>CM068838.1:24904743-25404743 GCA_028554795.2 Sinohyriopsis cumingii | reverse complement strand
TTTCACTTACCTCTGTAACCTCTCGATGCACTTCCAGACTGACTGAGAGAAAGCGATTATGTGTTTTTTATAATCATGAATACGCGAATGCTTAACATTCCAGAAAATCATGTCTGAGAATTTCCGTTATTTTGCGTAGGCCAAACTTTCAGAATGTTAAAGAAAGTCACTGATGGTGTTATTCTGGAAACTTCGTCATTTCTGGAATATTCTGCGCGGGGGTATTCATGACTATAAAAGACGGTCAGAATCGCTCTATTTCAGTCAGTCTGGAAGTGCATCAGAAGTGAACTGGGGTAACTGATATACTTTATTGAACTGTGATATGTTTATTATCACGCAGATGGTTAAATTATTGTATATTTTGTATAGTTAATTTACCATGACACAAAAAATACAATCTTAATTAGTTGTATAAATAATACGCAATAATAAGCGAGGTAACTACTTAATTACTCTAACGGAGTGATCTTATCTTGACAGAGTTATCTCTCTTCATTTTCTATATAACACAATAGGGAGATACTGAAATGTTAAAAAATATTACGCAGTAAGCAGAAGGTAACTACTTAATTACTCTACCGAACAGAACTGAGCTTGACAGAATTAATTCCCTTCAAGAATAATGTTTATATTACTAAGAGAACGAATATCTGTATATTTTTTGCTACAGAATGTATTGAACCAGGAAAAATATAGAAATCTTTAGTAGCTGCATATGTCGATGGAAATTCTCTTTTTTCACTGCTTTGGCTCTCTTATCATTACAACCAGTATTTCCACATTTACAATTCTCACTCTGTGTGATACCTCGCAAGTTGCACAAATCATTATTTTTCTTTTCTGAATCAAAATAATCGACCACTAGACCGTCTTCGATTACTCCGTGATAACACTCGTAAATAAATTTGACTTATATATATATTTCTACCCAATCGTGGATAACCAAATCATTAACATCATTAACATCGCCGATTAAATTTCGTTTTCGTCGAAAGCTCCTGATGATAAAATCACGAGATGCCTCGTAATTCTTGATGATAGGATCTTTCACAAATTCGTCTCGCTCCATTTATAAATTAATATATTTTGTTTAAATAATGATTTGTCTATATTATTATTTTGAAGCCCGAGCGAGATAGTCTTCAGCGTTTATTATCACTTTGTCATTATTATCAGTTCTCTGTATTTTTTACCACCACATTGCACACAACTGTTTGTCCTCTAACTATATTTGTCTTAATTATAATATGGATGATTTATTATCCACGATAAAAAATTAAGCATTCTAAATAAAGATTCAATCTTGATAAAATAACATCTGACAAACGAAGGCGATCTCTTGTTATCCAACGTAAACTAATACGTAACACAGATGGTGTCGATGCTACAATGAACAACCAACGAGCAGCGACGGTTATTAATTATCTCGAGAATCGAATATATTTTTCAGAATAAAGTTTATTAAGGAAGTAGATGATACTTGGATTATCAGTGACAAACGTGACCCTGACCTTCATAACGAACAAATGGCCTTATTAAATAAAATTCCATACCAGGTATGTTGACTGGTATTGACAAACCGTATTATGAAAAAGCGTATCCTGTGAATGCGGTTCTTTATAAAATTTATTCGATAAATTATAAACCCAATGTTCATGATTTAAAACTAATGAAATTTTCAAAAATAAATTGTGTAGCCGAACGAGTAACGGAACATATTACAAACGCGATTTGTGGAAATAAACTAACAGATCCGCGAGGTGAAAAAATGAAGAAATCGGTTAATCAGAAAACAATAAAGGAGCTACAATAAACGATGTGCCGATCATGGTGAACCACAGCCTTTTGTTGCATTGTCTCCACATAAATGGCTGAGAAATGTTGTAGATTATTATGACAAAATAACTGACGATCATTGAGCATTTGATCCAGAATTAGGAGAGTTTAAGAAATTAATCAGACTACAACCGAATAAAATTCAATTTGAAATAATGCGTGAAATAATTTCAGAAACTCCTATCAACATTTTTTGGAATTTATGGAGACCAAATGAGTTGATAGTGGCAGGTAGAAAGATAGTTCGTGATATACTTGAACAAAAATTATTTATGCTACATAAAGCAAAATGTTCAAATCTACCCGTACCATTACGTTATCGACCAGCAGATACGCGACAACAAAATATCTTCGTTGATATACAAGGATCGACAGAGAAACAGAATCTTGTATTAAATGATATTGTTTAGTTTCTGTCAATGTTGTTGAGAGAGCGTTAACTATGGACAAAACTCCATGGACACTAGGATACGCAATGACAATTCATTCATCACAAGAATTAACCATCTCAGACACAAATGTTTGGATCGTCAATGATCGTATCAAATGGTCAAACTTAGTTTATCTCGCAGTGTCTCGACTCACAAGAATATCTCAGCTGCGGAAAATTCTCATAGACTTTACAGAAAATAATGATCAAATTTAGGAAACCATCGCTGGCAAGGGCGATGATATATTAAGAAAAATAATTAATTATAAACAGTGTGACAAGAAAAATAAGCGCGATTTTGATCTCGATGATGAAGTTATCATGACATTAAAACATCAACAGAATAATCATTGTGCGAGTTGTATTGCAGTAATGTTCTGGCAATATTCTAAAAATAATCCAAGGCAGAATTAATAGTATTATGATACGTGTTTAGGTTCGAATAAGCAGTAACACAAAAAAAGATCGAAAACAACAAGCTTTGAACAATACAATATTATATTTCCCTGGAAACATTCTGTAAAAATGAAGAAAAAAATATATGAACTTACGGTATTAAGAATAAAATCCAAAACTATTCCAAGAATAATCCGCGAATAAAACTTTAAGTCATAATAATAAAATGTTCTAATGAGATGTCCTTGTTCAGGAATTTCACATGAACACTCGTATTTTCCAGGCAAAAAAAAAAGAATTAATCCGTTAGTCTGTCAAAGAAATTCCGAGTTATTGCTAAATGTTCTTTGCAGGATTCGTTGTAGATGATGACATCATCGATATAAGCATCACACTTGTCTAGACCAGAGGTAATCATATTCCTGATACGTTGAAATGTACTTGGCGACCATTTCGTCCCAAACGGCATTACTTGATAATGGTAAAGTCCATCTGGAGTCATGAATGCCGAAATTTCCTTTGCTCCTTCCGTTCTTGGAATTTGACAAATGCCGTTCAGAAGGTCAAATTTGGTGACATGCTTGGCATTTCCGATCTTGTTCATACACTTATCTATTCTTGGTAATTGGAATTAATCTATTTTGTCACACTATTCACTTTTCTATATTCAGTACACATACGGAAAGTTTTATCTGGTTCTGGAACAAGTATGCATGGTGAACTCCATTCACTTTTACTGGGCTCTATAAAATCATTCTCCAGCAAATACTGAATTTCTTTTTTCAAGTATTCCTGTTTGAGAGGGTTCCCCCTGTACAGGTGTAGTTTGATAGGTTTAGAATTTATAATTTCGTTGTCATTGAAAATTGTGTTTGTTCTTGTAGGAGCGTCTGGAAATAAGTGTTCATATTCAAATAATAACTGTATAAGTTCATTTCGTTCTTGCTCTTGCAAATTTGAGAGTATCTGGTCCAGATATTTCATAATTTCTGAATTTCGAAGATTTGTCACTCCAATATCAGTTGAATCCGATGATATTCCTTCATTTAAATCTTCACTGAGTGGGACAGGTACAACTAAATTAATTGCATATTTTACCTGATTAACTCTTTCAATATACTCTTTTAGCATGTTTATGTGACAGAGTTTTTTCTGTTTATGCCTCCCATGCGTATTTATGATGTGATTTAAATCATTTATTTTCCTGTCAACTGTGTAGGGACCATACTAATTGGCCTGAAGAGGATTTTGTGGTATGGGCAATAGAGCCAGGACTCTATCACCAGGCTGAAGCCTCCTATCCTTCGAGTTTTTATCACATTTTGACTTCATTCTTCATTTTGGATTGAGTAGAGTGCAGATTTGCTATTGCGACCTCACAAGCCTTTGACAACTTATACTTAAAATTAGAAACATAATCAAGAATATTAAGAAGGAAGTTAATCTTTCAATAACTTCAATGGTCCATGCACAGTGTGTACAAACACCAGTTCAAAGGGACTGAAACCTAAAGATTCTTGAACTAATTCCCTAACAGCAAACAATAGTAAATGAATGCTTTCATCCCAATCTTTACCCGTATAAACAAAAATACGAACGAATCATATTTGTCAAAGTCTTATGGAATTGTTCTAATGTTAACTGGCTCTCTGGGTGATTGGCAGCAGATTTGAATTGTTGGATGCCTAATTCGTAAATAACTTGCCTGAAAATTCCATATATGAAATTTGAGCCTTGATGAGACTGGACAGACTTGGGAAGGCCAAACTGAGTAATAAAAAAACTTTATCAAAGCCTTTAGTATTGTTTTATATTTTATATTCCTCAAGGGAATTACCTCTGGAAACCTCGTTGACGTACATACAATGGTCAACAGGTTTTGGGGACCTGACTTAGTCTTAGGTAAGGGACCAACACAATCTATCATAAATCTACTAAATGATTCCATCAATATAAAATTTATGAAATATAAAAAATAAAATTGACAAACAAACAATTAAATTGAACAAAATATATATTAGATCAGATATAATTAAATCTAATACACATAAAAATAGTAATTCTGGTTATACACACGAAAATGTGATGCTGACTTGTCTTAAATGTAATCGACGTAGATGTGTTAGTTTACAAAAAAGAAGGAGGTGGTAATTGTGTGTCTGCAGAATTACTTGTAATTGCTCTGGTAGAAATCCACGTTGAGGAGCAGTTGAATCTAATCTGTAGATTGAAGGTCTACCCGTGGATAGTACCACGCTAAAAAATGTGTGTAGCGTCACACTCCAAAGAGGATCAGTCACTCTTTTTTACCACCTTTAAGTTTACTAGTTTCATATAAATATCTTACAGTAACATTACCTAATACTGGTTGTTTCGAAAATTCATATCGTTGTTTTGGTATATTTTTTTTTGTAATCGCATTAATGGGTTTCATGGCATTTGTTAAAATAATTTCATCAGTAAATGCATTTCTCACATTTGGTAAACTTGCAACCCATTCGCTAGATTTCATATCTTTCTGATATTTTTCTTCTTCGAATATTGATATTCAAATAAGCGCTCAGCAAGTGTTCGATTAAATCTTTCAACAATTGCCTGAACGCAATGAATTGCTGAATGACCTCGTCTAATTTTGACGTTATGTTTTTTCATCAGAGATGATACTACATCAAGAAATTCCTTGCCAGGTCCAACCTGTAGCAACTGTGGCCATCGTAAGGGTACTCGTTGACAAAATTTCAGCTGCTGTTTAAGTTGATAACGGCTAAGCCTCTTTATATCTACCTGAAACGTTAACAACAGTCAACGCATATTTGTATGTACGTGATTGATGTCTACCAATTTTAATAGTATCATGTGGTAAAAACAACATATCTGCTTTATGAACTTCATTATGAGTGCTGACTTCAAAATGTGCATGCTGATTTTTTCGGTGGTGGTAGTTAAATTTGTCATATTATCTGTCGCTGCAACATAACGTGTAACATTTGCACGCTTTATGTGCTTTTGATTGTTTGTTAATTCACTTGTGGGGGTCAATGCTTTACATCGAACACAATATAAATCCATATTATTTAATATATTTGTACAACATGGATATCATTGATTTCTCATCGACACGAAAACAATGGCCAGTAAAACATCATCCAGCCCAACTAAATTCTATCAGAGCAATTATCATAGGTCCATCAGGTTCTGGTAAGACGCAATTATTACTTAATCTGATAATGAGATGTCTCAAATGGGATAAGTTGTATTTAGTAGCTCCGTCAGCTGATGATCAGAGATGGTATGAGATGCTTAAAGATTGTTACTGAAAATGCAAAATTGTTGGACGAAGAAGGTAATACTATTATCGATTTTATCAATGATAATGATGAAGTCTCATCTGTAGATGACCTCGATGGAGTTACTAATAATTTAGTAGCATGACGACGTAATGCTTGACAAACAATAACATCCAGCAAGAACATTTTCTAGAGGCAGACGTGATTTATGTTACTCAGCGATATTTACAAATACCTAAATTGATCAGACTTAACTGCAATATTTATGTTCTATTTAATGGAGTAGATACACAGACTCTGCGAAACATTCATCAGACTTGTTATAGTGGGGATATGGATATGATTACGTTTAATAACTTCTTTTCGAAAGCACAATCTGCTCCACGCCGATTTATAACAATGTATTTACACGATCCTCGATCACGATATCGTATAGGTCTTGATAAAATAGTTGGTTGAGAGATTGATATAATAATGATTTAAGTATAGCAACAGAGGTGGAGCGACCTATATGAAAAGTCCGGCGGGTAAACGAACGTACATACAAATTTTGAAAAACACAAATGACAATTATATAGTAACTAAAAGCCTAACCCAATTAGAGAAACTCTCGGTAAGTTAGAGGCTTCGGTTTGGCGTTATTGGTCTTATTTGTTTCGATTTATTTTGCATGAGATTAATTTTACAAATGACGTTTCAGCAAAAGGTCCGTTCACCTCCTCTGCTGCTGATGCTATAAATGTTCATCAAAATTTAGTTATTATAGTTGTAAAAAAAAACCAGGAGAGGTGATAAGTGTTACTGATTGGTGTGACATAATCAAAAATTTGACTATTTTTGAGGTCATAGTACTATTAAACGATATCCAACAATGTTCCTTTTCAAATAAAATGAGTGGTCTGGTGCCATTCTAATATTTTTTATGCTATATTATGTTCACATTCCAATATAATGATCAACGTTATATTTCTCCTACACTGCTATGTTTGCATGTCAATAAAAAGTATAATCTAATGACGGTCCAGTACCCCTAGAGAATACTTTAATCTGTTCACGTCAAGAATAGGTATAGTGACGATCTCGTTTCACCTTCAACGTACGAATTATTGCGCAACAGCTTCCTTTTACACCTACACATTCAATGTCACTTGCAAATATTAATATCAAGAATTTTACCTGACAGGCAGTTACTAATAGTTAACTAGTGCACGATTACTTCAGACTTTAGTTTGTATGGTGAATCAGTCTTAAAAGATACATTTTAAAATGTCAATAAAGTATATGAAACGATGAAGACTGTATCAACTGCTGCATGATTGAGAATATTAACTACCGTATCAAATTCTGTATGATAGAGGATGTGTTTTTCATTTGTCCACAAAATGATAAACTATAACATATTAGTTAATCAGTTATGATTATAATTTAGATGTGACACTTACAATTGATTGTACTGGTTCTGTGTTTGATTCTTCGTTTTTGGGTTTGAATCTATTTGGCTTCATCTCAACATCTTTAATAACAAGGTGGCCTGTAGACATCATGCCAAACATTGATAATCATTGTGTTTGCAAAGCTTGTTTGTTGCGTTTCCTAATTTTGCTTCACAGACTAAATAATTTCCAAATTTTTCAATGTTTTCGTTGTTTATTTGAAACAAGGGTTGCTGCTTTTCACAACGTGCTTGTTTATATGTTAATTAATTAATTAATCCAAATAACTAATTTATAAATTCTAGTATAACTAGAAATTTAAAAAAAAACGCTTGATGGTTGCATTCATTTGTTTCATTTAGGATCAACGCTATGCGTTGTACTAAAACAGGCAGTGCAGATAGTGTAATGAGGAGGAGCATCCTTTAAAATTCGAGAAAAAGATTGATGATGTGGTACGATGTACAAAATGTGCATGTAAACAAAGGTTAGGATGGCATAAGAAAGGCAGAAGACCAAACAAACAATAGAAACTAAAACCTATTTCGATATAAATGTGGTATAATTATGAAAAGACGGTCGTTGAGTGAACATGTAGAAACAAAACACCCACAATATATGAACCGTTGAAAGTGAAGGAAAACAAATAAAACAGATATATACCATTTTTATAATATAGATTTTTAGTCATTTGGTAAATAATTGTGTTTTTAATTCTGTATCTGGCCTATACTATATGAAAATTCATGTATACAGGTATGTACTTACTTTATTCATAAATCAGGGGTATTTCCATGTCCGTATCAACAATGTATTCGGTGAAATAGTTGAAAATATATCATTCCAAAATCTTGGAGAACACATGTACTCTAGAGATGTCATGGTGACCTTTGTTTCGACTGAATCAATGATAATAAAAGTCAGATAATGACTTAACGATATTTCGTAATGCAAAATAATTTAAAATACCTGGAATATTGTCTACTGTTCAAAATTGTTGTTTTTATGCTTATATAGTGGCTATATAAAGGAATTAAATACGCAGCATTTCCTTCTTGAGTTATAGTTCAGTCTTGTGAAAGTTAAGAAAGGAATTTGGACTTTTTTATTATTGTGGAGTGGGAAAAATTATCTGAATTATTGTGAAACATTCAAAGACCTGGATATTTAATACTTTCGTTGTATTATGTGGAAACATTCAAGGCAATTTGTGGGAGTCAAGATAAAAATTTTGATTTTTTTCCAGAGATGAAAACATTTATCTTCTCTATAATACAACATTTAATAATTTCGTTGGATTATGTGAAATATTCAAGGACATTTGTGATATTCTACCTTTACTAGATACTATAACTGTGTTTCTGTGTGGTGCTAAGCTTCTTTGGCGATACAAGAGATGAGGAATATTTTGATTCTTCATTTGGTAGCTTTCTTGATGCAGGTGTTATGGGTTTAACAAATAAGTCTCAATCGGGTTTGGTTAGTAAATTAATGGAATAAACATAAAAGAACCAGAGGGAAGTTCAAATGAGAACACTTCATCCTAGTAAAAGAAAGTGCAAATGCATATGGAACAAATGCAAATGCAAGAGATAAGGGTAGAGAAAGATAGTGAAAAGAACGAGAGGAAAGAGAAATGCAAGCAAGAAAGTAGGAGATGGAAAGGCAGGAGAAAAAGTAGGTGACAGAAAGATATGAGAGATAAATAAATGCCAAATGATCAAATGGAGTTTAGCTCTTTCATGTAAAGACAGGTTCATATTTTGATATTGCGAAACATATAGTTACCCCTTTTAGATGAAAAAGGAAGTAGACAAATAGACAAATATTCCCTCGGGTGTGAGAAAATTACTGGTAAAGCTAGCGATGTCTACACTTCACATTCGTCTAATCAAGCTGGTGATAATATTATGGTCGAAGAACATGTCTTGAAGGCCTATGAAGTGGTCAAAACTTTGGCAATTGTACTAAGGAAATTACACAGACTTGTCTTGAATTAGCATGGAGAAAAATAAGATTGTTTAATGATGGTGTACAGTCAAGAAGGTTAACAAAGATTATAATAATTTTAAACAACTTGTATTCATTGAAGAGTTCAATAATTGTATCAATAGTGACATTAAAACTTACCTTGGTGATACAGTGGTTGAAACTATAGAGAAGGCAAAATGTACAGCTGATGATTATTCTTTGAATCGCTATTTTCCTTTATAAGTAAATCACCTTCTCAACATGTTGCTGTTTAGAAACCATTTCAATCTCGTGTACGTACTTTAAAGTCTCAAACTGACTTAACTTTGAAGAATATAATTTCTTATAAGACGGATTAGAAATCCTTATCTCTTATCACGTGCACTTATTGTAACAGGAAATGGCACGTTATTTCTGATTGCTATAGGGTGAAATAAAAGGCAAAATAATTGAACAGAGCTGTTAAAAAATTTCTTCTTTCTAAAATGCCAATGTTACGGTTATATCTTGAAATAAGTACAGTTGTTGGGGCTTGAATACCCCAGTCTGATTTTTATGTAGAATTACGAACCATTAATGTCGAATGGTTCAGCATCACTTGTTGGTGATTTAGATAATGCCTCTCCTATTAGATATTGAGAGACACACGAGCCTCTTGGTCTTTTGTTATTAAGTACTTTTCCCTTTTCTGAATATTCTTCTTTTAGTGAGAATACTCCGATACATAGCAAGAGTATGGATTGGTTAATGTTCCTCTCCTTTGTATTAATTAGTCTAACATTTTGGCTTTTCAGTGCGTTCATCTGTTACTATGTAATGATCGAGCGGGCTGGTGATAATGTAGTGGTTTGCAACTGACAAGCCTTATGTCGATCAAAGTGTTGATCCTGCCTAAGTAGAAATCCTTTGTTTATATCGAGCTTGCGCGCTTACTGAGACTATGATAATGCATGCTATTGTTAATGATGTTGATCATAATTCTATATATTTAGTTTATACCTTTATGGGTCAAGCTTTTAATGAGGTCACTATTTGCATTTTGTTAGGATCAGTATGAAAGTATTGATCATAGTGATGTGCGTTTGGCTGTACATTCCCTTAATTCTAAACAGAATGATAAAAGACAATCATTACCTGTCTTACAGGAAGAAGACCATGATATCCAGTATTTGTTTCAGAGGGCAATTAGTAAAACTGGTGTCACACAAGAAAGCACTTGTAACTTCTAGAAGAATGGGGGCCTTATGAGACAACGAAGGCTATTTGAGGTACCCGCTGGTGATGAGTGGTCAGAAAGCTATCAAATTGTTCCTAAATCGAATCGAATAGGACACTCAGTCTAGCTCATAAAATGTCTGACCTTTTGGAAATAAATAAGACTAATCACAAGACCATAAATCATTTTTATTGGCCAAAATTAAAAGTGATGTTTCTAAATGTTGCTCATCTGTCTCCTGTATCTGCTTTGGACGATTCATTTAGTAGAATAAATGGTATATTGAGTTGGCCCTTTACTTAAGGTCAAATTACAGTTCTTATTGAAAGTTATGTATGCCTCCATACGTTTTCGACCAGCAATTCTGTCGAGTAATAGTAAAACTATGAAATTTGTAGAAATTTCGGTAAAGTCTTGCTTGCACATTTCGGCTTTCACAAAGACATAAACAAAGTTACAGGCTAAAGTGTTCATTTGCTGTTGTCCCCTTTTCAGTTTAAGTATGGTGGTCCTTGACAGTTAGGAAGAAAATAGGTGAATTAAAAACATTCATTCTCCTGGGTTGCAAAATAGGAATAATTTGTTCTCAGTATTATTTTAATATTTTAGATATTTGTTGTCAGATATATATATATATATATATATATATATATATATATATATATATATATATATATATATATATATATATATTATTCAATTAATTTAGTAGTACCAGCTCCACACATCTGAGGATTTATATGAAAATACGGTATTGGATAGGTGATAACTTTGAAGTAACTAATCTTCGCAATTCTGAAATTCTGGACAATCGTGAGCAAAAACTTTCACATATGCTGCCACAATAGAAACAGCTGCTACAAGAATAACAAATGTAAAGCAACGTCCTTATAGGATGAATACTTTCCAACAAGACCTTCTGAAGAAAGAAGTTCAATACTTGCCGGAGAATGACTTCATAGCGATCACAGGCCCCAAACTCTCATAAATAAATAAAAATAAGAATAAATGATCATTGCGATCGAGTCGGATGGTACAATCATATAAAGTCGATGTCAGGCCAATAAAGTGAAAATTAAACTGCATTGCAGACTTACGTGCATAGAAGTATAGTACTGCATTGTTTTGCATACATCATTGTATTATGGATATTTAAAAAGAACGTTTATGGCATAAATATATGTTCTCTTTAAGGAGGGAAGTGTTACTGATATCTGTATCACCTATTTACCGTTTTAGTTTTATTATAAGTCATTTGGGTTTATCACGTTTATATTTTAATTAATTAATTTCATCAACTGGCTAGCATTATAGTAAAATATGTACACTACGTTGTAGGAAATTGATACATAATAATAATAATGATAATAATAATAATAATAATAATGAGGACTTTGTATAGCGGCTACTCTTTAGAGGTTCTAAGCGCTTTACAACATTAGACAACACCTATAAGAAAAAAAATATAATGATATTATTACAAAAAACACCATGAAATTAGAAAACATAAAAAACATGCTGAAAATATTTAAGGTAGGAAACATTATTAGGTCTTTAAGTTTGTTCTTGCAATCGAAATAAATGCGTTTTAAGAGCACTCTTGAATGAGATCACTGTGTCTTTGTGTCTAAGTTCAGTGGGTAATTCATTCCACTTTGCTGGGCTCTTGTATGCGCAAAGAACGTTGTCCATATGACTTCGTTTTCGTAGTGGGAATAATGAGTATACGATTGTCAGAAAAGGAACGTAAGTATCTTGCTGGTGTGTACACCTGGGTGAGGTCGGATGGGTATGTTGGACTGGAGTCCATCGTGAAACGTAGCACAGAAAACACATTTTGTGTTTGATTCTGGATCGAATGGATAGCCAGTGTAGGGTACAGAGCAGCGGGGAGGTGTGCTTTGATCATGGTACTCTAAGTATGATCCGAGCAGCTGTGTTCTGAACTTTGTGAAGTTTCTGGAGTAGATATTGAGATGAACCAGACAGAACTGAGTTACAATAGTCCAGTCTTGAATGTACTAATGAACACACGAGTGTTTTAGTGGCATCAACTGAAAGATATTTGCGAATGGAGCTGATGCGTCTCAGCTCAAGAGATGCAGCCTTGCATATGTTCATGACATATTGGTGCAATGTGAAAGTACCTTCCAGAGTGACACCTAGGTTTCGTACTGACTGAATTTGATGTTGATGTTGGTGATATTTATTGTTAGAGGTAAAGTATGTGACTGAGAAAGTTTTTGTGTTGTAATCAGAATGGCTTCAGTTTTATTTTCATTCATCTGCAGCTTGTTACTTGTCATCCATGATTTCACATCAGAAATGCACCTCTCTACACCTTGGATGATAGCATCAACTTCAGTTGGGTGGCTAGATTTGTATATTTGGGTGTCGTCAGCGTACATTTGATGATGATGATCGATGACAGTTGAGAGCGGCTGAGTGTATAGAATGAAGAGAACAGGATCCTGTGGAACACCACAACATAGAATAACTGGGCTGGACGGTAGTCCATTTGCAGACACAATTTATGTCCTGTTGACCAAGGAGGACTTGAACCGCAGTAAGGCTGTATCATGAATGCCAAATACATGCTGGAGACGATGAAATAATAGATTATGGTCTAATGTGTCAAATGTTACAGACAAATCAAGGAGGGTGAGGACTGTAATCTGTCCGCTATCCAAAGCAGAGAGAATGCCATTAACTACTTTTAGGAGAATCGTTTCAGCACTGTGACTGCTTTTTCCGGTAGTCCTACTGATTGGGCATTGAATAATACAATACGCAGAGGAATCTCTTGGATAGTTGACACAAGCTAAGGTCTATCGATAGGTCAAGCTATCAACTATGTAGGTTAAGTAGGCGACCTTTAATTTGAATGGAGGTCACCATATATCACGTGATATTAGGAATGCATTTACCATGCTAAAGCTTTCCTTTCTTCAGTTCTGTAAAAGTCGTGGCAAAGAAATTGTGATGTATTTATAATATGTGCTCTTTAGATCAGCACAGTTTCGGAAAATGCTTAATTTAAAAAGTCGATACCTATTGGATTATGTGAATTTCTTCAAGGACTTGAATATCTAATTAATTATATCTGATTTTGTTAAACTTTCAAGGACTTCAGCGATATGTTACGGTCACGAAATTGCATTGAAGTAAAACTGTTTGGATCTAGAAGTGGTAATTCAGTGGTGCTTAAATGGTAACACAAAAGTACTTTATAACCTTCATTCGGAATACGTTTGGACAGTTTCCGGATTAGCTAGAAATTTATAGTACAATTTAGCCTATACTAGGATTTCATACACAATAAGTTATTTTTAATTCCTTCACTTTGTTTTATTTTATATTTTATTTAAATAAATGCATATTTTGGAAAATTGAATGCTTATTTTGTTTACTTTGTTTCATTATTTGAGTTTAAGTCTTTGACATAACATAAGAATTCATATCATACTATAAGTTATTTATTATTTTTTTCTCATTTTCCTTGATTTTATATTTTAGGGAAATAACTTTATGGTTTGTAATATTGAGTGCTTGTTGAGTTTCACCTTGTCTTGTTTCACTGTTTAAGTCCATAGGACGTAACACCATTGACGATGATTCGATTGCCATCACATAATTCTTAACAGTATGTACGTTTCTAATATAAATATTCTGAAACAAAATAAATATATACAATGACGAGCAAAGGGCTCTAAAATCAACATTTTCCAGTCATCAATGTATACAAAAAATTATTTAGTGTTATGCCGGTATATCTGGTTTAAGCCAACAGCGTTAACTTTAGCATGTTTACAGCATGGCATTTCTCGTTCACTGCACCATATATTGTTCATGAAGTGAGCTATTTCATGCAACTAGGAATGACCATATTAGTTATATGTACTTTTTATGCTTAAAATGTCCCAGTTTTAATTCACAAATATGTAGACTTATTTCGGCAGACGTGATTTGAACGTTCATTCATGCGGAGCACATGTTGTGTATTACCGCTACGATGTGTTGTCGACGGATGTTGGAGGAAACGTATTTTGAACTGATTTGACATTCTGATCACACGGCATGTCTACTTACATCTTAAATATATGATGCCTTGTGTAGTTGCATTTTATTTCTAATCATTCGTGTGGAAATCTGTATAATTAATTCTTTAGCATGTCCCGTGTTGTTGGGTTTTCATGCTTATACGATTACGTCTCTTTCAGCATTGAATATTTGATGCTTGATTTTGATTGGTCAGTAATTCTTTCTTGCCCGATGATCGCAAGTGCTAAATTCTGATTGGTCAATAATAATAGTATAAAAAGAGGACAGCGTTCACGGACTTTGTCACTTTCCCGTCTTTGTCCAAGGCGCTAAATATAAAAATGGCTCAACCAACCTTACAATCTGATGTGGCTATGGTAAAACACATTTTAAAGTTGTTTAACTAATTCCATTGCATAAAGTAACACTACCAGAGTGTTATTTTGTGACTTAGTAAAATGACGTGTTTTGAACTTATTTATTTTCTCATTTAAGTAGAAGGTGAATAACCTACATCTGCATATAGCAACTCTTTTTATATTCAGTGCGCCTATAATTTATTATTCCAAATTCACAAACATTATATTGATAATTTATTCCTTTTATAGAATTTACACTTTTCGTGTGAAATTCAATAAATAGAACTTTGTCGTCTGCTTGTGAGCAAACCATTTTACCAATCATAAAGGCAGTGAACCAGGCATGCTTGGTGCACTCTTGCACCCAAACCTGAAACTGTGAACCAGAACCATATGTTCTGGGTGCATCTGCACCCAAACCTTAGACACATTGATCACCAAAGACTATGGTGCACCAACAATGGTAAACCTTGAACCCAGATTAGGTTCTTTATTTCTGTTATCCCCCCCCCCATGAATGAATAACGAATACATTAGAATGTACTGAACACCAAAAGCTTGCATGACTTAATACTAACCATGTAAACAGTGCATATAAGAAATAATAAGATACACATGAGTATTTTAGTCTTCATTGCTAATTAGTTGCTTGACACACTGCATTCTCATTTACCTGCATGCTTCAGCTCTGTCTGTCTGTATTTAAAAGTACTTTCAGTTAGAAAAGCATGTGTAATTACATGCTGCTTCCTGTTAGTCATAACGTATGTTAACAAGGTTTATGAACAAATTTGTGTTCTACTAACAGATTCAGCTTACATTAACATTTACTTTAGATCGTAATATATTGCATTTCATAATGTTAGTTAGCTATAATTTCACAATCATTTCCCATAAGTAGCTGCTTGGCTCATCTTTTGTGTCATTAAATAATGTTACTTCATTTGACGCCTCTGTTCATTAATTGCACCCTTAGAATAAGATCGTTCACATAGAATATGATAGTATATCCTCAAGTGAACCAAAAGCTGATGACAAGACGGACCCTTTCTGAATCCGTCGCCCGTCCATGAGGGGCGACGTGACATTATCATATAAATAGCAAGAATCTGCAATGATTATAATACCAATTGACATTCAAATTTCTGTCATAAATGCATTGAGAAAATACACCACAAAAATATCAAAGACCTACAGGACTTATGTTTAAAGATATCATTAAATGCAATAAAATACGCTCTTAAACATATCATCATCTGAATCAGTGGGTGTAAAAGTGTCATCGGCTAAGAATAGGAAATCAAGATTGCCATACATAACATGTTAAATACTTCCTATACTTGATAATGTAAAAAGAGATTTACGTATCTTAAAGAAGTAACATAGCAAAAGAGAAGAATATTAATAGGAGGAGAAAAGCAGCAAAAGTAGAAAAATAATAATAAAAAATATTAAAATAATAAAAGAATAAAAAAGTAATTTTAAACTTAAAGGTTAGGCTGAGAAATATGAACCCTTGCTAAGTGGTCAATTGAAAGAAAATATAAATATGCAATTGAGTGTGCATTAGATGATTATATTTGACAAATTAAGAACTCAGTTTAACCAAAGGACATGTGAATACCACGAGATTAGGAAAGTCAGCTGTTTGCAGGTTGTCATGTATACTGAAAATCAAAAATAAGTAGGTGATATTAAAAGAATAGAAAATGAATCGTGCACTTTCATAACACGATCTGTCTTTGCAGAAGCCCTTTTATACACAAAACGGTAGCTTAAAGAAACTCAGTCTACCAAATAAAACACTTGTTTCATCTCTCCTTGTGATATAGCTTCAATACTGCCACGCAGTAGTTCGCGTTGCTGACATGACATTGCGGATTGAATTCAGCAAAACGTTACAAAAATTAATTATTTTGTCTACTGGCCGGTCTTCCATGAGGATTGCTGGAAGATACTCGAGGATAATGGGTTCTAGCAAATTGTATTCAGATCATGATCTAATCTGTCCCCTTCTTGCCAAACAAATCTCTTCACATTGCAAGGAGAAAGAACTAGATCGCGTCGGTTCGTGATTTACATAGTTCCATAGATAAGTAATATTCTTGTGCAAGACATAAATTTCAATATCAAATATATGTGTTTTTGTTTAAATTTATTTTAAACCAACCATAGTAGAAAAGCACATATCCGTTTGGTCTCTTGTATCGCTTATAAATAATTACATATAACCATCATATATATTATCTGTCCCTTATATTTCGAGATGCCCTGCATAGTGTTTGCTGCACTTATTTATCCATCATAATTTTAAAAGTCAGACGTTTAATAAAGATATGTGTTTTCACTTTAAAGTATAGTAGATCAACAAATTTGACAACATTTTGTCTAATATTCTTCTTCTCTCACTTGCTCACTTGGCGATTCTCATTTTATCCTTCTCGGGGTTCCGGTTGGCCGAGTGGTTTAATGCGTTCGCCTTTATACATTACCGACATCTCTCCTCTCTCCACATGGATTCGAGTGCATGGGTTTTTGAGAAAGCACGGAAGTAGCTATCCATGGGTCAGTGGTCCTTTCCATGATTTTCCAGGGTTCTTTCTACACCAGAAATACTGGTTGTCATGTAGAACCTATCATGAGCTGAAAAATGTTGTTACCCCCAAAACAACAATAACTCAACTTTTCTCTAATTTCTACCGTCGATTATCCAGATGGTATATTGTTTCTTTTTCTACCATTGCGAAGGATTAGCGATAATTTATTCGCAATAATATGCTCAGAAAAATAGAGTTCACAATAGAGCCTAAACAGAGAGTTTGTCTTAATACTTCCCCGTTTGGCATTCATATAGAATTTACAAGCAGAAACAACTGACCTTTTCTAGAGTGCTTGATTTGCCAGCATATACTGTTCCAAATCTATAATTTGCACTTGGAATGAACATGCGATCAAAGGAGTTAGATATTAGTCGGTGGTCAGCTCTTTCTAATAAGACGTGAGACATGACAATAAAATATGACGTAGTCACGGCATTAATTCCAGTCACTAACTGTAGACAATCTAAATGTTCATTTTTTGCATTTGTAAATTAAAAAATATATGTTACTGCAAACTTCACAGGAGAAACGGATTTGCAGTTGACACCCTTTTGACGTGTTTGTTGTACCGATATTGGCTTGTCTGATACAAAAGTTCATCGTGTTCACATTCAAAATCTAATACGTTACCACTAGACTATTTTTCTTAGAAAGAAAAGAGTTTTAAAGGAAAATAAACTTTTGTTAAGTAAATAGATTTATTAAACTAATAAGTATTTATTTTTGTAAATAGTACGTTTTAATGAGTTAAAACAAATTTACTTAATGGCCGCATAGCCGATGGTTTCGCAGAATTGTGTGTACCTAATGTAAATACATCATATATGAACCAAATGAACTCGAGTTACGTTACAACGTACGGCGTTCCTTAGTTCATCATGAGGCTTTTAAGTTTGATACTGAAAACTAAATAAGCTCAACTCAATTAATGAAGCACGCGCAATGTCTACAGTGATACATTTGATTTTCCCGAGTTCCTGCCCATAGATGTGACGGTAACCAGTGTACTTATAGAACAAATTCTAGCTGTATTTTCAAATGAATTCTGTCATCATTCTCTCCCACTTAAACACGTTATCTTCAACTGTAAAGCTGTTGCACGAGGATTGGTAGATCTCTGGAGTTTCGTTTAAATCGGATGCTTCGGTCGAGGGTTCGGAGGAGAGTATTGGTTTACTCGCAGTTATATGCCAAAGGTTCGAGAAAAACAGACTTGCAGAAAAAATAGGTTTTCGAGGGATCCTTTGGCAGACTTAGAGAAGTGTACCATGCGTGGTTGTTCCTTGACCATTCGATGAAACTTGTAATCGTTAACTGGATGCCATGAGATTAATATAATATACTCCATTTTTTAATATAATTTAATACAACTATTCTGTATATATATTGAACTCATTATCACTTATTATTTGAAAATATCTAAATTCCACTAATTGTGTGAAAACTCAGTATCGCTATACGAGCGAAACACACACACACACACACACACACACATATTACCTGTCGATGAACCATACGTTGTTCATTGTCGTTTATAAATTATATACGTTGATTTTCGCTGGTGATAAATCTTTATATCAATCTCGTTTGATTACTTGCACTGAGTAGTTCAACATAAGACCGATGTAATTGTCATGCCAATCTTTCGGTTAAACACATTGTTAAACGTTAATTGCGCAAGTCGTCAGCTCATTCATCGTTTAATTATATTATAAATAAACATCTCATTCACGAAACTGTGTTCGGCATTCTCGCTAGTTCCAGTCTCAACCCGGCATCCTCACTGGATACAGTCTCAACCCGGCATCCTCGCTGGATCCAGTCTCAACCCGGCATCCTCACTGGATACAGTCTCAACCCGACATCCTCGCTGGATCCAGTCTCAACCCGGCTTCATCCTCGTACAGATGGTTTAATGATTATTTTTAACGTTGAATTTATGCTGTTTAATGCAAAGTGTTTTAAAGTTTAATGTATGCTGTTTTGGTGCATGATGTTTTTTTAACGTTGAGTTTATACTGTTTTGATGTATAGTGTTTTTAACGTTTAATTTATACTGTTAAATGTATAGTGTTTTTAACATTGAATTTATACTGTTTAATGTATAGTGTGTTTTAATGTTGAATCTATGCTGTATAATATATATTGCTTTTTAACGTTGAATTTATACTGTTTAATGCATAGTGTTTTTAACGTTGAATTGATACTGTTTAATGCATAGTGTTTTTTAATTTGAATTTATACTGTTTAATGTATAGCGTTTTTTAACGTTAATTTATACTGTTTAATGCATAGTGTTTTTTAACGTTTAATTTATACTGTTTAATGTATGGTGTTTTTTAACGTTGAATTTACAGTGTTAAATGTATACTATTTTTTTAACTTGAATTTATGTTGTTTAATGCATATTGTTTTTTAACATTAATTTATGCTGTGTAATGTATGTTTTTTTAACGTTGAAATGTTACTGTTTAATACATAGTGTTTTTAACGTTGAATTCATACTGTTTAATGTATAGTGTGTTTTAACGTTTAATTTATACTGTTTAATGTATAATGTTTATTGTATTCCTGCTTCAGTTACTAAGTTCTAGTTAGATTAAAAATTTACAATTGATAAACTCGAGTCTGGTGATTTAATGTTCATTTCTTTAAAATATAGAGTTTACAATGACATGGAACAAATGTAGGCTGCAATAGCAGTGGGTAATGTTGTGTATGAAATTTTAATTGGTGATATGGCGCAGACATACTTCGTTCAGTATGAGTGTGTAGTATTCTGTAGGCCAAATATTTGTTCTGTTGGTGCGTGGTTATACAGAATGTATATTACGATCAGGATTTATAAAAATGAACCCATGGGATGCAGTATCATAGAGACGGTGACCTGCAATGAGAGAAAAAGAATAATAATGAAATATTTGATGGGGAGGGTAGGAATAAGAGGAAGGAATATTGGTGACTGAAGATTAAAGGATCGATAGTGTGGTGCATTACATCAATAAATTAATATTGCTTTTGTCTCCGTATGTTTTAAAACAGGGAAATTCTTATTGAAATATAGAATCATATAAATAGGAAACATTCTGATAAGTACATTTCTCTTAAAGTGATTCCATAATTCAAGCTAGATTATGCTGCATTTTGCGCTTCATCCATATGAATTTAAAACAATTGTTTTTGTTGGCCACCCTGCCAGGCTAACCAGATAACAATCATCTATCCTCGCAGCAGTAATTTAATCTAGTCTTTTCAGTTCGCATGACCCATGTATACGGGATCTCGTATATGACCAAAAATGTACATGGAAAATGTGTTCTTTACATATAAGTCAAACGTGAATTATAAACAAATTCCCATTTAGCACACGTTAATCTGTTCAGCTGTTGCTAAGACTTACTGAAACGTAACGTTCAGTGTTTCATGGAATAAAAAATAAAATGTTTGTTTGCAAACAAAGCGGCGAAGAAGAATAAAACATTGAAACGACATAGAAAACCGAGAGAATGTGCAAAATATTTTACTGTCAATAAACAGCATTGAAGCATAATAATACTGTCTGACTGATGTAACAATTAAAATATTCGAACCAGGTTGAAAACCTTTACTGAGCAACTTTTAATACAGTTAAATCAACCGAGTCGTTGACATATTAATATCAACTGTAACTGATCAGAACCTTGTCCTAAGAATTAAATGTGTTACCGTCGAATAATCTCAAACGTCTAGATTCTTACAATATTCTCCTTGTAGGACATGTTTTGAGCCAGGTAACTTATAATAATAATAATAATAATAACGTGGACTTAGTACAACGAGTAATCATGAGACGTTCTAAGCCCATTACATAATAAGTAAACATAAAATTCGATATTAAATAACACACAAAAACATATATAACAACAAGATTACAGAAACAAGAACAATGAAATTACAAAACAAAATCATGCATACTAAACTTAATTTTTGATGAATTTACAGCCGATAGATTTCTTTTCGTAGGTCCTGGGCTGGATTTAAACTAATGAAACTTAGTTTCGAAGTAGACTTAGGTTAATAATACATATATCCGACTGGATAAAATGTCAGTTTAATTAGAATTTGACCAGCCAGGTGTCTATGTTTGTGTAAAACCTCGTCAACTTTGTTCGGGCATGCCTATTTTTTATATGCAGATATGGCATCTTCACTATGCCCCATCCCACCATCTATCGAGCTCTCTTCTCTAGATTATTGTACAAATATGTCTTTAATTTTCATTTATTTTAATGTTTCATGATGCATAATTTGGAATAGCATTTGGAATAGAAATATTCACACGGCGGGTGTCTGCGACTTTGATTTGGGGAAGCAACGCAGAGTAATAAATTGTACACACGAATCGAGCGATAGTTAAAGATGGCTGACGAAATGAAACGTTGATAAGGTCATTGAATCTCATATACTGCTTAATCAATTTTTTCTCTTTATGTCGGTCTCCTCTGATGCTATGTGGCAGGCATTATATCAAAAATTGATATTAATGAACCTAATTTATAAGTGCTTCGAGGCCAAAAGTTCAGTATCATGGGGCCAGGAACGTAAAGTATGAGATATCTCACTTCGTCCTGGTGACATAATCCATTCACTAAAGGAATAATTGACTTATAAATTCATTGTAGCTTTCCCTGAATATGCCGCAATTAGGTATTGGGCACAAAGCCTGCAATAGGCAACGAGAATCGCAATCGGCAACGAGAAACGTAAATCTAGAAGTGTATGTTAGTTTATGTAAATCATTGGATCATAATGTACACGAAGATGAAGAATAGTACAGAATCTGTACTTTAGATATCCTCGGACCTGAGGCCAAAATACATAACAAAATGTCTATGAGTTTAGTTATGATCGAGAAACTAATGTTCACTATGGAATATAGCATAGGAGACAATTTATGCAAATGACACAGGTATGCATCCAAACCTCCATCATCTGGGCATAATTCCACAAGTGACTAATGAGCAGCAGATAAGTATCACTAAGTTACCTCTATTTAGTTTGAATACGTATGGTTAGGAAATGTTACATTGTGTTATATGACATAAGAAAAGAAAGGTAAAATAAAACTGAATCCAGGATTACATTCGAAACAAAACAATTCCCAGAACATAACTCATTCTTCAATTTGAACACATTTACCGTCTTCAAGTTGTTATGTTATTTTCACTATTCTTACTTTAATTTTAAAGTTTAAGATCTCCTCAGGCTTATGAACAAATCAAAGCGGAGGGAGACCAACACATTGCAATGGTTCCAATAAGCATGTTATGATGTAAAAATGAGCGTCATTTCTTGGGGAGCATTCATCCCATTAATAATGTCCAAAACTTTATTTCACGGGCAGCCACTGGAGAAACTAAATGATCAGCTTCAAGGTATAAAGTCATGTCAGATAGGACAGCTAGTAGCACATTTTAGTATGAACAACACCATAAACTGTTTATTGGTTTGATGGTCATTGTTTTGGCTTATTATTCTATTGAGAAATCGAGCTAACACAATTGGAAAGGCGTATATTCGTTACGCTAAATTGATAACTAGACTATTCTCGACAAGTCATCGTACATTGGAATCAACGCAGGCAAATATTTGAAGTCACGGAAAGTGTATGTTTAATTTGGTCGGGGTAGAACTAAAGTATTGAAAGCGGTTGCCATACTGACGGTTATGACAGAAAAATATGTTGTTGTTATTGTTGCTGTAGGGTTTAACGCCATTTTTCAGCACACGATAGGCTATACATGGCGGCCAGTATTAATGGTGGAGGAAGAACCTGGGAAAACCCCGGAAAGAACCACTGACCCACTTGAAGCTACTGGCAAGCTTTCTCACATACCCACATAGGCTGAGATGGCAGTGATCCGTAACGGAAAGCGCTTTAGACCACTCGGCCAGAAAAATATGAAAGAAAAACTTAAAATGTCATTTGGGGGGAAATCCAAATAAACAATAAAAAGAAATATTATGAAGATAAAGTTGATTCAAAGCAGAGGATAAATATTTAAGAAGTTAGTTCTTCTTTACTGCCAGTGTAATATAATATATGAATTAGCGTCCGCAGGTAAAAGGGTGGGGTAAACAATTATGAGTGTGTGGATGGGGGAAACTTGGTGCGCCAAATCTCCCTGAAAACATCCTGAGGACACCGTGAGTTGTCTGTTTTGACCCGTAACCAAAGTAAATATCGGTTGTAGGGGATGTCGCTAGATCCAGTGCTTGAAAGCCGACAGAGATTGCTTTTTTTCTAAAGGGCTTAGTTACTCTAACATTTTAGTACAAAACATTCAACTAGAATCTAAAGTTACAGACACTTTCTCTTCGAAAGTACTTTAACGTTGCTGATAATTAAACAGCTGATGACAAAGCTTGGCCTTATGGGACAAATCGTGATGTCATTCTAGGTATATGTAGTCTCGACACTCCCAGATAGTATCTACATAGAGAATTTTCTAACATATGGCTGTGCGAAAACGTCACTACCTTAGGTTGCGTTTACATCAAGCAAGAAAGACGCTAGATTTACATGCAACTAAACTGTTCTTACGATACACTTCCTAACTGATATAAAGTTTACATTTCATTACCTTCGTGGTATGAATTGGCATGCTTTGGTTCATTTATTCATTTCATTTATTTGAATCAACATTTGCAGCACCGTCTAGTGCTTTTATGTCACGTAGTAAATAGGAATAAAATGGGTTGCGCTTTTTTATATATGATTTAATTTCATTTCAGATTTTTTTCTCCATATGTTCTTGTGCAAAAGTTAGTCTCCATATGCATTTAATTCTGTGTTTAGATATCATTTGAGGTGAAGGTATGTTTAAATTATCAGTTGGAAATGCAAAGAGCTCATTAGAATAAACTAGTATTCCTGGACTATTGTGAATCATTTAAATGAGTTTTGGGCAATGCCATTGTGATACATCAGGACTGTTGACAGACCAGTACATTAGATAATCCACACTTCATTCAGAACATTGGATTCCTCTAGACTCGAGTAGAACTGTTCTGGGAGTATATTTTTCCTCTTAATGTTTCATTTTATGTTTGATAATTAAGGTATCTGTTATATTATACAAACGTTGTTGGTTATGCTTCTTTCTGTTGCTTAGTTTATGAAAATTGAGTCTTAACAGAATAAAATAACTCATATATAAAATATAGTCATTGTGAACTGCTTTTATATCCGTTATTGGTTTAATGTTTCAACGTGTTAATAACCGCATTTACGTCTCAACAATTTGATGACGTGTCACCACTAATAGCAATACTATCAATAATTTGATGCTATGGGAATGTCACGTTTCCTGCCCGCGATTACGTAAGTCAAGAACAAAGGAACTGGTTAGAAGCCATGTATATATTTTAGACCCTCTGGCTATAGGGGTCGTGTTCGTAATTGTTACTATGGCCAGCTTTGTTGAAAGATTTGTTCAAGAACAAAGGACCCTTATTGGCTTAGTAAATCTCACCACGTTGACAGACGGCCGGAGCATTGTCTGCTAAGTTGAATAGAACAGGGTAGATTTGATATCCAATCGGAATTGAGAGAGGATGTGGTCACCATTTCAACCCAAATTTAATTGAGTAATTTAGACTAGAAACTTCAGCAATTGTGAAACATCGTGCTGGAAAGTTAAAGCAATAACTCTGGGAAAGCTACTCGTAAATTGGCAGGAAAACTTAGGAAATTCTAAGGAGAGACAAAGCTTCGTAAAGGTCAGTGAGTTATTTGCTCGATTGTTTCAGAATATTACGGCATTGTAATTGTAATTATGTGCAGTATGTATACTTCATTACTAGAATCGTTAGTACGTAGAATTACCTTTGTAGGATGTCTGCGTGGGTTCGAGTCCAGGATTCGGCCAATGTGGGTATGTGAGAAAGCTTGCCAGTAGCTTCTCGTGGGTCGGTGGTTCTTCCCGGGGGTTTCCCGGGTTCTTCCTCCACCATTAATACTGGCCGCCATACATAGCCTATCGTGTGCTGAAAAATGGCGTTCAACCCTACAACAACAACAACCTTTGTAGGATACCCAACTATACACATCTCAAAGAATAGAAGACAAAGAAATAGACGAGTATCTAAAAGACATTGAATGTGAGAAAATTCCATCAGAACGTAAAGACTTATGTGATGGTTTCATCTCACAAGAAGAAATAATACAAAGTATCCGGGACCTTACAAAAGGGAAATCTCCAGGAGGAGATGGACTCACCACGGATTTCTACAAGAAATTCTGTGGTGAGCTGTCGCCAAGTTTAGAATGGTTATATAACAACATATTATTAAGAAATGAGGCTATGACAGAGATTATGAGGGAGGGAATAATAACATTAATATACAAAGGGAAGGGTGATAGGGAAGAGCTTAAAAATTGGAGGCCCATCTCCCTCCTAAATACTGACTACAAAATACTTAGTAAAATTCTAGCAAACAGGATAAAAAAAGGAATGGGAAATATAATAAATATAAATCAAACGTGTGGACCAAAAGGCAGGGACATACAACATAATATCTTAAGTATTAAAACTATTATAGAACACATAAACGATACCGGACAAAAAGCTGCCATGGTACTTTTTGATCAAGAAAAAGCTTTTGACAGATTAGACCATAAGTATATACAAAAAGTGCTAGAAAAATTTGGTTTTGGAAATAACTTTCAAAGATGGACTAAAATCCTGTATAACAAAATAACTTCAGGAGTACAGGTAAATGGAGCCAGAACAGGTAAATTCGAAATTAAAAGATCAGTGAGGCAGGGATGCCTACTATCTATGGTATTATACGTAATAGCCATTGAAATTCTAAATAGAATCCAACTAAACAAAGATATTGAAGGTATTAAAATACCGAACATAAAGGAAGAAGTCAAGATATTACAACATGCCGATGATTGCACCAACTTTATAAAGGATGCAAATTCCTTTAAACACCTGACTAAAGAATTTGAAAAGTTTAGTAAAGCGTCAGGATCACGGATTAATCACGAAAAAACTGAGATACTTAAAATAGGAAACTGGAAAGGCAATCACCCAGGGTTGCCCCTCATCTAATCAAAAAGCAGGTCAAAGCGCTAGGGATATATTTTGGAGAAAATGCGGAGAAGGAAAACTGTAAACAAATAAAGGAAGCAATTGAACAAAATGTGAAAACCTGGACTCTAACGCCGTTATGCTTAATGGAAAGAACACAAGTAGCGAAAACGTTTATGTATGTGCAAATGAATTATATTCTAAAATCTACCGATATAAGTAATGAAATTTTAAATACAATAGATAAAACTATAATAGATTACATATGGGACTTCAAATTACATTATATAAAGAAGGAAATATTGTACAAGACTAAAGAAAGGGTGGGGTTAGCACTCCCCAGCCCCATTTGAATGAAAGCAGCAAATATTTTAAATAGATTTAAAAGAATAAGAACAGAACCGAAGAGTCCATGGGAAGGTATTTACATATACCGTTATGGATTCTTCATGAGAAATAGAGATGATAAGTCCCAAGGAAATATAGAAATATTAAAGAGCTTATTTTAAAATATAGAGACAAAAAGGAACTATGGGAAAAAGAGGAAAATCTAACATATAACTGGATTAGAGAAGAAATTACAAAAAATATAAAAAGCACAATAGAAAAAGAAAATATATATGTTAATTAGGATAGGGCATGAGGTAACTGGAAAAAATTAGGATCTTTGAAAATTCAAAGCCTCTGCTTCAAATACATGCATAACATATGGTTGACAGGAGAGGCTGCAGTGAGACGGCGTATCGTCAGAGTACCGCCGAAATGTCCACTGTGCAAAATAGGACCTTTTCTAAAAATCATGTTATGTTACAATGTAAAAAAACACTTGAAGACCGTAAAAAAAATTATAAATGAAATTAGAATACTAATGCATATGTGAAACAGAATATTCTATATTTAGATGGTAAATTCACAAAAAAGACATTGTATGAAATTAGTAATTACATTATAAAAACAATGAGGGCCTGCGGTCAGGTGATAGTTATTGGGACTTAAGGCGGAGGGGCGAGTGCAATGAAAGCTATCCATAGGATAGTTACCTTAAAAGGATTTGCACTCGCACCAGCTGCCCCTACTCCCCCCTCCCCCTCCCATTTTTTCCATGTATACGGACACTGCTATAAAATCATATTCTGGAAAACTTTTGACTTTGGAAATAAGGAAATAAATAGAAGTAACCTATTCGAGAGAGTGAAGTATAAAAGATTAAAGAAAATACGGAGCTCTCTCGAATACGGCTAAATTTATACAAAAACCTGCGAAGGGCGACACATATATAGCACACATCAAAACACAAACAGTATTGTTTTGAATAAAATGTTAAACACCGCAACTTCGCCTAAAGTCCCAAATGTATTAAATTAATTTTTGAATAATTTCATAAGATCCGACTATGAGGATCATAGGACAACTGGACATGATGCGACATAAGGCTATCCATACACGAAAACATTCATAGCACAAACAAACATATAGCATAAACACCTATAGCACACACGGGATATAGGGACCTCTAGCCATGGTCACAAAATAAAAATAGGAGCGGGACTCCGAGTTAGGTGATAGAAACCTACTCGGAAGAACAAACCTATAGAATACACTAGGAAGTTAAAATACCCCGTCAAAAATTCATTAAATTTTTGAACAAAATTCTTTTTACAAAAACACATTGCAACATATCGGGGGAAATCAGTAACACATAAAAACATTTAGTCGTTGGTTAGGTGGGGGTGGGGGGCATCTGTCTGGTGCCCCCCCCCAAAAAAAAGAAGAAAACTTAGGGAATTCTAAGGAGAGACATGCTCGATTGTTTCAGAATATTACGGCATTGTAATTGTAATTATGTACAGTATGTATACTTTATAACTAGAATCGTTAGTACGTAGAATAACCTTTGTAGGATTTAATTTTCAAGCGTATTTGAGAAATGAGCTATGGTTTTGTAAAGAATTATGTGGATTGCTAGCTCGTGGCTAGAATTAATATTGTAATCGCTATTTGGTTACTTCGTAGTAAACTAGTGCATTTATTCATGTGATATTGTAGATTTTACAACTGTTGAATTGAATTGTAATTTTGGAAGATGGTTGCAGTGTGTAAAATTAGTCAATATGGATATTTGAATATTTGTGTACACTTGTTTGAGTGTAATGTACAGAAATGTGTGTGACTGATGTGCTATTATTCAGTATAATGAGATTAAGAATATATATACTGATGTGACGCAATTTATTGATGTATGTATGATAAGTAGTTGATATCGTGCTTTTATTACGACGTTGCTTACCATACAAGAGCATATGGGTATTTCGATGTACACGAATGCGTGACCGAAAAATGTAAAAACATTTATCCGATGATTGATTGTTGGTTTACTGTGAGACGAGATGGCTAAGGAAATATGCTAACGCCCTTGTGTTTTCACAAGAAGCTTTATGGGGACAGACCTCCGGTGCGGTTTAGTCCCGAGTCTCTAGGAGAGAAACTTAATATAGACTAGTGGAAAAGACGATTGTGAATCGAAGGCTACTCGGAGGACCGCTCCGGTGGCCTAGCGGTTAGAGGGTCCGACTCGGATGCGGGAGGTCGCGGGTTCGAACCCCGGCCGAGTCATACCAAAGACTTACAAAAATGGTACTAACAGATGCCTCGCTTGGCGCTCAGCATTCAGAGGTTAGTGTTAGGACTGGTCGGCCTGGTGTCAGGATAATGTGACTGGGTGGGACATCATGCTACATTACATGTCTGCGGCATGATGCCCCAGTGCTAGACATCACTATAGACTGTCACATTGCAGACATCCTAGCGATATGACTGAATTGTTTTAAAAGTTACGTTAAATATCAAAATCACACACACACACACACACACACATATACGCTAGTCGGAGGGAAGAGAAAAAGGTGGGGGGTGAAAGGAGTCGAGGAGGAGGAATTGAGAAGGAGCAGTCTAGGAGAAGGAGTTGGGAGGGAGGTCGGAAGGAGAAATTAGTGGGATAGGTGTGTGTGTGATTTGGATTTGTAACGTAGCTTTAACAATTTTTCAGTCATATTGCTACGATGTCTGCAGTGTGACAGTTTATAGTGAGGTCTAGCACTGGGGCATCATGCGGACGAGTGGTCTAAAGCGCTCTCCGTTTCGGATTACTGCCATCTTACCTCTGCGTGGGTTCGAGTCTCGGATTCGGCTAATGAGGGTATGTGAGAAAGCTTGCCAGTAGCTTCTCGTGGGTCGGTGGTTCTTTCAAGGGTTTTCCCGGGTTCTTCTTCCACTGAGAAAACAGGTCTTCAATGGCATACATTGATTCCTTATTTTACTTCTATTGACTTATTAAATTGTTGAATCTCGCCTGATTGCATTCCTTGAAAAGTCTGTTATTAGGTCAGAGTCTACAGAAGTCGATTGTGACATTTCTATTATTGTGAACGGCTTATTTTAGCACTTGTGAAACATCACGTTTTTATGTAATAATTGAGTAGCCTTAAAGTTTATATTGGATACTTGCCCTAATGTATGTATAAATTCCATCAAATACTTCTTTTTAGATTTTTATATAGTTATATACAGTTTTGTATGAGAAGAAACACTTTTAATATGCATTTGTGATTTGTATTTTTCAAAATAGTTTGTTTCTCAGTTTCATAACGTAAAAGTGCTTACACGAAATGGAAAAAAAAAACAACATTAAATCATCCAGATATAGTTTTGGCGGAAAGCTCACCAGATTGCACTGTTTAAAGAGTATTGCATAAAACCGTTATACGTTAAATTCCTTTAGAATTTAATTTTCACTTTGTAACTTAAATAACATTATTTGTTGATATTACTAAACTTGATGGCTTTGCTTGTTTCTGTTGCTTAGTTTTAGACCACAGAGTCGTTTAATGTACTCTTCTGGTGTAACCATTTGCTGTATGATCAGTAAAGCGTTAACTAAACATTTAGTGTAGTCATTCGCTAATTGCACAGTTAAGCTTCAGATACTCGTTTAATGCAGTCATTTGCTAATTGCAGTTATGCTTCAAATACTCGTTTTAGTGTAGTCATTTGCTAAATGCGAAGCTAAGCTTCAAATACTCGTTTAATGCAGTCATTTGCTAATTGCACAGTTAAGCTTCAAATACTCGTTTAGTGTAGTCATTTACTAATTGCAGTTATGCTTCAAATACTCGTTTAATGCAGTCATTTGCTAAATGCACAGTTAAGCTTAAAAATAATTGTTTAGTGTAGTCGTTTGCTAAATTCACATATATGCTTCAAATACTCGTTTAGCGAATTCATTCACAAATGCTCAGTAATGCTTTAACTTGGCATTTAATAAATTAATTTGCAACAACATAACAATGCTAAATACTCGTTTGAAGTAATCTCAGTGATGCTCTAAGTACTTATTCAGAGTAATCATTTGTCAAAATGTCAGTAACACTTTATGTGCTCATTTAGTGTGATTATTTGCCAAACAGTCCTTAATAATTCAAGTACTCATTTGGTTTAATCGGTTGAGATGGTCTTAATAAAAATGAAATAAAGTGTTATAAGGCAAGATAAGAAATAAATTATGATATTACTCTCAAACAATTAAGTGTACTCTAACTTAATTATAAGTTAAGTTATATTTCAGAGATACCATTTAATGGTAATTTTGTCTCAGCCAAAATCCCATCAATTGTCTGTGTATTTGATATTTTTCTGCCACATGTTTTAATTGTCCTCTTAGATTCATACAGTTCTCAAATATATCTCTGGCACCAAATACAATAAATAAAACAGTTACCACTAATCAGCTCTGACATACTGATATGACAAGAAACATACACATACACACACAGAGACATATATATATATATATATATATATGAGTCAGGAGCAGGAGAGGCGAACCCACCTTTTTTGTAGGAGCGTCCAAAACCGAAAATAAAACCTTCTATACTGATATTATATCTTAAGCAAATATATTTGAAACAAAAATTTTAACCAACTCGAGGAAGCCTCGAATTGGTTAAATATAATTTTATCGCTATGATCACATTACAAAAAATCAGCTCAACTTGAGGTCGCGCCTTCCCTGCTGCTATTAATTAAAAAATTATTGTTATAATAAAATGGTACATCCGGAATCTTATACTGCAAGAATAGCCCGAGAACGATTAGAAGCAATTAAGAAATTTCTTCCTGTTAGAGACTCATTTAGAGAAAGCTTACGAGCGCAGCAGGAAGCACAAGTTGAGTACGAGGAAGACACTAAAAAAGTTATTTAAACCCGTCACTGCAGTAACTGAGAAAGTTACAACTGTCATCAAAGAAGATCTTCTTCCGGTATCAAAACAAACTGCAGAACAAACTGAACAAATAGCAAGAAGAACTAAACAAACAAAAAAGATTTTACGAGATCTTCCAGTTGATATAGCTGCGGCTCAACCTCCACCCGTCGATGAAGAAATACTTGAAGGTATTGGTAAAATTCGTACTGAGGTCGCCGATGTGAAAAAAAAAAACTTGCACCTAAATCCAAAACAGAAAGAGGAAATGTTGAACTGATTAAATAATTTAGAGAGGAGTTTATCGAAGATATTAGAAATACTGAAGAAAATGATTTACCCGAAAAAAATATTATTTGGTATATATAATAAATCTAAAAAATGAAAACCCGGCTATGAATAAACAAGCGATGAAAATTTTATTAAGTGGGTATATCGTATATATTACAACAAAAATCAAGTAAAACGTTATGATCATAAATACGATGCACTTGTTAAAGGGGGACTAGAACAAATAGAACAACAATATCGAGTTCCTCCACCTTTACATCAAATAGAAAGACAACAAATAGAACAACTTCCTCCACCGCAGCAAAAACCTTCATCCCTGCAACGAGCAAAAACCCGACGACTTACTACATTGAGGAAGCCAATTGAGGAGTTTAAAAGAGAAAGGGAACAGATGTTGGCAGAAAGGATGATGATGATCCTCCCGGCGCCGTAAGTTTAATATCCGGAAGTGGAACTTTCCGAAGTGGAATTTCCCGAACGCGGTAATCAACGTGTTAGACGAAAATAATTACAATAAAATGTTCAAGCGCATGTCCGACACAGCATTTGACATGGAAGCGCCTGTCCTTAAAGACGAATCTGTACGCGATTATCAGTTTTATTCTTATGACGCACGATTACCAGATCAACATGGAAGAACTGAGCTACAAGTTCATGATACAAGTAGATACTTTTTACCCGCTGAGGCTTTTATTGAGGTAGAAGGTACAATTGTAAAAACGAATGATAATAATTACGAAGATGTAGTAAAAGCTGGTTTTGTCAACAATGGTATTATGGCACTGTTTGATAGCGCCACATATATGATTGATGGAAAAAATATTGAATCGATTCAGAAAGATGTCGACGTTGCTACAACAATAATAGGATTAGCAAGATATTCTGATGATTATACAAGATCAGCAGGTCCCACAATGATGTTTGTAAAAGATAATACTGGTCACCCCGATGATAGTCCGTATAATATAAGACGACCGAAAAAACACTCTGCCGCTGCCGATGATGCTGATGTGGTGCCGGTGGTTCATGGTTCTAATCCAGATTTCAACTTGGGATTTGCAGCGCGTAAAAATATGTTGCTAGGAGCCAAGAGAAGTTTTTCATGTACAATTCCACTATCGCATATTTTTGGATTTTGTAGGAATGTTAGAAAAGTTATTTTTGGAACTAGACACACGGTTGTTTTTGTAAGAAAGGGTGATGGTAACGATGCTCTGTGGAGACCTGCTGGTGATGCTGGTAAAGTAGTATTAACAAAATTTTCCTTGTGGATGCCGGTGATGACTCCAACGATCGCAGAAGAACAAAAGTTGCTTTCTTTCATGGACACAGGTGGTAAATCCCTGTTGTCATGGCTAACAACAAGCACGGATAGTATACAAAGTAACACTAACGGTCAGTTTACATGGCATATAGCATCACAACAAGGTGTTTCTGCACCGCGGCATATTTTTATTGCGTTTCAGAACAATGATCGTTTAAATAATCAAGAACATACTCATATGATATTTGACAAACTAGGTATCACATATATTTCTTTACGGATAAATGGACAACAAGAACCAACAGAGAATATACAGCTTAATTATGAACAAAATCATATAGGACGTGTATATCGTTTGATGTCATTCATGGGACGTGATCAAAATGTGGATACCGGTTTGCAAATATCACAACATGATTTTAGAGCTTTGTATCCTATCTATTATTTTTCGCTGGAGCATCTTGATCTATCAAAACAATCTGTCGTTGATATACATCTTAAAGCAACATTAAATACAGGTGGTGTTAATTATAGAGCAACCGCGGTCATACTCAGAGATAAAGCCATGTTACTTGAAGGTGGTAGCGGTCGAATGAGAGTCATTGATGTACCAGTGGAAAATCTTTAATCATTATTTGGAGCGTGGTAAGTATTTATCATAAAATGTCGCACAGTCATGTTAATGATGCTCTGACTCCTGGTCAGGTAAAAAAATTTACAATAAAGAAAACGCCAACAAATGCGGAACACAAATATCACTAAAGCGAGATCAGATTTCTAGTGGCGGTCCAAACAAATTATCGTTGACAAATAACCAGATTAAACATCTCAATAAAGCCCTAGAATAAAAAAACCGGAGTTCAATTTCATCTTTCTCCGAGCGCCATCAAGGACATGATTAAAACAGGTGGCATTTTTTCCACTTCTCGCGGCCATTCCGGCATTAATAGCTGCTGCAGCTCCAGCCGTAGCAAAAGCGGCTGCGTTAGGTGCTGTTGGAACAGCTGATGCAATGGCTCTAAAGAAAGCAACAGGAAAGGGATACAAAAAAGGGACGCGGCCTAAGATTGTCAGGATCTCGTTGGGGAAGAGGTCTGAGGCTTCCAGGAACAATCCGTTAGACGTTCCAGCATCAAATTTTGATTTACTTAATGCTGCTAAACAACTAAAAAAATCTGCTTTTAGAGGTGTTTTCATGCAAGATCAATTACCGAAACAACCGAATGAACTCGAAACGGGTATCATTAATGTTGACTCGAATTCAGGACCCGGTACTCATTGGGTATCATACGCAATTGATCCACGTGGAGTTGTTTATTTCGATTCGTACGGATTAGCTCCACCCGTTGAATTTATCAAGTATGTCGAGCCACTTCATAAAAAAGTTTGGTATTCAACGCTACCAACACAAACAATGACAGATCCGCCAATATGCGGCTGTGAAGCAATTAATGTACTTAAAGCCTAATCAAAATCTTCCAAACCGCCACATAAAGTTGTGCTTGATTATACAAGTAACCGCTTCGTTGCGCGCAAGGTGCTTTAAACAGATCAAGGATCTTATATAATGGTTGATATTTACGGAAGATCTTCCTCTACATGTAAGAAAAGTAAGAAAAAATCCGATGACATCGATTTGTCAAAGTACGCAACTAAAGATGAACTCGCTGATATTATGAACCTGGCTGGAGTTGACCGAGATGAAGTTGTTGTTTTTCAGGACCGATATGGTGTTTTAAAAACGAGTAACATCAATGGAATGACATAGTTCGACGAGTACTCGGTGCGGTCACGGATAACATCCCTGTGTTTACTGACAGCGGAAGAATCAGAGACTCAAGTATATCGTTTACAACCATCAGAGATCAAATTGCAAGAAGCGTTGCTAATCGCGTGAAAAATACCGGTGACACAATGACGGGAGAACTCAGCATGAACGGGAATAACATAGTAGTGTTGAGGGATCCAACATCCGACGAAGATGCCGCGACGAAGAAATACGTCGACACAAACTATAACACCGTAGATGGTAAATTATCCACGTTGCGGGCCGAGTATGACGTTCACGTGAACGCGTTCACAAATCTCAGTAGAAATTTTAGAACAATTAACGAAACCGCAGAGGAATTTTTTGGTAATCCGCCCACCTCTGATATGAAACTCTCTGATATCAAAACTAACATCGACACGATCAAACGAACACTCGAAGACATCGTGGCGGAGATTCCTGAGATCGTTAATAAAATTAGTTTGATTAAAATTCCACCTGGAATAACTCCCGGGCATATTAACAACATCGTATACACTGTATCATGGGAATTCGCAACATAGTCGCAGCAAAATAAAACTATCAAATATACCACAACAGTCACTGGCGTGTACAGGTTGTCTGTGTTTACTGCTGCAAAATTTGAGATATTTACAACGTATCCATGGCGTCATTCAACTGATACGTTTTCTGGAGTTGTGACTGTTGTATTAAATAAAGGAAACGGAGAAATATTTATTCTGGAAGCAGCTGATAAGAAATTAACTGCAACATGTTACTGGTGGTGTATAGAGTTTGTAGCTGAAAAAACCTCAATTGGTTACTGCGTAAAATATAATGAGTACCTCAATCGACGATGCATCTCATTATAGGTACAATCAAGCGCGTGAATGGCAAGTAAAATTAAAAGATATCATCGAACAATATACAGTAAAAGTAAAAAAATATCGTCGACGACTAGTTATCGTCGACGTGATTGTTTATTCAGTATCCGCTGTTGTTGCTGGAACAGGCGTTATATTGTCAAGAATGACAATGATGGCACCAGTAGCCGTAACAATCTGTATTTCAGCGGCAACAACAATTGCAGGTGTTTTTAATATCTTAGCAAAAAAAATATGCGCCTGCATGAATGAAAAATTATCCGATTACATAATAAAATTACACACAGCGACGGTCGCATACTCGAAGTTATCTTCGTTGTTATCAGCAAGCCTCAGCGATGGAATAATTTCTGATTTCGAGTTTTCAGAAATGATTAAAATATATAACAGTGCTGTTAAAGGTACGAGTATTAATAATGACATCAGTAGATCTACTTCAACAGATCGTGACAAACACAGCTCCACCAAAAAGAACAATGATCTCGGTAAGCTCGACTAATCCTGAATTTAGTGTTAATTTTCCAACTGCGATTCGCCCGAATGAAATCGCGTTAGCACAATTACGAGTACATTACAGCTGGCCAAACATCAGATCGAAATCATTTAATGGTACACCAGCAAATAATTCGCTTGTATTTGCTAATAAAAACAAACAGATGGAACACCTGGTTGGGTCGTTGTTGGAATACCAACTGACAGTTATGAGGTCGAGGAAATCAATGAAGAATTTCAACGTAGAATAAAATCAATAACAGGAAAAGAAGCAAAAATATCAATTAACATTCATGAGCCAACTTTATCAGCAATGATTGAAATACATTCACCTGATTACGCAGTTGATATTTATCAATCATCGATAAGATCAGAACTAGGTTGCCTGAAATCCCGTCAGAGCATCGTGGACCACCAGAACCGAAGTTAATTGAATTTATCACCGACGAAGCCCAATTTATAACAATTCCAGAATATTGAAATTTGCATCCATGGATTAAACCACACGATCAGTTTTTGAAAGATGGTAAAAGATATCCCGTGGTGCCGTTTTCCTTGACTGATGTTGATAAAAATACTTCAAATGAAATTATTTATGAAAGATTTCAGATAAAGGGCTAACGAAATTAAAACTGAGTACACAACTACATTAACGACATTAGTACGTTTATTTAAAAATTATATCCTGAAGTATCCCAATATCGATCTAAAACATCAGATCATTGCAACGATACAACATTTAAATCAAATTATTTCAGACCTTAAATACGTTAATCAGACTATTGTTGAGGCAATAAATGCTAGTACTTATGATGTAGGAAATGAAAAAATAACAACCATCAAACAGATATACATCAATCGTTATAAGATAAATGAAGCAGATTTATTAAATTTTATACTACCAGGATTTTAAACTGGCGAATTAATAAGATCACTCAACGATATTTTCAACGAGAACTTTCCTACAATACTCGATGCGTGGAGAAAAATAGCCCCACCAGCAACTGTTCTTAGATATAATAACGACCCGTACGGGGGTGGTAGACATATTTCACCGGGAATCGTTAGTATAACATCAACGATTGCAGTCAATCTTGTTTGTGACGTAGTCGATGGCAGCTATCAAATCGATCTTGGAAAGTCAAATCAGGCTCAACAAGGATATATTTTATACACGTTCACACCACAAGTATCTCCTGGGAGTTTGATTGTGCAAGAGCCAACCAATCCTGTTTATCTATGTACACATAATCAGTATTTGTCACGAATCAATTTCAAACTCACCGACCACATAGGACGATTAATTGACCTGCGTGGGGAGGAATTAATTGTGAATCTACATGTAAGATAGTAGATCTTTATCTTAAGATTTCTGTCTTAAAGACATTTATCTTAATGATTTTTGATCATAGATCTTTGATCTTAATATTTTATTTCATTTTATCAGAAATATTTTATTTTTTCTGAAATATTTTAATTTATCAGAAATATTTTTTATTTTTTCTGAAATATTTTATTTTTTCTGAAATTGATGGGGTAGTTGGTACTCAGAATCGTGCAAAATGATCAAATTTTGAAAACAAATAAAAATATTTCTGATAAAATAAAATATTTCAGAAAAAATATTTCAGAAAAAATAAAAAAATATTTCTGATAAAATAAATATTTCGGATAAAATAAATCAAAATGTTTCTGAACAATATATTTCAGAAAAAATATTTCTGATAAAAATAAAAATATTTCAGAAAAAATAAAAATATTTCAGAAAAAAAATAAAATATTTCTGATAAAAATAAAAATATTTCAGAAAAAAATATTTTTAGAAAAAATAAAATATTTCTGATAAAATAAAATATTACACGTGCTCGGTCGTTTCACGATCTGACATAATTTTTCTTAAGTGTCTTATACGAGTACTAATTATTTTTTTTGCTTCGTACTCACGGGATAATTCCGATCGAATTTTTTCTACTACAGCAGAAACAGGAACGAATTCCTTCACTTGATCATCTTCTATAGTAGCTAGCGACTGAAACATCGCCGCCTGAATTCGTTTTATGAACCTGTATTCAGATGATAGTGTGTGTATTCCTTGGTTCTTACGTTCTTGTATTTCAAAATCAGAAATTATTTTTTCAGGATTTAGTTCATCAGATATATTAATTCCCTTTTTTCCAATTTTTTAATAGCAAAAATAATATCATTAATATTTTCGTAGTTCATTATTATACGGTATATATATATATATATATATATATATATATATATATATATATATATATATATATATATATATATATATATATATATATATATATATATATATATATATATATATATCCTCATGTGAACCCCTAATCGAGTGTTTTAGCAAGTTCAGGGGGTATATGGAATATATACAATGAATGAATGACAATCGTAATTAAGGACGGCACACACACATTTATGAAATATATACAATGAATAACAATCCCCACATGAACCTCTATTCGAGTGTTTTAGCAAGTTCAGGGGGCACATGAAATGTATACAATGAATGAATGACAGTACAAACATATATGAAATATATACAATGAATGACAATTCCTACATGAACCTCTATTCGAGTGTTTTAGCAAGTTCAGGGGTACATGAAATATATACAATGAATGAATGACAGTACAAACATATATGAAATATATACAATGAATGAATGACAGTACAAACATGTATGGAATATATATACAATGAATGACAATCCCCACATGAACCCCTAATCGAGTGTTCTAGCGAGTTCAGGGGGTACATGAAATATATACAATGAATGAATGACAATCTTAATTAAGGACGGCACAAACATATATGGGGCCATTCTCGAAGCTCAACAGATTTTGACACCCCCCGATATAATCAGCCCGTGGGTGATACAAAACATGTATCCACCACCGGTGACGTGGTGAAGGAGGTATCTTTTTTTTCTGCTGAGTTTTGAGGGCTGGCGGGGCCCCAATTAATTATAAAAATCGCTAATAAACGTAACCACCGACAGTTGTCAGCCATGGGGACTCGATCGCCGGGCCTCGAGTTCAGTAATTCTACACGTATGCAATAGGCCACGGAATCATCTGACAAATATATGTTTCAGAAGTTATTATATCGGTTTCTGAATGGATTATATATATTTCTGTATTACAACGGCGGTTTCTGAATGGATTGTATATATTTATGTATTAAAACAGCGGTTTCTGAATGGATTGTATATATTTCTGTATTAAAACAGCGGTTTCTGCCCTGAAAAAATAGAGTCTTTTATCATAATAGCGAAAGCATCCTAAAATTGAATATTTTTCACCCACTGCACCATCAAATATTTCATAGTTTCCTCCAGATCAGTTTCTGAACACACTGTAAATATATAAATGTAACAGCGTGTTCTGTCTCGATTTCTCGTAACAGATTGTAAATATCTGCACTCAAACAGCGTGTTCTGCCTTGATAAAATATATGTACATCTCATACCACTGCACCATCAAACGTTTTATTACCTAAAGATCGGTTTAAATATTTCTGCATTATAACAGCGGTTTCTGAACAGATTGTAAATATCTGCACTAACAGCGTGTTCTGCCTCGATTTCTCATAACGGATTTAAAAATAACTCGCTACATTGTACGATGTAAAATTCGTTCATTCTTCTATTTTGTTAGCTAAAAAACCATAAATATCTTTCTACGAGTATAATTACTAGTATTAATTACGACGTAGATGGTTAATTGACTAATTACGACCATAAAAATCAGAAATCTACGGAGAAATATATATTTACAGAATTATCTCCCTTTCGCTCAAGTCGAAAAAATTAGTATATGGGGGAAATGTTGACCCATAATAAAATTAAATAAATTGTTAATAAATATAATTCTACGTAATTACTTGATAGTGATGGTAGTTTATCTCCATTATTGATATTGGAAGATGATTCTTCGTTTATATGTCTTGGAAAAAGTAGATTTATATATATTTTCCGCGACTTTTTGTACCGAGCGCGAGTTAATATCAAAGTATTTCGCAGCTGAATTCATTGATTGAAATATAATTTCTTCGCTAATCTCTGTATTGAAGGATTTAACTGATCTAGGGATTTTTAAGTTTTTACCCGTCCCTCTCCGTGTATTATTCTCACTCTGTGTAATAGCTTGAAGGTTGGATAAATTATTGTTTTGAGGGTCTGAGTCAGTATGATCGATCACAAGACCGTCTTTGATCAACCCCTTGTAACATTCGTACACTCGTACACAAATCGATGACAGAGATAAGGTTTCTTCCAAACAGTAAACATCAGATAACCAGTATTATTAATATAACCAACTGGTACTTTCTTCTGACAATTTCTGATCACACCATCAAGATTTGATTCGTAGTTCGTTATTACAGGATGTGGGACAAATTCATTTTGCTCCATTATATAATAATATTATTTGTTTAAATCATAATTTGTCTGAAAACTTAGTTGAATAGTCCTCCACGGATTTTATAGCTCCGTCACTGACATTTTTTATCATGGTATATCTTAAGTTCGCGATATTTTTACCATCGCAATTTGCACATAACTTGGTTTTACCTCGTACTCCAACACCACATCGCAGACACGGTATCGGTCCTAAACAACCTCTACGAACGCTCTGCAAGTGTTGTCCACAAAATTCATTCCTGCAGGATTTATTGCAGGGAGTTAATGATCCGATCATCAACCATTTGCACTTGTTCTGTTGAGACATTGTATATATAATATTTTTTATTTAAATACTTGTCTGAAAATATAACATGGATGAGTTTGAGAGATTATCCAGAATCAAGCCTTGGAAAACAAGTAAATTCAACCTCGACAGGATATCTTCTGATTTTTTTTTGTTGATTTTTTATAGAATTTAACGCATGAATTAATTTCACATCTGCGATATGTCTGTCTTGTAGGTTTTTGCTTTTATATGCTACATCATGAACATGACACGCTTTATCATAGCATTTACTAGTTCCTCGCCTGGGTTTGGTTGATCCCGATTGTCAAGTCTGATATCAAGTCGAGTACCAGGACCACAGTAATTATATCCTGGTAGATGTTTTTCTCCTATGTATTTAGCCCACGGAGTTCCTGGGAACTTTGACATTAATTTAGCAATATCACCACCATCTTTTTTTAGGTAAAAAAGAACTTTTTTCTGTTACATACTGCACATCTTCCACCATATGTTATTCTCGCATTTTTTGTTGTAACCGTGGATAGATCATTAGTTGGGGTTTTAGTTCTACAGCGTAAACAATATAGATTCATACATTTATATAATATGGATATAGTTGATTTCTCAGTGACTCGAAAACAAGAGCCAGTTAAACACCATCCTGCGTTGCCAGATTCGATCAGAATGATAATAATAGGACCATGTGGATCGGGTAAGACGCAATTGTTACTTAATCTGATAATGAGATGGCTAAAATGGGAGAAGTTGTATTTGGTAGCACCATCAGTTGATCAGAGATGATACGATGTGCTTAAAGATTTTAATGAAAACGCGTGATTACTGATGACGATGTCATTAAATTTATAGCCGATATTGACGAAGCACCATCTGTAGATGATCTAGATGGATTTATTAATAATTTAGTTGTATACGATGATGTGATGCTGGGCAAACAATCAAATCCAGCTCTCGAGGAAGACATAAAAACACTGATGTGATATATGTTACTCAACGGTATACACAAATACCAAAAGTGATCCGAGACAATTGTAATGTTTTAGTTGTGTTTAATGGCGTAGACACATACGTTGCGCAATATTCATCAAACTTGGTGTAACGGAGGAGTTTTGGTTTCCGGTAGGCTACCAAAGATTTGTTCGGGAATATTAACTTTAGTGCGTCACACGATTCCACGACGGGCCAGTGTTTCGGGATGATTTTACCTACTTTGGGGTTGTCTGGATGGTAGGTCAGGATAAATGGTATCCTTTTAGCTTCTTCCCTCTCTATATTCTAGTGGGTCATTGCGGTTTGTTTTTCTCGCCTTTTGGGTTGCCTCCGCAATCCGGTCTTTGACAAACCGGTTCATACTTATGTATGACCTCTAATTTATTTGAATCGTGTAATGTTCTCAACTGTGTGGTATAAAGTCCAGCAATAATGTTAAAGTCCTGTAATTCCAAACAAAGCGCCGATTCTACATTATTTATTTTGTAATTTTTTTTTATATTTTTGCATTGTCCGAGTCAAAGGATGGAATATTTTGTAGACACATACATAGATGCAGTGTACTTACAGAATTTATGGGTTATTGAGGTTTTCTTAGCTATACTGCATCACATTTGGAATACGGAAATCCTTAAAAGAAAAGGGTTCATATTTGTACGTGCAAATGTAGTATACTGTTGATTACGTACTAATTTTGCTTTTCTACCTAAGACGGAATAACTGAAAGGTTACAAGAAACAAAATAACTGAATTTATGATGGATTTAAAAGTAAATACACAAATGTAGTTTCAACTAGTGCACAGTAACAGTATCTATACGAACATAGTACTGCCCAAGGACCTTTGAACTTGATAGTGTATCGCACGGTCAGTCATTCACTTTAAAAATAAACCTCATTATGGTCTACTAAAACTGACATTTCTAGCGTATGCTGCGTAATCGTTAATTGTTTGAATGCGCATTGAAACAACTGTCCTATGTGGTTTGGAATTAAGCGGTTTTATATTTCTGTCGAGCAACCTAAATTCTGCTTTTTATTTGTGATGGACTGGATTTATTGGCTGGGTCGATTCCGTATGATTTACAAGTGCCTAGAGGGACTTACGTTGATGAAGTGGTACATATATATCTGTTTTCTCATTGTTTTACTTGAAATTCTCGTGAAGACGAAGGTTTAAACATTCTTTTCTAAGGAGTATGAAATTCATTTCAATTTTAGTGCAGCAAATTCTGCTTTGGAATGCGAATTCTATTGAAACTGCAGTTTACATTATAATTTCGCGCTGTGGATGAAGTTTTGGAAGCAGTGTAATTCTGATTAGCAGAAATAATTAAGAATTTAAAGTACATTTCAAGGAACAATGAAGAAAGTACTTAGTATAATTGTTATTACGATATATAAATTATATGATATATTGTATGAGCTATCTCTTGCATACTCTTTGTTTGAGGGGCCTCAGCTACATGTCCTGCATGCCTTGTACCAAAATATCTCTAAAAATAGCAAAACGGGTAAAGCTGAGAAGCAGTTTAGGTGCGATATGCCAATTAGCCTGCGAAAGATACGGTTTCTTCATCGTATTGGCTTATTGGCTCTGGGGTTCTTTTTTTTTTACCAAAACTGACTTCTTAAACGGGATGTCTTTGACAAACGTGTTTGCCCTTGCCTTAATATGCCTTTATGTGCTATTTTCATAGATTCTAGAGAGCACTGTCATATTCTGGATTTGCAATCCCTGTGAATATTTCTCCTCTTTTACTTTTACATGGATCAAAATAGTTTGCTTAGTTCATCACACACATCTAATAAATTAAATTATCCGGCGTATGCTACGTGATCGTTAATTGTTTGTTTGCAAGAAAAAGCAGTTCCCAGCATAGGATACTATTTTAAGACACGGGTTATGTAGTATGAAGCAGTGCAGTATGGAGAAATAATTCACGAGTCTGACAATATTATCCATATGCAGTTTGTGTGCATACATACAAATATAATACATACATTCACACACAGTATACATGCATCAATCAAATCGATCAATAACAAACAGGTTTACATGCATAAATAAATCATTTAATGACCTATAGAAAAATAAATTTGCAGACACCAACTAGTCAGATATCCAAATCTTTTAAGTGAACACTTTTCAGTGTTTGCATGATATTAGTAACTTTTCAAAACTCGCTTCCTGTATATGACCCTGATACTTCGTCACGTACAAGTTTTCCTTCCTTGATGAGAATGACCTTTCCGGTTCTGTAGGACTCCTTAATGGCGTCATTCACAATACCGCATCTCTCCGAGTACTCACGCTTTACTTCCAGCTCAGATTTTCCTTAAATCAGAATTAAAGTCATAATTACGTTATTCCACGAACATAGAAGATGGCGCATGTCGTGTTATCCATGCCTATCCATGGGCTTAATTTTCGCTCTTACAGGTCCAGCGTTTATTTTCTAGAAATAGGCTTCCTTTTCAACCATATCTTTTCCTCTTTAACCAATGCATTTTTTATCTACACATCATTTTGCATTTGGAGAGTTTATACAATAAGCCGTAATATTTAAACTGGCTTATTATCTAGTAATTTCGAACATCATTGCTGTTTTGAATTCAAGTGAAAAAAGTATATGCTTGAAAAGAAATACCTATTTAATATAATTTCCTCTTTTCATGTTCTTTATTATATATTGTATGTATACAAGCCAAATACAGATTAGAAAAATACAAGTTTTAAATGTCTCCATGTTCAAACTTGATTTAGACTTTTGACTTTAAATTAAACAGTACACCCCCAGTCATCATTGATTCTACATTTTCCCTAGTCATGGGTCGTCATTGCACTTCGTTCCACATCAACCCTTGACATACGTTACTATGTAAAACAGAATTTTGAACAAATATCATTTCGCGGATAAAGAATTACTGACTGTCGCTTACTAAATAAACTGTTTAATTAGTGGGCTTTATACGCATGCTATAATATGATGATTTCCATATTGTCCACTTGTCTCGAGCTGAAATAAAGAAAATGCATGAAAACAATTTGACTTGTGTCTTTGCCAACAGATACCGCAAAGATTGCTCCCAAACGTCTTTCAAGTTAAATGTAAAGAGCAATCTGACTGGATCAACTGTTTACTTACTGTACAATCGTATTATAATTATACGAGGGTCTTTGTAAACTTTCCGAATATCAATTTACTGTACAAAAATATTTTAGTAGTGAATAATATATCAGTGTATGCCCACAAAGTGCACCCCATGCATCTGTACACTTTGCCAGTCTGTCTTAGAAATGAGTGAGACCTATTGAGCCAAAGCAACAGCAAAACAAAACTAAATGTTCTTGTTCTGGTTGTCTTGACATCGTGGCTAAACTTTTGTCTTCGTGTTTACTAGTGGTCCGTGACTGTTATGGTTGCTCTGAATTTGAAAACATCCTCATATCCATTGGTTCTCCGAGTTTTATTTTGATCTGTCTAATAGTCCAAAATCACATACCTCAAACAGCTAATTTCCAGAAAAATGTCAAATCCTGCTTACATGAAGCTTTACATTTTGTGCGAAATCAAATCCGCATAAAGCATATCACCCTGCAGGATTATCGTACGAATTTTCGTGCCTGCTGTTAGTACCTACCTGTAATGTGGATTCAACTAGGGTCAAGTAAGATCGCATTTAATTTTTCTGAGCTAAGTGAATATAAAAAGTGTAGGTAAACAACGTCTGGGTATCTCAAGTGATTTCTATCTTGGAGTCGTTAAAGTATTATAACTTGAAAGGGTTTTGATCGATGAGGGCCGTATTGCTGACGATTCAAACAAGCACACGCTTGGTAGCTTTCCTTGGAAAGCTGTTTTTTGAAACTGCATCGGAATCCAGAAGCAATGTTGAAGATTTTCACCAACACTCGTAGAGCAAACTTGGCTATTGTTCTGCTCCTCAAAGTTTGATGTAGTTTTCCACATTAAGTAAGACCGCATATGGCTTATGTAAGTTCTGGATTCTTCTATAATCGTTTTGCAGTCTTAACTATGGCACTACTTTGGCTCAGTCTTAGGCGAACATAATTTCCATTCAATAAATATTAAAACAAAAACCAAACCTACAAGAGTTCTACTTCGATTTCATATTTTAATTTAAATTTGAAGCTAATAAGCCGGACAGGAAAGATCCAAAAGTAAAAATGTTTCTTACTAAATGGAATATGTAAAAACATCTTTCATTCAGAAATAAAAGTAATGGCCGTGTTAGTGGAATAAGGTGATCACTGAATTAAATGTTGACTCAAATATAACTTTCTCTCATTCCGTTTCTCGTACGTGTATGTGGGCATCGATACACATATTTGCAGATGAATATTGGTATGGATATATTTGTATGTGTGTGTATATGATTTTTTTGGTTGTAATTATGACTAATTATGCATGCCTCTCGTATTGCTTTTTATATAATTACTAATATTATCAGATGTATTGATGTGTTATCTTGAAACTATTCAAGCAAACTCTTTATTCAATAAATTCTCTTTCTTTCCTCTTACATTTCATCTTCCATTTGCTTGTCTTCTGTTTTAAGCAATTTAATAAGATATGTATTACATGCGTATAGTATGTGTTAATGATAATTTTTAAAAAATTACAGTTTCCACTTAAGACATTCCATCATTATCCAGTTTTTAGTCTGTAGGAAAACTACTTTATAATAACTGACACTTATGAAATATAACTTGTTGACATATTTTATTTAAAAAATCTTGTATTGCAAACACATGTCCAAAAGCAACGACCGGTTTATGTCTAGCCTGCGTCCCTACCCAATTTTCGAGAGGGCTTGATGTTTTAATGACTGTACGAGTTGTTGTAGTCGCGTTGGCAGCAAGGATAACGTTGTTGTTGTTAATTTCGATAGTATATTGCTGCTTATATCATACAATACACCACAAAAGATATGTGAGAAAATGACGAAATGAGTTTTTGTAGGAACAGGTTCTCCACATCACACCCAAGTAGTTATTTCAGTTCCTGAGAAAAAGAACTCTGAAAATTAAAGGTAATCGCTGTGTCTAAAGGCATGGTAGTCACTTCATTTTATGGCTGATGACTTGTGAAGTGGCAATCAAAGAGTCAAAATTAAATGGATTTCAGTTCCAATGAACATTCACTTCCTGAAGTCGACGTTTGCCCACTTTACGTGCTTTTCGATCGAGAATGATTTCGATATTATACACGCCTTTTTCCTTGACCACTCTTTGTAACTTTCGCAAATAAAAAGTTCCTTTTAAAACTTCTTTATTCATGTCTTATAATTAAAGAAACATGTGCATGTACTAGTTTAGCACCACTAAACAATTCTCTTGTTCACATAAGTAAGTAACCTATCTCAACTGTCTGTTTTGTATTTTCAATGATAATCCAATCTTCAGTTTTTAACGCTACTTTGTTTCTTATGGTGGTATGCCGCTCCAACCATAAACACTCGATTAAACACAATCAGTTCGGTGTAAATCCTATACTTAGATGGTACGATTGGCTGTAATCTTTGACTAAATGTGGTAACACGTCGATGCTTTTGATAGCGTGTTAATGGCACCCACATTTATAAACCATTTGTTAAGCTTGCCATAATTCCTGACATGTTTTAGGAGTCAATGGAACAAACAAAGATGATTCCTAAAACATGTCAATAATACAAAGGAAATATTTTTAATACGATTGTTCGCTGCCAAATGAAAGACATCGTATAAAACTGCTTGCTATTGATGAACGATGCCTGATATTTTCAATCTACTTCTAATTCTTGTCAAATGTGTTTGTGTAACGTGTACGTCGATTGTTCTTGTAACCACTGTCGCAAATTTGGCATATATATATATATATATATATATATATATATATATATATATATATATATATATATATATATCTGAGATTGGTTTTAGCAGTACAATACAACCTTTGAACCATGATGCAAGTAAGTGCTGCTTAAAATGTTTTGGATAAAGGTGAGTTGGATTTGATTGGTGAGTCTATATGGCTATAACTTGAATGATATGGAATTTAAATTAAAATATAATAATGAAGTAGAGTTAAAAGCCTTTAAAGTCAAGAAAACAAGGCGGGTGCAGAAAGAAAAAAGACAAATACAATTGCAGTTGCAGAAAGAGGACAGAAGGAGAGAAAGACAATATAGGCTAATGCGAACAAAGATACAGGGAGAAAGAGAAAAGTAATAAAGGAATTTCAATACGGATTAAAAGAATTAGAGCAACAAAGTGAAAAGCACATCCCCTCTTAACACACAAGTTCAGATTTTCATGTTACTAAAATATTAAGTTAGTACCACCTTTCAATGAAAAAGTAGATAAATATGTTTCTAATTTTGAAACAAGAATGCGGAAAATTTGAAACGCCAAGAGAGCATTGGGCTCTGTTATAACAAGGTTCTCTTTCTGGCAAAGCTCTTGGAATCGTCACTTCCCTGTCAGTACAGCAAAGTGCTGAGTATGGTCTGATTAAGGAATGTATCTTAAAGTGTTATGAGTTGGTATCTGAGGCTTATCGACAAATTTTAGGAACTATAAAAGTGAAACTGGACAAACCCACGTGGAATTTGCAAGAGAAAATGAGCAACAGATTGTTAGGAAGTTTCTCAGCTTAGAAAGTTGAAGATTACGAAAATCTCAGACAATTCATATTAATTGAAGAGTTCAAGAATTGCGTCCATTGTGACGTTAAGTCGTACCTTAATGAGCACAAGTTCAAAACTTTAGAAAATGCTGCTCGTACTGTGGACGAGTATTCCTTAGCTCATAATGTTTCTTTTGTCAATAAGTCTTCCACTCAAACGACTTCTGATAAAAACGAACTACTTCAGTCTACTACGAACTCTTCTACATCTCAATCTGACAACTTTTAGGAATCAAATTTTTGATAACTGATTCAAAATCCTTACATCTTCCACCGTGCACCTATCGCAAGAAGAAAGGGCACGGTATTTCTGATTGCTAGAAATTGAAACATAAGTAACAGAAATACAGACCTATTCCAAATGCTTTTATCTCTAAGAGGTCAAGGTCATGGTCATGTATTTTCAAGCAATACATGTGTTGAGTCAAACAAACCCCAGCATGACTGTATTAGGAGAATCATGAAACATTCATGTCAAAGGGTTCTAAATCACTCATGAGTGATACTGCAAATCCTATTCATATTAAACTTTTAAGGGACATAGGAACTTCTCAGTCTTTAGTTATCAGATATTTTGCCTTTTTCGGAGACCTTTCCTTCTAATGACTGTTCTTATTCAAGGAGTAAAGTACGGCTTTGTTAATGTTCCTCACCATTATGTAAATATCTCAGACTTGTATCCTGATTAATACATAGATTGTGCAGTTACTTGAGCAATGGCGAAGGAAGCTCTTGGGAAGGATGTTGATCAGGAAGTTATTCCTTTAGTTGACACGTGTATTTTAGTCAGGCTTTGATGTAGTCATGTTTGCTACTCTTATTGATCAATCAACAGGTATTGATCACAGCGATCTTCTTTTACTACTCATTCTCTTTATTCTAATTAGGTTGAGAAATGACAATTACTTGTTGTCGAACAAAAAAAAAAAACGATCCGAAGATCGTCTTTTTATTTCTGAGGGCTATGAGAGAAACAGAAGCTATCTAAGTAAATGTGTGTTATTTTGTTAAAAATAGGGACCTTATGAGGAACTGGAGAACACATTGAGGTACCTTCTGCTGACGACTGGTCAGTGATCTATTACAATGTAGTTCCAAAGTCGAAAAGACAAGAAATTCTTAGTTTATCTCATAAAATACCTTTGGCTGGTCATTTCGGGACCAATAAGACTTATCAACATCTTGTATCACTTCCATTGGCCAAATAGTATGTGATGTTTGTGTGATGTTTGTAAATATTGCAGATCTTGTCGCTCCTGCCAAATGGTAAGAAACCCCAAAGTCAAGATACCTAAGCTCATCAGCAATATATTCCTGCATTTGATGAACCAGATAGCAGAATAATGATAGACTGTGTTGGTACTCGATCAAGTCAGGCAACCAATACTTGTTGACCATAATGTGTATGTCTAACAATATTCCAAGGACAATTGTTTTGAGGAATATGAAACTAAGACCAAAAGTAAAGCTTTGACAGTACTTTACTCATTTTAGCCCGCCAAGCCTAATCTGGTTAAGGGTTAAATTTTCCAGCAAGGTTTCTATGAATTAGGTATCTAGCAATCCAAGTCTTATGCCTATCACACTGAAAGCTAAGGGGATTTAGAAAGATTTCATCAAACGTTGAAAAATTATTCGGTCATATTGCTTTGATGCTGGAAAAAATTAGAACAAATGTGTTCATTTAAAGTTGTTTGCTGCTAGAGAATCATATCTAGTATCTTTAGGATTAGTTCCTTTGAACTGGATTTTGGACATGCTGTCCGTGGGCCATTGAAATTTTTTAAACAGGAACTTCTTTCTAATGAAGATATAGAAAATTAATCTTCTCTACTACGTTTCTATCTTTTAAATATAAATATCAAAGGTCTGTGAAGTTGCAAGAGCTAATCTGCACTCTACTCAGTCAAAAATAAAATTAGAGTATGATACCAATACAAATTAAAGGATTTTCCAGCCTGGTGATAGAGTGCTGACTATCTTGCCCATACCACAATATCCTCTTCATGCTAAGTTTTATGGTCCTTACACAGTTGAAAAGAAAGTTAGCGATTTAAAAAGTATATCCTTAATTACTTTAAGAATAGTTAAAGAAAGTGTTATTGCATCCACCGTTCCTTTTCTCGATGATTCGAGGTGTTATGTATATTTAATTTGCATTGTTTGTTAGTATTTTATTCTCATGCTACATGTCTGCGGCATGATGTCCCAGTGATAGACATCACTATAAACTGCCACACTGCAGACATCGTAGCGATATGACTGAAAAATTGTTAAAGCTACGTTAAAAATAAAAAATCACATCACATCACAGTATTTTATTGATTATATGCTATGAATACTTATATTTTGGACTTGACCTTGTCTACTTGACCAAAATCATGGATTTTGGTTTTGTACACTTCAATTTGACTGCAAAAGTTTGGAAATTCCCCATGAAATGCTGGGTTGATTACTACATTTTACATATTAATCGGAGCAACAGATCCTCTAATTCATGTTGTTTAGAAAATGTTAACTTCACCGGAGGTCACGTTGATGACTATTTTCTTGTTTTTTTCTATACATGCTTCATTCATGCTGAAAAATTTTAATCAAATCCGTTGTATTATTTATTTCTTCAAATGATTTAACTCAAGTTATTCTTCTCTGGAATTATAAAGGGCTCAGAAATAACATTCTAGGAAATCGAGACTTGGATTTATAGCGAAATTTAAAAAATGGACATTCTTGGATTGTGTTATTGTGATCTAACAAAAGACTGTCAGCACATCATCACGACACGTGCCACCACAAGTACATCAACACTTCTAACATTGGATTTATTTTGGAATATCACTAACGCTTATTCAGAACTTTAAATATTAGGAATTGTGTTAAAAATTATAGGATTATTTGGAAATTTAATTCGTAATACTGTAAGTCCTTTTTACTTATTTTGCTTTGTATTCTATGAAAATAAATTATTTGTTGAATATTTACAAAACTTATTGCGTCTCGCTCTTTTCTGTTACTTTGTTTAAGACCATAGAGTTATAACAGTATGCATGTTACATTAAGCATCAAACAAAGTGTAGGCTGCTGAGTCAACATTTCCAGATGTCACCTTTGTTACTGAGATCGTAATTGTAATGTGACAATGATTTTAACATACTATGATCAATTCACAACAGTCGTAAATTCATGATCTTATATAATTTTAATGGTAACAAGGGTTCCCCTGTAGGATCCAGGGGTAACAATGTCCGTTCTTATCGGTATTTATTTGTATTTCTCAATTAAAAACAAATCTGTTTGGCTTGATTACTGTCGTATAAATCCAGAGTGATTGTGTACATTAAGATAAATTGTTGTGTTCATCTACCAGAACGTCTGCTACGCAGGAATGCCTGTAACAGCGACTTTGTAGCATCATTTTCCTGGTGATGTGTACATGATCGAGATGGTATAGGGGCTAGCGAGTAAAATCAAGGCGGTGCATACTGTAACCCTTAGTGCGAACTAAAAACATTCTAATCGTTATGATCAATTTATTTGTTCATATTAAAAATAGTATTGTATTATAATCAAGTATTTTCCCGTAGTATCAAGCCCTTTATGCTCGGCTTGGTCTCTCTCTCTCTCTCTCTCTCTCTCTCTCTCGAGGTAAAATAGTTCCCATAGTTCCTCGCACCGTGCTACCTTAGCTTAAATAAATTATGTAATTTCCATTAAAAAACAATGGTTACATCTGCTCCGGTTGTGCGGTAAGAATACATTTGTCAAGCATTCTTAACGTTTGCATGACTTCTCAACAATTTAATTAACGATGTTAGTGGCTCGTATTATGTATATATTTAAATCAAGGATTATATAATTGGTAGCACTGTTATTTCAGATATGAATGCCTTCCGTTGTTATGTATATTTGATTGAATTTAATAATTATTTGTTGTTTTTTTTATATTCCTTTACATGCTATTGTAATGCAACTTTATATACTGAATTTGACATTGTCCAGAAAATCAGTTCAGTTCTTTTTGACTTGACTGTTAATGATAAACACTTAATAGAAACACTGTATCTCGTTTCTGACTTTGATTCAGAAACAGTGATAATTTTGGTAAACAACCTTATTTTTTAAATTCTTTCTCAGAGTAAGAATTGTTAAGTCAAGGTCAAATCTGGACCATGTGATAATTATAATGTAACATACTTCCATTCCTTCTGGAATAATGAACTCTTGACCTCCATCTGGGAATCTGCTTTGTGTTGTATTAGTCTTATAACTGTTGTCTTTATAGAAATTAGTTAGTCGGGCCCTAAACATTTGTGACCAGTTTGAGTTGAAATTTTATTTATTTGAATTTCAAGTTATTCTTTTCCCGAGAAATACATAAGTACTTCTACAAAATTCTTGGATAAAAACATTTATTGGAAGTTATACTGAATTCAACACTGGAATAATAATTTATGTGATTCAACAAGAAATTGTCAACACAACAACACTTCGCAGGTTACAACAGATACGTCATCGTCTTCCATTTTGGATTTCAGCTGGATTCGGACTCAGTTTTATTCATAACTTTGTATTACTAGGACTTATATTTTTTAATTCTTGGATTATTTTTGGATTTGATTCGTAAAATTAAGGGTTTTTTTCTCATTTGTTTCACATGATATTCTAGGGAAATAAAGTATTTGTTAAATTTTACAAAGCTTGTTGTCTTTACCTTTTTCCTGTTACTTTTGTAAGCGCCTAGAATCGTAACACTGTCTTTTCAGTACTGTAATGTTGTGCATGTGGAAAGAAATGAATATCCACTAGAAATGCCCTATACGATTTTCGATTGTTCTTGCCCGCCCCCCTCCACCCCGAGGAAAACGAAAAACAATTTTTTTTAAAAAAAAGTTACACACGTAAACTATAACCAGTAATCATTATGAATTTTAGCATAAATGTCAAAACAGCCTTTCTGCACATTCCCCATATTGCCAGCAATGTTTGTATGTATGTATGTATGTATGTATGTATGTATGTATGTATGTATGTATGTATGTATGCATGCATGCATGCATGTATGTTGAACAAAGTATCATAAAGGATCTTCTAACAACTTTATATTGTTAACCTAACAGTTGTTCCATAACTATTACGAGGTGTAAAATAAAAGTGAACAGGGGCTGTATGGATGTGTCTTTCACTTTCCTTTATCTCTGAATGTTGGCTCAAATGCAAATCTTGAATTCTAAGAGTCTCATTTATGTGAGACAATTAGAAATTTAAGACTTGGCAGAATAATATAAGTAAAGTTAAGTACTGGGTTGTTTATGTTTCTAAATATGATGTACAGATTCTTTGTTGTTTCATTAGATGTGCGCGTACTTGCTCAGTATATATATATGTTGCCATCTCGACCCACGTTATATAGTAGTTTGAATGAACTGGCTGATGCAAAGTGCACAATTCTTCATGCAATCATAAATTCATTAATTTTATTTAGTTTCAGCCCATGAAAAGCATAAATATCTCAATGCCATTGTGTGCATCTCTTAATCATAAATGCTTGAATTAGTGGAGCGTATAATTTTAAAGTGACTTAGTGATAAAGTGGAAGAGCATTTTAGTGAATAAAACCGACATGTAGCATCTTCGCAAAAAGGATATACTCTACGAAGAAATCTTAGCAGTAACCAGTTCTGTCATTAATTTTAAGAACTATCAATATTCTTGTTGCATCTATTATTGGATTACCAACTCACTTTAACATACAGTGGAGTTTTGCGGTTCATTATATCTTATTCTAACAAAACTAAATTCGACCTATAAGAGATCAGTGAGAAAGCGTCTAGTACAATAAAGACAATTCTCTCTCTCTCCTTATACACGCATACGCACACACACTTATTATCGTAAATGGTCTGTGTCATTGCTAGCATAAGTCGATTAGAATTAGTCGTGGATGTTCAGTTTTATTGCAGCCGTAAAGGCTTATGTATTGCGTTGGTAAAGACATGAATTAAGCTTGAAAAGACTGCACCACCGTAACAGATCTCTTGTACATTTTGCCTCCACCAAACGTATTTGTAACTACATCGAGTTTTAAAACTGGTATGATCTCTACAGCAAGTCAGTCAAAATGGGTAAATCTATAATATTCAAACTATAGTCACCCAAAAAAATATAATAGATGAACAATTATTTTGCGTGTCGAGTCGATCACTTTTGAAGACTTAAAAACGAAATAAACTGAAAAAGAAACAAAAACTGTCTAGTTCTACGTTTGGGTAAGTAATACATTATTATATCACTTCTGAAAGATGATTTTGGTCAGGTTTATGATTAAGTGTTGTATTATTAAGCTTTCCAGTTTAATGGGACACCATATTACTGACCTGACGTGAAATATTTACATTTACTTGATGCTGTTTGAAGAATCAAAGTGAAACATGATGCACTGAACCAAACTAATCAGTCGGTGTTGACATTATGTTTGACAAAGGAGTAGATAGCTGAACGTAGATTATAGTTTTACACATCATTCTAAATACTTTACCTCGTACAGCATCGATGAAATGGTTTAGCTCCTCTATGTAAGCCTGAGAAAACCGACCATTTAGGACTCCACAATGTGGAGATTCGCTCTTTCCTTGTATCTTGTAAGTTTTCACTGTAGTAATGGTCGGATGTTCCATTGTCAGCATACCCTCTGATCCCATCACCTGTAGGAAAACAAAATAACTGACTTTAGTACCTGGACCCGAGTCATCTTATCATATGCAACTGTTATGTATTTTCACACGTATGCCGACTTGCATGGTGTGTAAATTTGCACCATCTCCGTAAGTAGTATAAATTGACCATGTATACATTTTCAAATTTCTGCCTGTGAACGCACAAGAAAATATGCACAGGTATTATTATCATTATTATTATTTAGGATATTTTTATTATAGAATCATTTTTCTTTTTCTCACGATCATTATGATCAAAGTTGGCACTTTATATTGCATGTCATATATTTTTATGACCACTATAACTTTGACCTGCAGAAATATGATTGCATCTAAATATTCCATATCTGCACACCTGGCTTTAATCCATGCAAACATATCTTCAAAGTTGCGCATGTGCATGTGAATGTGGTTTTAAAGCACACATTTAGTACTAAACATTAAAAATACCCAACACATGCATTTGAATGGGGCTTAAGATTACACATTAGGCGCTTAACTTCAGAATACACAACAAATGCACTTGAATGGAGAACCAGAATACACACATACTAAACTTCAGAATACGAAACAACTGCATGTGAATCGAGTACCAGATTCACATTTCCTACTAAACTTTTGAAATACCTAACACATGCATGTGTGTTGGGCATTAGAGTAAACATTTGGTACTAAACTTTGGAATACCCAAAATATGTACAACATTTTGCAAATATTAAAGAACAAATTACAATCTTAAAACCATACGGAGCCTTCTACCACAATCTTCATAAAATCACTGCTATCAAAGTTCAAGCCTTACACAATGCTCGCTTAGAAAATGAACATATCGTATTGCTGGTTTGACAATATGATTATCAGAACGAAGGTTTAGATCTGATTTGGGCGTCGTATTAAAAATACACAGGTGTGCATCAAGATGCTCTACAACATACTGGTCACGTTTATCCTGCTTTAAAGTGTTTGGAAAACAGGCTTTTAATAATTTTGTCGGGTATCGAGTGCCATGCCTACAAACAAAACACGGAAGAGGACAGACACGTCCTGGAAATGACTCCTGTACTCCTGCATAGGAATCAATCACACTAATCTCGAAACGAGCACGCAAGCACATCAAATCATAATGACGAACCGAATGTAGGCCTAAATTAAAATAGTAAAATTAATTCCGTTTGGTTGCTTAAACATGGCTGCAATATGGTCAAATAATATACAATTAATTTATGATTAAAGATAGGGTAATCAAGATGGATACGACAGCGTCTTTTTAATAATAGCAAACATTACATCCTTTTCGAATTAGGAACAGGAGTATCATATTGTTGTTGTTGTTTTGGGGTTTAACGCCATTTCTAAGCGCAAGACATGGCGGCCAGTATAGCCGGTGGAGGAAGAATCCAGGTAAGACCTATCGACCAATGGGAAGCTACCAGGAAGCACGAGACTCGAACAAAAACGGTTAGAGGTGAGATTACAATGATCGCTAAAGGCGGGAACTTAGACCACTAGGCCACCTGAATATAGTTTTAAATGAAACACTGACAAATTAGAAATTATTCACCCAATCCAATTGTCAGGAACTATCATGAAGTTGGCGAATAAATGACATAACGTCTTAGAACTCTTTAGTACAATCCAGGCCACCATAGACAGCATACCCTTCAGCAATAATCTATGATATCCAGCCAGCTGCTGAGTGTCCCGTTATTTTCATTATATAATTTATCTCTCTTCAAAAGTGACTTCTATACAGCCATAATTTTTCATCCCACAGATGGGAGTCGCGGTATCAGACACGATAGCAGGTTCGATATGCACCCAAACCTAGGTTCGCTGCCTTGGTCTGTTTTGAGAAAGACACTTGAATTCCATTTCCTTGGCATTATATTGTTAAATAAGGTGTTAAGGTACCGTTACAAACTAGCCAACCAAACAACCAACCATCCCACACCTGGCGTGTTTGAGACGTTGCACTGTATTCAATAATTTAGTTATACAGTAGTTGTAATTTGCTGGCGTATTACTCGGGTTAGAAGTTGCTAGACATTCAAACAAATCAAATAAGACAAAGTTGCATGATGCATTTATATTAAAATTACAAAAATACACATTCATTAGTAACGTCATAATTTATGTAACTTTTAAATGACGACCATACTTAATTTCAATGAGATTCTTAGTTGTAACCTATAAACACATAATGGGTCATACTTTGGTATAACTGAAATTAATAGTCACACACTGAGTGTACCAAGCAGTAATTTAATACTTACCTCCAGTCTTATATCATAACCGTATGGGCTGTACCGACAAAAGTCAAGGATACCAATGACACCATTTGCAAATTGCATTGTTACAGCCACTGTGTCAAGATCATTTCTCTTCCTGCTTTCCTGGAAGTATAGGGTTAATGGATTTGTTTAAATTCATTTGTATAATTATCAATTTATTATTATTGATGAACAATTATGTGATGCTATTCCGTTTGGAAATATACATCAAAAGAGGTTGTTTAACACAAAACAATACTGATAAGAAACGCCTGGTATAATTCAAATGCTATAAAGAAATATAAATGCCGCTAAACATATCCAAAGTTAACCCAGAAATGAATTATATATCTTTTCGTCTTTTTTAACAATAACAGTGTCACGTTATAAGTAAGGAATAGACGAATTGCAACATGTTGATAAACAAGATGGCCAATATCGCTTAACCGGCTTGAAGCAGCTGTTCCGTTTTTTTATTGCCGTTTTCATTATATTTGTGCTTGTTGCCTGTTTTCATCTACGTTATTGTGTTCATTATGTATTGGCTGTTAAATTCGTATGTGTTTCTTCATCTCCTTGTTTTGGAAATGAGAACAATTAGACTTTTTCTCAACTGTCTTGCTCCGCTGTTTTTGAACAAACCGCCATCACGTGATACTCGTCAGTCAATCCGTTTATGCTACGATGGACCCTCATTAATTGCTTTAAATGATCACTCTTTGGCTCTCCACACTACATTGTGCTCTAGACTAAACGAACTGGGACTACAATCATCATTACCTAAATGTCAACAGAAGCGAAAAAAGAAACGTTGTTTCAAAGCTGGCCGGCGTAGAACAGGAAGAATTCCAGTTATCTCCCTTATTTCGGCTCAACAATTTTAAAAAAATCGACCGTTAATTTAGATAACTTAATTAAAGTCCCTATTAATTCGTCAACCTTTGTGTCAACTATCCAGGATATAATCTGCGTATTGCATTATTCAATGCCCAGTCAGTAGGACCACCGGAAAAGCGCACAGAAATAGTCAATTTTATCAACGACCAGAATATTGACGTCTTTTTCCTGACAGAAAGATGGATAAAAACATCAAGCGATGAGCCCAAGTATGCGGACCTAACACCCACTGGTTACTCCATCAAGTCGTTCCCCCGTAATTCTCGCGGAGGCGGAATTGCTGTCATCGCAAAGAACTCCATGATAAAACGTCTTAACCACACCACAACATTCAATTTCGACCACACATCGTTTGAACTAGTCCAAACCACACTCACAATGGAGTAAAGGTCAGTCCATTTTTTCTGCCTATACGGCCCTCCTCCTAGTAGAAAAAACAAGCTGGATGACTCTTTTTGAAGCAGTTTCCGAATCTCCTGGACTATGGAAATTCGATAGGTGGCAACCTGGTTATTCTTGGAGATTTCAACTTTCACTTTGACTGTCCCGGAAACCCAAATACATCAAAACTCAGATTCCTGTAACAAGATAACCGGGTGGGATATTTCGGATTGACAACAGAACACGTTTTGACGACACATATATATATGGTTTAATGTGGTGATTTATATGAGCAGTAGATTATGGAGATGTGTGCGTATTTATAATCCAAATATTGGATTTATTTAACATAAAACGCACAGATTCAAAGATGGAAATAAAAATACGAATAAATTAGTTTAGTAACCCAAAAAACCCACAGGATAAACGATTCACAAATGATTCAATAATGGAAAGATGAATATAGTTCACTCAAATAGTAAACGATGTAAGCTTTTTACTCATAGTAAAAATGTATTCGCTCAGGTAGCGAAATTATGTTGCTAAACACAAGAACGGATATACCATCTATCTGTCCAGTCCTGAATGATACACTGGGTCTTACTAACCCAAAATTAGCATACAGCTAATAAAATACATGTATGGAGATACACTCCGTTACCCGTGCACCATATCCGCTCCACAGCTCCTACGAATCAATTTCACAACTGCCACAGACTCCGGACCCTCGGAATACTATGATAACTCGGAACATTAGACCCTCCTGACACTCCAAATATTAGGCCCTCCGGACACCCTGGTCCTTTGACGGCTCTACAGCTGGGTCAACTTAGTCACTTGACATTAGACACTCCGGCACCTTAAACGCTCCGGACAAACGGACGTTTCTACACTCAGACAACACCGGGCACCCCGGATATTCCTACCCTCATACAACACCGGACACCCCGGATATTCCTACCCTCAGAACACCGGACACCCTGGATATTCCTACCCTCAGAACAGCTAAAAATATACCCGATACAGTGTACTAAACTTGATACAGACATAATAACGTAAGGACGTCATACATGATAAGTTATAAAGATTATATTATGGCAATTACAAAATGGTAAGTTCAATAGTAAACCTAACCCTGCTCGATAAGACTATAGTAAACAATTCTTTATAAAAAATGTAGCTTTACATTACCAACATAAATCCTGTACTACGTTGCAACAAGAATAAAAAAAAATGCACGCATTATGCTGTATAAAGAAAACTATATAACAAACATGCAAAGGTAAATATGGTAATACACTAGTTATCACTTACGACCGAAAAATTACCTACCCCTGCAGCTGGAGTTGTGCGAATCCTTTAAGCAGGCCACTTGCTGACAAAACCATTAGTATTGTAAAGACCCTTTACATGCAGTAACGTATTTATACCTTTAGACTTTTCGTTTTGCCGTATCGAAAGCACCTTGCACGTGTGGCATAGGACAAATCGTACTCACGATTTCGAAATACAATAGACCATACATATAATCACCCGCGGGTATCGTTGTACAGCGAAAAGAAACGAAACCCGAGTACATGTATTTAATGAACAACATTTACACCATTCCGTGACAATTCCATTAATGTTTTCAACCTGAAACAGCCAGCTAACCAACCCACCCATAAACATGGTCACATTTTAGACTGGATTCTTCATAGACATGATGATAACATTCTACGGTCCTCCCTGGTATCCCGTGACCTTGCATCAGATCACCCCTGCATTATATGCCATCTTGACGTATCAGTCCCTAACCCGCCACCTTTAACTGCTACTAAGAGAAACCTCCGTATGATAAATAGAACCAAACTAATGCACGACATCCAAGCTAACTTAACAACTTGCTTACCTCCTACCGCAGAACAACTCGATAACTGCCTGCATTCATTGCTTGACAAACATGCACCAGCTACCAAGTGCAGAGTATGAATTCAAAAGTGTTCTCCATGGTATAGCAGTGTTAGGGACCAGCTTCGCATTGCTAAATGAGACCGCCGTAAAGCTGAGAGGCGTTGGCTTTCCACCAGACTCACTATTCATAAGCAAATCTATGAAGCCGCTAAGAAGAATGTCACAAATATAGTCCATGCAGCGAAATCAGCCCACTACACTACTAAGATCATGGAAAGTTTCAGCTGCAAAGAGCTTTTCGAGATTACTAACAAGCTAATGTCAAGGAACAAATCTACACCACTTCCAACTACCTTCTCTCCAGTCGATCTTCCGGACATGTTTGCAAATTTCTTTCGTGACAAAGTACAATCCATTAGAGATACGCTTGACACCACAATTTCAACTGACTCGTCGTCACCATACAGTTGGGATACAGAATTTGAGCGGCAACTATTAGCAGCATTTGAACCTGTCTCTATGGAGTTTGTACGTACAATCGTGATGAAGAGTGCACTAAAGCCATGTGAACTTGATCCAATTCCAACATCACTGCTACTTGAGTGCTTAGATCCAGTATTGCCTTCACTAACTGATGTTATTAATACATCTCTCTCATCCGGGGAATTCCCATCATTTTTCAAAACTGCCATTGTAAAGCCTCTGTTGAAGAAACCAACACTAGACCATAAAATACCGCCCAGTTTCTAATCTCCCATTCATATAAAAAATCTTAGAAAAGGTTATTCTATCCCAGCTTATATGTCACCTAAATTCAAACAGTCTCTGTAGCAATGTACACTCTGCATATCGCCTCTGCCACAGTACTGAAACTACTCTTCTAAAAGTAGTTAATGACATTCTCTCTGCTTTGGATAGCGGAAAGATTACAGTCCTCACCCTCCTTGATTTCTCTGCAGGATTTGACACAATAGACCATGATATATTACTTCATCGTCTCCAGCATGTATTTGGCATTTATGATACAGCCTTAATGTGGTTCAAGTCCTACTTGGTCAACAGGACACAAATTGTATGTGGAAATGAAATACACTCCAGCCCAGTTGATCTATGTTGTTGTGTTCGACAGGGGTCTGTTCTTGGACCTGTTCTGTTCATTCTGTACACTCAGTCGCTCTCAAGTGTCGTAGATCATCATCCAGTGTCTCACCAATTGTATGCTGATGACACCCAAATATAGAAATCTAGCCACCCAACTGAAGTTGATGCTACCATCCAAGGTGTAGAGAGGTGCATTTCTGATGTGAAATCATGGATGACATGTAACAAGCTGCAGATGAATGATGATAAAACTGAGGCCATTCTGATCACAACACAAAGACTTTCTCATTCACATCCTTTACCTCAAACAATAAATATCAGCAACACCAACATTAAAGTCACACAATCAGTAAGAAACCTAGATGTTACTCTGGACAGTACTCTCACATTGCACCAACATGTCATGAACATATGCAAGGCTGCATATCTTGAGCTGAGACGCATCAGCTCAATTTGCACATATCTTTCCGCTGATGCCACTAAAACACTCGTGTGTTCATTAGTACTTTCAAGACTGGACTATTGTAACTCAATTATGTCTGGTTCATCTCAATATCTACTCCAGAAACTTCAAAAAGTTCAAAACACAGCTGCTCGGATCATACTTAGAGGACCACGATAAGAGCACACCTCCCCGCTGCTCTGTACCCTACACTGGCTATCCATTCGATCCAGAATCAAACACAAAATTTGTTCTCTGTGCTACGTTTCACTGTCGGACTCTAGTCCTCACCCATGTGTACACACCAGCAAGATACTTACGCTCCTCTTCCAACAGTCGTATACTCATTATTCCAAGTATGAAAACAAAGTCATATGGACAGTGTCCTTTTGCATACCAGGGCCCAGCAATGTGGAATGAATTGCCCACTGAACTTAGACACAACGACACATGGATCACATTCAAGAAGATTGCTCTTAAAACTCACTTATTTCGACTGCAAGAACAATCTTAAAGACCTAATAATGTTTCATACCTTAAATATTCTCAGCATGTTTTTAATGTTTTCTAATTTCATGGTGTTTGTTTTTGTAATCATATCATTATATGTTTTTATCTTATAGGTGTTGTCTAATGTTGTATAGCGCTTGGAGTTTCTAAAGATTAGGCGCTATACAAAGTCCTCAATGTTATTATTATTATTATTATTATTGTTATAGGCTAGACCCTGAGGCTAATTATTCGCTTCATACAAAGCGATATGTACCCAGCTGGCCGGCCGGCTTATGTTACGATAATGTAAGTCGACATTAAAAGGACGGGTGGGAAGTGAGTTGTACATAACAGGTAAGTGGCATGAATTGCCGGTGTTGGGCTCAAAGGTACATCAAGTGGGGTTCTTAAATCCACCCTTGACAGACTGCCGGGGAGGGGGCAATGTCTGCTAATTATGTAGACCATGGGTGAATCGACATTAACTCGGAAGTGAGCAAGGCGTGGCCACCATTGGAATCGCAAGTTTAAATCTAGTGTCTTGAAACTAAACTAAACCATCTTGCGGGAATTACATAAGGAAGTTATAAGCTACTCCGACGTCATTCGAAATTGGCGGAAACATTGTTATTCTGGGAATTACAAAGGAGGTTCGGACAGGAAGCTTTTAGTGACCGGAGGAGCTGTAGGAGACAGAGAAGGGAAATACCCTGGTACAGTTGGTTCCGAGTCTCTGGGAGACAAGAAAAGGAGATAACGGAAGTGGAGGAAGTGGAAGGGTGAAGGACGTGGTTGTTGAACTGAAGGGGTACTGGGTACCAGTCAAGAAATAATACAGATGAGTAGAAACACACAACAGGAGGAAAATCTATTTCACTAAGTCAGATGATGAAATAGGCCGTCACTTGGTCGAGTGAAAGATGTGGGTGTAAGGTATGAAATACAGGGTTTGAATATTGAATTTCATTTGAGGAAGGACTATCTGTTACTGAATGGCATTAAATTTGTTGTTTATTTGAATTTCACCTTTTGTGTATTCAGTAATTTAACTGTCGGCATCGCTGACTGGGGGCTCAGACCTTTGCATCTCTATCACTACTTCAATTTTTAACAAAAACGAGCCAGGGTGGGTCTTCTGTAATAATTAAAGATAATACTGGGAGCACCCCACCCCAACCTAAGGTTGTTTACGAGACCTTTACAAACAGTAAACCAACTGAATATCTTAAGAGGCACCCACTGTCAAATAATCGAGAACATTTCGTTTCTTTACGAAAAGGCTAATTCTATTTTGACTGAACTAGAGCGTGAAATGAACTGAAAGCAAGGCAAATCCGATGTGAAATTTCTTAGTCACCAAGGCGGAAAGATGTTTTAAAGTTAGACTCATGGCTGAAATACGATTAACCTGTAAAATTGTTATTGTCAGCAAAAAACCTTCACTACTGCTTCCTTTTCCACAGTCAATAAATGTATCGAAGATCTTGTTTCAGCTATGCCATAATACGACACTTAACATTTTGATTTCTATTTTTTAAATAATCATTGATAGACGAGCATAGTTTAAGGAAGGTAATTAAGAAGTCGTGGGTAATAGTTGCACAGACAGTTTGCAAGGAAAGAGAAAACAAATAAGTTGTGGCGGTGGCTGATGAGAGCCTTCACCATCACTACGACAGTATCTGTAAGTTCGTTTGATATTTATGATTAGTGGAAAAGATAGCTGAGATGAATGCGGAAAGTTTTTAATGTGTTGTTTTTTATATAGAAAGTGAACTAAATCACTTTCTTCATTGTTTTGTTGCGGCTGAGACTAACTAACATGAGACTATTTGACAATTACAATATTATACTGAAGTTTAAAAGATACTCACTACAATGAGAGTGGGAAAAATTGAAAGATGTAGATAAAAAATTCACATTTTGTTGGCACCGATGTAATGGTGTAACAAAATTTTCAAAGTCTGCTTACAAGACAGCACAACGCTAATATATAAATTTACAGAAAACAAATTGTTTAGATTTCCAAGAAATATTCTCAGACAAGGGTCAAATAGTGGTAGAAAATCTGCCTTATTTTATGTATATATGATTTGCATTGCTTGTTTGTTAGTTTTTGTTTAGTATTTTGGTTTCATTACATGCTATTTTAACGTAACATTGTATGTTGGACTTGACCTTCTCCAAAACTGAGTTAATTTCTGCTTGACCTGAATTGACTTTATTCTGTAAACAACTAATACATCGCAAAATTATTATCTATGTGTATGGGTTTTAAACAGTATTATTAATATAAGTAAATATGTTTATTTTGGTCTTAGTCTAGATATTGGAATTTCCTTAGTGTATTTTGCATAATCCAGGTTCTGGTTTTTATTTTGTGAACATCAGGACATTCTAGAATATTTTTTTTTTGCCATTAGGTAATAGTTTTATTTCTTGAAAATGCTAATTGTGACCTGAAATCAAGTAGAGAACTGTATTATCTTGTAGTTGAGAGGATTTTGTTCAGTCGTGCTTTAAGATCTAGCACTTTCAAGTCGTATAATATGTTGTGGAAATTATTTCATTTTTGGGCTGGAAATTGTATTTCTTAAAATTATTGAATTCAAGTGATAATTTTCTCTGCAATTACAAAAGTGCTTTGATAAAATTCTTGGAGAGAGACATTCACTGGAATTAATAAGGAATTCGACCCTGGAATTATATTACTGTGATTCAAAAAAAGGCTGTTGTCACACCAATACTCTATAAGTTACCAAAGACACATCATCGCCTTCAGAATTTGGATTTATTCCGGATTTCTACTGAATTTTATTCAGGATTGTAAATTACTAGCACTTGTGTCTGTAATTCTTGGATTATTTTGGGATTTAATTGCAATACCGTAAGTTCTTTATCTCATTTTTCTTTAGTATTCTAAACAAATAAATTATTTGTTAAAATTTACAAAGCTTGTTGCTTTCCACTCTTCTCTGTTACTTATTTTAAGAGCATAGAATCTTAACACCTTATGATTCATTTTTATATCTTTAAGTAGGATTTTGAGCATGATTTGTGAAATGGCTGTTTTCTGCTGGTTTCATCTGTTTATAGCTGACAATTTCCTTGAGACCATCCTTGTTCTTATTTATCTCCTCATCCTCCAACTAATCCAGGGAACGGAGACAAACTAAACTACGCAGTCATTATAAAATCAAACCATGGTTCAAAGAAAATTTGGATTTTTATCTTGGTTTGAAGTGTAAATTTAAGAAGTTGTGTTACCTGAAGAAGCAATAATATGAAATAAACACAAACATAAGTTAAGCACAGCAAGGAATAGCCACATAACGATTTGAAAAATGATTAAGTATATTAGACGAAACAAGTAAAAGTGACATATCAATTAAGAATGATACATTACTCTTTGCAGGTTTTGATAAACAAAGACTATGCACGCTCGCTACCATTTGGCGATGATGCAGATTATATCACTGAAGATCAATTAATAAGGCAGAAGTTATGATAAGTATGTGTCTTATATAGCATATAATGCACACACACGTACATAAATATATATATGTGTGTGTGTGTGTGTATGTATGTGTATATATATATATATATATATATATATATATATATATATATATATATATATAGTGAGAGAGAGAGAGAGAAAATTATAAATATACACCAGACAGAACGGAAAGTGTTATCCCTGGATTCCTATAGAAGAATGCTTGATAATAGTAGGCAGAATTAATATTTTAATAAAAATGACAATATCACACAGGTTAGAGAATGTTTAATTCGTACTCTACGGAGATTCGAACCCAGATCCGCGGGTAAATGGCACCCATCGCCGTGCCTGCACACACGAGCCAATATTCAATCAATACTAAGCACACATCACCAAGAAATGATGTTACTCAGTCGGTGCTATATGCACTCGTGTGTGTGTGAGTGTGTGTGTGTGTGTGTGAACGTACATAGGTTCTACAATTGCGTACGTACCTCTAGATTTGCTGTAGCCATGCAGACAACTTTCTCAGGCAGGGCGTCATTGAACCAGCAGATCATGTCAACGTCATGTATAAGGAAGGTTTGGGTCAGACAGTCCATACCAGTCCACAGAGGATGGTCTCGGAAGGTCGCCTTAATCACATGCAGGTCACCAATTTCACCCTGCTTCACTCGGGTATAAAGCTCACGAACAGAGGGGTCAAATTTTCTGAAATTAATATACAAAAAACTAATTTCTTTGGATGCAAATGCAATTGCTTTGGTAAGTTAATGTGGGCACAAATATAAGCATTATCCATTATTAGAAAAAAAGTTTCTAAATATTGGAGATGCCAACTTTGTTCTAAAACGTTCAGTTCTACTTTGCAACTAGAAATATTTTTAATGATACAACCAAATGTGGTTCCGTCATTTTGAACTTTTTTAAAGAAAAAGGCTTAAGATCGAGAACAAAATATGGTGATTTATATACGTCTGTGTTTGCCTACCTATCAGTCATTAGCCTGCCCGTATTTGTGGCAGCCTGACTGTCTGTCCGCTTACCTGTCTGTTTACCTGTCTGTCTGTAATGTGTGTATGTATGTATGTATGTATGTATGCTATTATACGTCTGCAAAACCTGGACAGAGTACCAGCACCATGCGAAGAAGCTGAACCACCTCCACAGTACCTACCCCACACTACCTACATCAGAAGACTCATAAACATCAAGTGGCAAGGCAGTTTCCCGGATCCTGAGGTCCTTGTCCAAGCAAACCTTCCCAGTATCTGGACCATCTTTATGTATGTATGTATGTATGTATGTATGTATGTATGTATGTATATATGTATGAATCACCGGATGACCCACCAACCATGTTAGAGACCCAGAAAGCAAAATCCCTGCTCTCTAGTGGCAAGGCTTCTGGCTCAGATTCAATCTTGGCAGAGATATACAAGGAAGGCGGCGACGCTCTGACTGAAAAGCTCCATCAGTTGTTTTATCTCATGTGGCAGAAAGAGACGATGCTAAAGGGATTAAAGGTTGATACTTATTATACATCTGTATAAGCGCAAAGGAAATAGCCAGGCTTGTGACAACTACCGATGTATCTCTTTGCTCTCCATAGTAGACAAGATACTCGCTAGGAATATCCTCAACCGTCTCATCATCACACCTTGACCATGGACTCCTACCTGAAAGCCAATGTGGGTTCCAAAAGGAGCATAGAATCATCGACATTGTGTTCGCTGCTCGGCAGTTGAAAGGGAAAAGCCAAGAGCAGAATACTGACCTTTTCTCTACCTATTTCGACCTGACCAAGGCCTTCGATACTGTTAGCAGAGAGGGCATGTATAAGATAATGACAAAGTACGGATACCCAAGTTCACCTATCTTGGCAGCACTCTGTACCAGAACGTCGTAATAGATGACGAAGTTAATGTCAGAATTGCAAAGGCCAGCGCAACTTTCGGCAGACTACACGCCAAGGTCCGGACCATAAGAGGCATTAGTCTTCAGACAAAGTTGAAGGTGTACAGAGCGACGGTATGTATGTATGTATGTATGTATGTATGTATCTTGTTGTTGTTGTTGTTGAAGGCTTTAACGCCATTTTTCAGCACGCGATAGGCTATACATGGCGGCCAGTATTAATGGTGGAGGAAGAACCAGGGAATCCCCGGAAAGAACCACCGACCCTCGAGAAGCTACTAGCAAGCTTTCTCACATATCCACATTGGCCGAATCCGAGACTCGAACTCACGCAGACAGAGGTGAGATGGCAGTGATCCCTAAGGGAGAGCGCTTTAGACCACTCGGCCCCCCATGTATGTATATATGTATGTATGTATGTATGTATGTATGTATGTATGCTATTATACGCCTGGACAGAGTACCAGCGCCATGCGAAGAAGCTGAACCACCTCCACAGTACCTACCCCACACTACCTACATCATAAGACTCATAAACATCAAGTGGCAAGACAGTTTCCCGGATCCTGAGGTCCTTGTCCAAGCAAGCCTTCCCAATATCTGGACCATCTTTATTGCGAGTTTGAGCAAGGTAATCGCAACAAAGGAGGCTAGAGAAAATGATACAAGGAGTTAGCTATAATACGTGGGAGAAGACTGCCCAGGAAGGGGTCGTGCGGCGCTCTTCCATCACTAAAGGTGCTGCAGCTTGCGAGGCAAACAGGACCGCGGTGGCAGAATAACGGAGGCAGGCCAGGAAATCCCGAGCCAGTAACCCCACGATCAGCGATGATACCACCCCATTGTCCTCAATGACACAGAACATTCAGGACATACATCGGCTTCATGGGCCACTTACGAACCCACAGACCATTTGTTCTCAGTCAAACACTGGATGACTGAAATAGTCCTCATCGACTTTATGGACGAACTACATGTACGTATGTATGTATGTAGGTATGTATGTAGGTAGGTAGGTAGGTAGGTACGTACGTACGTACGTACTTACGTATGTATGTATGTATGTATGCATGTATGTATGTATGTATGTATGTATGTATGTATGTATGTATGTATATATATATGTAAGGGTCGATAGAGAGATATACATTTTGGTATGCCTTCCTGATTTTTGTCGATGTATCTTGACTGCGCTCCAATTATTCATTTGTCCGAGATGTGTCTCTTTCCTATCATATGCTTTACATCAAGCGAACTTCATGCAGATTTGAACTATAACAAAGTTGGAAAAAATATACTAACAGTTACCTATTAAAAGCTGCCATAAGTATTCTGTTGTACTTTTCGGCATCGTCAAAGCAGGCTGTTATATCGGCTGAGTTCTCTGATATAGGCTTCTCGCAAATTACGTGCTTTCCTAGATATAAATGGGTGAAAAAGGTCATTTGACGATAGTAATGTGATTACCGACTTCGTTTACTTTGTAAAAAACAATGATGTTTATTTTCCTATGTTTCGTTATCGATATCTGTATCATCTATTTAATTTATAATATAATTTTACTATAAGTCATAGGGGGTTCTGATGTTTATTTTATAATTCTTTACATTCAGTGGCTGGCTAGCACACTGATAAAGTACATGTACACTAACTACATTGTAGTAATCTCGTTTATAAGCCATTGATTATCGCCAAGGTCAAAACAACAACTATTTAGGTCAAATACATCACGCATTAATTTGAATGGAGATTGGTTTAATAGTTTGAGAAGATCATACGATGGCTGCTTGAATTATTTGAAAATAATAGGATTTGCTTGTTCGAGAATCTTTCAATAAATCAGATTCTGTTGATTTGGTGAGACTATATACTGACAATACAAGCACCACGTATGTGTTTCGGTCTATGACAGTTCTGTAAGAGTTGTTGAGAAGAAACAGCGATTTATTTATAATATTCGTTCGCTGGATTTAGCATCTGTAACATTTTTCAATTGAAACAGTTAGTACATATTGGATTATCTAAATTTATTCAAGGACTTGAATATTTAAATAATTATGTTGAATTATGTGAAATTTTCAAGTGATAATCCACTTTTTATTCTTTTGTGGTGTTAGCATGGTTATATAAACACATTCGAACCTTCATTCGGAATGGTTTCGATAGTTTCCGGATTAGTGAGAAATTGATAGTACAATTTAGGATAATACTCCAGGCATTCATAAACTTTTATACTTTATTTAAATAAAAATGTATTTATTTGGATAAGTGAATGCTTTTCGTTTTACCTTGTCTTGCTACTTATGTTTAAGCCCCATGGCGTAACAGTTTATTTTAAAAAGATTGACATATCTTGCAGCATAGTCGTCCTAAGATAAGACAATGAAATAACCTTTACTCACTTTTCAAACAAACAATTTCAATATCTAGATGCTTAAATGAACCATCCACGTAACACAAAGGATGAAATGAAGTGGGGATGGATCATATCAATCCTCGACTGTATTAAACGTAAGAGGGCTGGTTTGTTCTATTCTAATGGTTCTTTGAACACATTATGATGAGGAAATGGGTGCTTTGAATCTTTTCAAAGGACACACCAAGGAAGGTGAGTGGGCTGATCTTAGCAGATATGAAACCAACAAACCTTGGATCATAAGTGACGCACTATCAACTTAGTTACCGCGTCCCCGTCCTTCTAATGGTTCTTTGAACACATTATGATGAGGAAATGGGTGCTTTGAATCTTTTCAAAGGACACACCAAGGAAGGTGAGTGGGCTGATTTTAGCAGATATGAAACCAACAACCCTTGGATCATAAGTGACGCACTATCAGCTTAGTTACCGCGTCCCCGTCCTTCTTAAATGAAGGAAAGTTCGAGAGTTTTTCTTAATTTCAACTTGTATAAACTAATTAATACATTAATATATCAAATAATTAATAATTATTTCTTTAAATTGATTTCAAACTGCAAAAACTGCGGTTTCACCTAAATACTGCATATTAAAATACCTTCTGTGGGGAAGCGATCGCTTACCGGAAATGGGAGAAACTTGTAGAATATACAAATAGGGAACTATACTTTACCCGCCTTTAACGCCCTCCTGGAAAGATCGGCATGTGTGTCTGTCGGTGTGCAGATGAAAATGGATGATATTCTGAAATGGAAAGAAACGGTAATCACAAGTAGTATAGATTGGCGATAAAGGGCAAATGAGAACAAAGAAGGAAAAACACCCTGGGCCTGAATAAGGACAAGATTTATCGGACAAACGAGAACAAAGAAGGAAAAACACCCTGGGCCTGTGTAGGGACAAGATGTATAGGGACAGTGGAAAATCCAGTCAAAAATGTCATGGACTTCTGTAGGGACAATGGGACTTATCATTAATACAGGAACAAGAGGAATGTAACAGGGAATGTGACGTCACGGTACTGACGATGAACAGCAATGTAGCAAGGGGCTGACCTCAATCGGAGCGAACAGCGGGGGAAAAACATAGAACGCTTGGCGGGAACGGGACTGGCGGGACAGAGCAGACAACAGACAATAGACATTATAAAACAACTATACAACACACTAAAAAGATATTTGTTTAGGCAAGAAAGCAAATATTTTCGAGGCATATGAGTGGCCCTGAATATGGGCCTTTGGGTTCTTCTTCTATTTTCTCAAGTTCTTCATCCATTTTCTCACTTTCGCAATGATTCCTTTCTTCTTCTTCATCTCCGTCTATGTTATCCAGTCAGGGTGTCACATGGATCTAAATTTCTCCTATATCTTGATCCAGTTATTATTCAATCTTTCAAATACTTCTTCTGTCTTTTTGTTCTTGTTCTTTTCTCTTCTTTGCCCATGTGTCTTTAATCTTTTTCACCTCTGTTTCCGAGACATTTCTTATCATTTCTTCTGCATTATTTAGCTGGTCTAAGACCCACTTCGCAAAAGACCACTCAGTCTAATACAACGAGTCTTCTAAAAATCACCTGACTTTGATTACATTATCAAGTGATTTCATCAAGCTACCTACTTTCCCATAAGGAGATTGAATGAATCTTCTTCACTTCTTCCTCTATCATACCTTCTACTTGATATTTCGCTAATTTCAAACTGGTCACGAAGTATAGATTACCACGATACTTCAATTCTGTCTCCAGCTTTTCCACCACATATGTTACATCCATCATCAAGTACCATCAGTTCTTTAACTCGTTTAACAACTCTATGGACATTTTCTTTTATTATGTGTATAATGGCGCGAACAATCAATCAATGAAAGGATTTAAGTCGCCTACGCAACTAATGCTTTTGCAAGTCAATCTTTTTATTTGATCGGGACTGTAGGAATGGAGCCACTACACTCCCGCTTTATGTGCGAATGTCGCACTTTTTAATTCATAAAAATGTCCGGCCGAGGTAAGGAGGCAAGGGATCCGCGGGATGCGAAACGCCACAGGAAAGCTGTGCGCCCAGAAACGGCAAAAGCGCGTAAGATGAAATCAAGCCCAGTTTTACTAGTGGACAGAAATCTATTCCAATGGTGTGTAAGACACTGGTGTAATTTTCCTAATCCTTTAAGTTGTGTAATTTCAATACTATCTTTAATTAAAGTAGGAATTTGGTTTACATGGTGTACTTTTGATTTTCCGAAATGTTGTCAATCAGCTGGGTGTCAGGCACCCTATACATGTTTGGGTAACGCTGTATTTACTTTAGTTTTCCCTTTTGATGGTGGTATACAAAGGATCGAATTAGGTTTGTGGGGATAGAGCTTTTATCGAATGAGGTCTTCAATAGCCAAAGGAAGAACCTCATATAAATTGCCAGTTTGAAAATCGATGTTCGTTTGTATTCTTTACTCCTTCTTTATCCTGTGTTTCTTTCTTTCTTCTTCGTGCTTTTGTAGTGTTTTGCTGTTTTGCTAGAGTTTGCTGTTCTGCTTCGACGCGACTTCCATTGCCTTAGATTTTGATGTTTGCGACTGGTCTTTTATCGCCATGATTCTTTGTTTAATAGCTATATTGAATTTGGAAGGTATATTGTGCCCCTTTTTGTTGTATAAATTAGTATGTTTGGTCTGAATATCAGTGCTGGATTTATATGTCGTGTTATTAATTGGGAATTATGTTGTTGTTGCTTATCTGGTTCCGCTTTGTGTAGGGGGCCTGATGACTGGGCTTAGGTCACCTTAGTCTTAAGATGGTTGGGGCCTAAGAATGTTTTGTGTTTATTTATATCTTACCACTCTCCTTGTCGTGTGTATCTCAGCCTGATGGCGGGGGTTGGCCACCTTTATAATATGTATACATAGTTATGGGAATATATGTGTTGTTTTTCTCAGACCATGATGGTTAGTATTGTCTGCATGCCTACATGCGAAAAATTAAAAAAAAAACAAAAACACACACACACACACACACACACACACACACACACAACAACCATTTGCTTGCGCTTCAGCAAACAGTCATACCTTACGGCTTTAGCCCTTCTATTAATTGTTTAATTGTTATTATAATTACTTGTGGGTGTATTTATATGTTGCCATGTTTGTTAATGTGTCTGAGGTACCTTATTATTTTCATGTATGTGGTATCAATGTTTTTGTTGCGTACCTTGTCCAAAAATTCAGGGTATGTTGTAGGGGGAATTCATTTTCTTTTGGTAATCTTGGAAACCGACTAGTTGATTATGGTATCTGAGACAGGTGTTGAATACGTGGTCCAGTGTTTCTGCAGCAGGGCAATGTGGACAGTTAGTAGTTTGGTTCAATTCCTTCCTGAGATGTTTCCCAAAGCTTTTTCGAAGTAAAGTTGTTCCTGTTTTGATCCTATTGATAATTCGGATGTCCACGATTTACAGGATTTTAGGTGTCTTGATCACCCTTGTGGCCTCTTTTTGCAGTCGGTATAAATGTATGCCCTTGTTGTTGTTGTCTCAGAGCGGCTGCCATTTCATGTTCATTTTGCTTTTTGTATGGTATATATCTCATGCACACTGTAGTCAAGTAGATCTGTTGAATTGTTCAGGAGACTGTAGTTCGCCCTTCGGTCAGCTTTATCGTTGCCAGTCAGATTGATGTAAGAAGGTACTCATAGGAATTCGATGGTTTGTTGTTTATCTTCGATCTCCCTGATGGATAATATATTGTCTTCTAGCATATTTGCTCTACTTTTTGACGTGCCAGTCTCTAAGGATTTGAGTACGCTTAGAGAGTCTGTTATAATGACGTACTAGGTGTGGTTTTGGGTCTTAATCCATTTGAGGGCTTCATTAATGTCCAGATTTCTGCTGTGTAGATGGAGCAGCTATCCGGGAGTCTTGCATGAAATTCAACTTGTTGTTGCGGCACCACTATTGCAGCAGCAGTTCTGTTTAGTTCTTTCGATTTAGATCCGTATGTGTAGATTTTACGAAATTCAGAGTAAGTTTCTTCGAAGATTTTCTGGATTTCTGTCAGTATTTTTGGTGAATTTTATAGTTTGGATCCTACGTTCTTGGCAGACAGGTTTATTTTGGGCGTGCAGTTTTTCCAAGGGGTAGTATCTTTGAAATTGTATTGTTCTACCTGAATTCCGGATAGTTGAATTTCATCACAGAGTGTGTGTCTTTTCCTAACTGCTGGGTGGTTTAGAGCTCGTTTTTTGCCTGAACGGAATGTTGCACTTTTTAATCATCATTTTGGTTGGGTTGGTGTCTTGATGTATTGAGTTTCTGGTAGCATATCGTCTGAAGTGCAGCGGTAGATCTCCCGTCAGTATTTGTAGCTCCTCGAGTGAAATGTATGGTAGTGTCCCGTATATAGTCTAAATGCTTTATATTGTATGCTGTCCAGTTTCTTAAGCAGGTCCATGTTTGCCGAGGCATACACTTGGCAACCGTAGTGCAGTTTAGCCCTGATTAATGATTTGAAGAGTATGAATATAGGTTGTTGGTCAGCTCCCCACGTTGTCCCCTTGACATTTTTTAGGAGGTTGATGTCTTGTTGGCATTTTTTGAATAGGGTTGTTATGTGCGTTTTCCGATTAGGTGTTTCATTAAGTAGCATTCCCAACAAGTACGTTTCAGTTACTAATGGCATTGGTGTATTTTGGATGTAGAAGTTTGGGTATGTAGGTTTCCTGTTTGTTGGGGAGAAAAGCATTCCTGCTGTTTTAGTATAAGATATTTTGAACCCATAGTTGTCTGCCCATTTGCCGATGGTGTCTAGGCGTTGCTGTAGTTGCTTGATGTTGTTTTGGCTGTTGGGGTTGCCTGTCTTCCATATTCCACTATCATCAGCAAATTGGGACCGTTCGACTAGTGTGTTGGTAATATTGTTGCACAGGTTGTTGATCATGAGGTTGAACAGTGTTCGACTTATTACGCTTCCCTGGGTAGTTCGGTTGTCCAGAGTCTAAGTCTCGGAGAGCGCATCGCCTGCTCTGATTTTGATTTGCCTCCCCGTTAGGAAGTTTGAGATCCAACGGTGCATTCTTCCTGTTATGCCGAATTTATTAAATTTGGAGATGAGGCCTTTAGTCCAGACCATATCAAACGCTTTTTCGAGGTCTAGGAATACCGCAATTAAGTGCCTATATTTCTTCCGTTTGGAATTAAAGGCAAATTTAATGCTGGATTCTAGTCGAATTAGCTGATCAATGGTGGAGCGTTTGGTTCTAAAGCCACTTTGATTTTCAGTAAGTATGTGGTTTTGTTCCAGGGGTGCCTTAGCCGGTAGTTGATCATTGCTTCCATGACTTTGCAGATGGTTTTAGTCAAGGAGATGGGTCTATATGATGTTATGTTTTTTGGGTCTTTTCCTGGTTTAGGTATGGCTATGACCACTGCTTGTTTCCATAATGTGGATATGTTTCCAGTATGCCACATTAGGTTTATCATGTCAAGTAGTCTTCTTTGCATATTTATCGTGAGGTATTTACAGATGTCATAGCCGAGGGTGTCTTCAACTGGGGATCTAGTTTATTTGTTAAGTAGTACTTTACTCCATTCATCGAGGTTGAATGGGTCATTTAATGGTGAGTCATTGTTGGTTTGGTCCATGAATATGTGAGGGAATTCTTCTTCGTGTGCCCGACTTTGCTCCATAAATTTTTAGGTATGATTGTTATTACTGCTGGAATTAGCAAAATGTCGTGCCAGCTGTTCTGCTTTGTACTGGTTGGTGTCGGTTCCTGATATTTTTGGTGATGTTGCCCTTACCATTGAATAGCTTCGAGTAAGTTTGGGTGGAGTTTGTATTATTTATTCCAGGGTCATATATATTATAAATATGTAAGTGTTTTTGTCCTAATTTAATATTGATTGTTTGATATTCAATTGATTTTCCATTTAAATTAATGTTAGTGTCTATCTCTACTGCATCTGTAATATCGTTGTGAACATATACAGCACGTGCTCCTCCTTTTTTCCATTACTCTTATGCTTAAGAAACTTTGTGTCAAAACCATATTATTTTTTTTGGGGGGGAGGAGAGTCTTACTTTTTTCATTTAAGAGTGTTTCTTGTAAGCATAGGATTTTCGGTTTACTGGTGGCGGTGTTAATGGCTGATATTAGTTCTCCATGCTTTGGAATTAGGCCTCTGCAGTTCCATTGCCATATGTTGAGTTTGTCTGCACATTATTTGTCGCTATGTGTATCCATTGTTCAAAGATGTTATCTATTCGTTTAGTATCATTTTTAATAAGACACAAAGAAGATTGGAATTTTTATTTGTCCTTAGGCAAGATTTGTTTCTAGTAGTTGTAGGAGTCAGACGATGAAGTCTTGCTTTTTAATTTGATTGTGATGCGTGTTCTGTTGTATACCGTCCCGCAGGTCATTGAAATATTTGGTTATTAGGGCTGGATCGATATAGTCCTGTGTTGTGGTATTTACCTCTTTTTCCTCTTCTCCAGCACTAGGAGTGGTATTTTCCTTGTTTATGTGTTGACTACGTGCTGGTTCTTTATGTTTTGTTTGGGTGTAGTATCTGTTTTTTGTGCATTGTCTAATTTATGTGTGTCATTCCTCTTGGTTGTGGGTGATTGAGGTCGACAGTGCGTAGCGCGTGATCCATGAGAGGTTGCTGCTGTTGTTGATGTAGGGTTCCCTTCGTTTGTTTGTGTCGCTGCTTGTGTTGGGTTGTTGTTTTTGCTCAGATTTTTTGGCTAGGTTATGGGATATTTGCCTGTCTTCCATGCTTTGCATGATTGGTATATCCTGTGTTGTGTAGGGGCACTCCCTAGAGTATGTTGTGTGTTTTCGTCTGCAGTTGGCACATTTATACGAATTTTCCTTTGTGCTTTCATCCGTATTTATTGCATCTTGTGTGATATCGGCAGCGGGAGGTGAAGTGCCCCCATCGTTGGCAATTACCGCAGTAACGAGGCTTGTTGATGTATTTTTGTAATGTTTCGGGCTTGCCATATGGACCGAGCCTGACACTTTTTGGGGGAGGTTCTACAAATTCAATCAATACTGTAGAGGTTTCCACTCCTTGATGATTTCTTAGTTTTGTAATTCGTCTATATGGAATATGGTGGTATGTTAGATATATTCTATTTCCGATGTTGTCTTCCATAGGTGGTGGCCTATAAGCTTTAAGATAGCTTTGACTCCACAGCTTGGGGTTTCTTTCCTTTCACTTTCATTGGTCTTGGTTCGTTTTACAGGGCCCCTGTCTTTCGCCTCTTCTCCACGATTGGGCGTTGCTGTTTTATTAGTGTGATAGTGTTGGTTGCTTCATGTCTGTTTATGGTGACAGAGATGCCCGTTATGTTTGTTATTTCCAGGTAGTTGGCGAGCTGCCGTGCAGAGTTACACCAGATAATTATGTAGTTGGCCTCTGGTTGAATAATTTGGTGTTGTGTTAATGTTACTGCTAAACTCTTACTACTTATTCGTAGAAATATTTAATTGGTGCTACTGATATATATTGTTAGCTCTGGTGGATGATAGTGGTATTTCGCGGGTTTAGATTTTTCCTTATGTTGGTTTCTCCATATGTTTTGTTGTATTTCCATTTGGTCTTAGGTGGCTGATGTTGTTATTCTTGTTTCTTGTATCCATGTTGGTTTTATTGTTGTCCTGTTGTTTTTTGACCGGTTGCTGTTTCTCATCTAGTTGCTGTGTGTTGTTGGTTGTGATTGTTTCTTGAATATGTTGAGTTCCTTTGACTGGTTTTCCCGCCTTCATTCTTGTTCTTCGTATTCTGGTATATTATGGTGGGTATGGTTTGTTGTTTCTTGTAGTTCTTGGCTTGCTTCCTGGAGGGCTTGATCTATTTCCGCCATTTCTCTGGCCGTTATGTGCACCGATGGACCCGCTTGCTGACTGTTATGTGTGGTGTAATTTGGGATAGTGGACGGGCATGAGGTTTAGTGTGTTGTGCTAGTGATTGTTGTTATTATTGCTGTGGATGGTGTGGTATTGTTGACAGTTTTATATCCAAGTACTACCATTATATATTATGTATCTTGATGGTGTAGAGTGCAAGGGTTTGTTTGTCAAAGCGTTGTTAATGGTGTCGTTGTTGTGAGCTTGTTATCTCTCATCCTTTGATTGTTGCTCGCCGTTGCTTCTGGTTCATCTGGGGTCTTCTGGTGTTGGTGTGTATTGTATGTTGTGGTTGTTGTTGTATTTGTATCAGCTGATGTTGTCTTGTTGTCAACCTTAACATCCTTTGCAAGGGAAGCTGGTGGTATTGTTGCTATTTTGTTCTCGGTCCCATTTACATTGGTGGTTTTGTCATTTTGAGTCTCTTGTTTTTGTTGTGAGATGTAAGTTGTTTGTTTGGAAGTTGTTTTTGTGGTTATCGTTGGTGTCACTGTCGCTAATATGTTGTCAGTAGGTATTGTTGGTAACTCTGCTGTTACTCTGTTGTTAGTCTTTCTGTTTTCAGTTGTGTTGTATTCGGAGGTCTTCTGGTGTTGTTGTGGGGTGTAAGTTGTGTATTCGTTAGTTGGTGTTATTGGGGCTGTAGCGGTTGATGTTTCATCATTGTTGGTTTTGTCTTCCACTATGGATATTGTTGGTGTTGCTGTCGTTACCCTGTTGTTGGTTTCTTTGTTTTCAGTTGTGTTGTTGTTTGCTGCAGTTTGGTTGTCGTTATCAGGGTCTTGGTTTTTTGTTTCAGTTTTAGTTCTTTGATCTACTTGGTGGCTTTAGTTTTTATGACATCATCAAGGTTTGTTATTTCGGTATTTGTCTTTCTAGTGGAGGCTATAGTGGTTCTGGTTGAGTGCTTTTGGACTTCTAATTTCCTTTGCGTGACTTCCTTTGATGTAGGAGAGGTTAGGTAGTTTCCTTTAACATCTCTCTGGGGTGGGGTGCGGGTCCTTCCGTATTGTATTGCTGGTTTCTTCTTTTGTGTCGTTATTCTTTCGCTGGTTATTGGTTTTCATTTGTCTAGTCAGTCTGCTCTGCTTAGGAGTTTCCAATCTCGTTTTGTTGAGTACCGCAATTTTGTTTCTGGTGCCATGTGACATGGTTATATACTGTACCTGTCTTGATTTGATGTTATGGTTTGATGATGTTATAAATTATATATAATGATGTATAATATTTGGTAAATAAGCTTAGAGAATAAACTTTACAATAAAAAAGGTTGTGTGTTGTGTGATGTAATTGTGTCCGTTAAGTAATACTGTAACTTTACTTTGGTGTTTTGCAAGTTCTTTGTTTTTTATTGTAACTGTAAGTTAATTGTCATGAACAGCCTTAAGTGAAAAATCTGTATCAACACTGGCTTGTTGCTTTTCAGGATTTCACCCAGGTATTGCTAGTATATGTTGCCTAGCACCTGTTTAAGGTCTGCTCTAGTGCGTTTTGTAAAGTCGTAATTAGTGAAGGAGTCCTAAAATGGCGGTCTTTAAGCCTGCTTGTGTCTAGGATTTAAAATCAGATCTGACTGGGAGTTGAATTCCTTGCTTGGTTTCCTAGTGTTGTGGAGTTATTTATAAAAGCTCAATTCTCATTGGTGGTTGAAAACTGTGGTCGACTTTGTATGTTCTTAATTTGTTTATGTAAGGCCGAATCTGATTAGGAGTTGAAATTCCTGGTTGGCTCTGTTAGTTATATAAGGCCAAATCTGATTGGGAGATGAATTCTTTGGTATGTTGTCTAAGAAAGTGAATTTAGTTATGGAAGTCCAAATCTGATTGGGGGGTGAATTCTTTGGTCTGTTTTCTAAACTTAATTCTGATTGGGAGTTGGTTATTTTGGGAAAGTTTGGAGTTCGTGTGATAGTTAGAAAAGGTCAAATCGGATTGGTGATTGATTATTAGCTTTTTATTGTTTAATTAATTATTTATACTAGATCCAGCTGGGTGGGGTGGTTTTGGGGTTTTACTTAGACGTTTTAATTTTATTCGCTGATAAGCGAATTTTAATGTGACGATTTTAACAGCCTACAGCATCAATGTTAGTATTTTAGCGTGTTTAAAACATAGGTGTTTAGAGGTTTATCCTTAATGCTAATGCGGGTTGTAATTTGATGTATAGAGATTATCTTTAAGTTGGTAGTTTTGTCAGGTTTTTACTTTGTTGTCGTTGTCAGGAACAGCCTTTGGTGAAAAGGCATTTAACAACATGGGCTTGTTGTTATTTTTAAGGATTTCGCCCAGGTATTGGCTTGTATGTTTTACCTAGCACCTGTTTTAGGGCCGCTCCAGTCAGTGACGTCATGTTATAGTTGTCCATGTTGCCTTAATATGTTTAATTCTACCGTATAAGAGATATTTATTCAGGGTAGTTATTTTATGACTATTGTATTCATATTGCTAGAGTTTTGTAGTTAGTATTGGTATAGCTAGTTGTTTTGTTAGCGTAGAGTATAAGGATGTTAGTCTGGGTTAATATTGTGGATTAAAATGTAGTTAAATTAGAATAAAGAGGCACAACATAAATTTCCCCGCAGGTTCAAACCTGAAATAATGGTGGCTTATACTTCTTACCTTGTTAATGAATTAACTCAAGGCTAAGTATAATTTAATTACGTCCAGTCGGACTGCTGTCGCATGCCTTCCTTTGTTCTTTGTTCGGCTAGGCTCCCTGCTGATCGCTTTCCTTTGTTCTTGTTCCTGGTCGATTTTTAATTTCTAGATTCTGTATCCTATGCTAGCTATTCTTGAATTTTGGTGTTTTCTTGCTCTGATTTAGTGGTGGAAGTACAAATATTTGTTAATTATCGGTTCCAGAGAGCATCAGGTTTTTTATGCTGCTTCTCCGTAGCTGCGTGGCTCTCACTCCCGTCGCCAAGCCTGCCATCTACGAGCATTTCTTCTCATAAAGTCAATGTCGTCTTCCAAAGGGGGCAATCCATACGAATCAAAATACTCCAAACAACCATCTCGGGGAAAGTAGACGGCTATTCCAAGAAGCAGTGTACGAACTGTGGTTCAAAAGGTAATAATGTTCCCAGGTATCCATTTTTGTGAAGTTTTTTTTTATTTCTTTTCTTTACAGAGCATGATAAGTGATCAATTAAATTCTGACTTTCTCTTTGGAAATGTCTGGCAAGTAACTGTTTCTTCGTTTCGTCTCTGCACTCTGAGTCAAGAGAGCTTCGATGCGATGGATCTCTAGAGTGATCAGTGGAGGAAAGGAATGATCACGCAAGTCTTTATACCACTGATGCAACACGGTTTCGTCCGAGATGAGACTCCAAGCTTCGTCCAGATATTCGTCTTCTTGAATCAACATCATGCATTTATCGTGTTGAATTTTACTGGGATGATCCTTTTGACATCCATAGCAATCTTATTTGATCAATTCCGTGTTTTTTTCTTCCAGGTGTTTTGCAAAACAGTAGACTAAATGTTGTTCTTGTTCTGGCCATTTGGACTTCATGACTATGTCCTTTTCGTATTTGTCTTTGGGTTCTACTTCCGCGGTATCCTCCCATACCATTTCCATATATTCTCCACTATTCAAAGAGGGATTGCAGTCTTCCATCGCTCCTAATAGCCTAGAATGATTTCTCTCAATTTGTTGATTTCTATGGTATTATCGAATTCGGCATACAAGATGACGTTCACTGTTTCGACTAGATTATTTGAAAGCTGAAGTTCCATACGAATTTCGCCGGATTTTATAAGATGGAAATGTTCCTCGTCGCCGTCTTTATCAGGAGTAAAATCAAAAGCCCACAATGCATAACCTCCTGCATAATCATCGTACGTAATACCGTGACTGGTGTTGGTTCCTAACTGTCCGGTGGCTACGTGCAGGGACAAGTACGATCTCAAGTAATTGTTCTCGTCACTAAACTTAGGTTCAAAAGGTCTGGTACACAAGGTCTTTCCATCGCGACTGACTTCTATTTTCGAAACACCAAAGTGCGGAAAGTTGAAATAATTTTTATTTAAGTCTCCGTTGAAGGCTGCTTTCTCCACGATGCCAAGGATTAAACGTTTGGGTAACTGTCATTGGAACAGATGATCTTTGATTATGGATTTCTGTCCTTTGGGAATGGTGACAATTTTTATTTCCACACGTCGTATCGGATACTTAGCGGTCGTTCTGCTCAAAGTGTGACTGATGTCGTTTACCACTTTAGGTAACACCTCCACACGTGCACGTAAAGTCTGGCTTCTTGGAAGATGGTTTTGTACTCAACAACATTAGCCATCAAGTGGAAAGCGGTACTGCTGATATTCAGTCTCATGCGGACATCTACGTCGTTCAGCAAATACTTTTCTTGCAACCACATGTCCAAATGCAAACGATCCATCAGTTCTAAATTTCTTTCGTCCTTCGATAAATCCGGAACTTTATTCGGTCCCCTCTATCGTAGTGATTTCGAACTTTTCGTCAGGTAACGATACCACGCAGGCATCTAGAAGTTTTTTTTTTTGGCTTCTTTTCCGTACGTCCATATATTTGCTTGGTGCACTCGGTAAAGGTAAGTATCCATGCTGCTGCTGATCAGTTTGTTATTCAAGTACAGATCCACTGCGTTGAACAAGGAATGCATACAATTGTTGACGGGAGCTACTGTAGATGCGTCCACTAGATTGGGTTTGTTGCTCGCTTTTATCACTTTCACGTTCAAGTACAAGTAACTGCCATTCAGATCGATGTAATCTTCGGGTTGTCCTTTGATTTCAAACTCGATGGGAGCTGAATCCGTCAAGGAGGAGATGCGATTAAAATTCGACCCATTGGGATTCTTGCATCGTCATCATAGTGGGTGGCATGACAAACAGATCCAGTTCCGACTTGGAACAGGCACAAGACTCTCGGTGCATCATTTTTGTTTTTGTCTCTGCGATTTTAAAAAAAAATCAAAAACGTCGAAATCTCGGACGGTTCTTCTTTTCTTTGTCTTTTTATCTCTAGGGATGTGAAGGCTTCTGAAAGGGTGTTTTCTTTCTGCATTATCATTGCTGAGGTGTCAGGGAAGCAGGAATGACTGACTCAGCAGCGTTCAGAGCATTTATAGGCGTTTCTCGAAGACCCAAAATGTCTTTACCCGTTTGCAGCAAGACATTTTTGCCTGCTCTCAAGAATACTTCTTTAGGGTTCTGTTTGTCGATGCTGACATTTTGGTGAAATTCTTTGCCTTGCGTCAATGTCGCTTCTTTCAAGCATTCAATCCTAGTGTCACCATTGGTTTCAACACCGGAGCCACCGAACGAAAGGCTGATTTCAGCATATCTCCTAAACCATGTCCTCGCTGTCGAGCGAGTCCTCGGTACACTGGATACATGACTTACAATTCGTTAGAGAATCTTTTCTCAAAAATGGAGTTTCACCGTGACTTTCTCTTTGGTGAAAGGAATATTTTGCATCAGATCTCCCTTTATAGCAATGTTGACAGTGTCAAAATACGATTTGCTGACGGGCAAATACTGAGGATGTTCAAATTCGCGGTAAACGTGATAGGTGTTTCCACCTTCCTCGTCAGCGTTCGTGACATAATCTACTTTGAAAGGAATGACATGCAGTAACGGTACGGAGGTGTGTCCTACCACATTGTACTCCACCACATCGGAGTACACGATGATCAAATTCAGTCCTTGATTCAGTTCTACGGGGGAACGAAAATATTTTGCAAATTCCATGTTGTTGACAATGGTTGGTATGGTGATCTTTCTGCTAGTCTTATCAGTGACCACAGTGAGGTCTCCACCCAAAATATCATGCAATCCAGGACAAAATCTAATACCTTTCCTTTCTTCCTCACTTTCAAATTTCATCAGTAGGCGATGCGCCACTTTATAGTACTCAATGGTGACACGTTTGTTTAGTGTTGTCAGAACGTTGTCAAATGTTGCATTAAATATGTGAGAATCACGTCCACCAGATGCTGACTACTAAAATTATTGCCTGGGTTAATTTTAAACACATAAATGTACAATGGAGGCTCCGTGTTGGGTACTGGCCACTTGGCAGTTAATTTATGTTTAGTGTTAGTCAAGGTTTGTTGCAGTGTTTCTTTCGTAACTTCGACCTCAAAACTGTTTTTAGTTTCTGTGATGTTTTTGATTTGTTTAGGGTGAATGATTTCCACCAAGGTCACTTCCCAACGGGCTTCGAGATCCAATTGGAATGCCTGAGGTAATTTGGCCGTGTAACAACACAAACTATTGTTGGGAAACACCTCCATGGAACTGTCACTGGGTAACGTTATTTAAAAATGATTGTTGTTGTTCATAATTCTAGAGTCTTGCGGCTGTCGGAGGGGTCACTCGAAGTCAAAGGAGTGTCTTTGTCCAAAATGTTGTTCTCGTTCGAGGAGTATTTCAGGAAAGGATTGGGAAGAAGGTAAACGATGCAACTATTCAATAAAATGGTCCACAAGTGTATGTCTCCTTGCTGCAAACTCAAATTGGTAATGGCCGCACCGATGACAAAACACACCACAAAGATTTGGCAGAAAAAAAAACGATTTGCGTTTTAGGCACACGTTCTCCACAACACACTCACAAGGGTTGTTTTTGTAGATCGTGCAGAGAAGAACTCGGTGAAAGAGTGGTCACTGCGGTGGTAGCGGTAGCTGAGGCTGTGTGGAAGGGCACGACGTTCACTTCTTTTTATTGTCGATGACCTGCGAAGCGTCGATCCAAGAATCAAAACTGGGAGGGTATCCTTTCCAACGCACTTTGACTTCTTTGATATGTCGCTTTCCCACTTTACGGGTTCTTCGATCCGGAATGCTTTGGATGTCGTACACGTCTTCTTCTGTTTTGGTGAAAATAAAACGTTCCTTTTAACACTTCCCCGTTCATGTCTTCCAATTTATAGACGGTAGGATGAAGTCCATGCACTCGTCCAGTAACATGAAACAATTCCGTGGTCCAGTTGGGTAAGCAACCTTTGTCAAAAGTGCGTGTGGTTTTGTCATTGCGCTCCCAATCTCCTACTGCCGAAACTCCACTTTTCTTGGCGACAGCCACTATCGGGGACGTACCAATCAGGCGCTCGAAAACGAGCACTTCGTTGTAGGGAGTCATTTCAGGGGGATTGGGGGGTGGGGGGCTCGTCTGATGCTTTGATGGTAAGATTGGTTGTACGATTGAACCAGGTGTGGTACGATGTCGATGTACTTGAGAGTGTGGTGATGCGTAAAATATTTCCACGTGCGTTCTTTCAAGGTGAGTTGAAAACTTTCCACGATGCTGGCTTTGGTTTCGGGGTTCTCGGTGGTGAAAAAGTGAATGTCACGTTTCTTTCATTCTTTGTTTCAACACCAGTTGGAGGGCTGGCCCTAATTCACTGCTCGATTTAGAAGTCAATGGCAAGAACTAGGCAAATTTGGGAAAGACGTCGATGACACAAAACACCTATTTGTAGCCACGATTGTAGGTGGCCAAATGAGAGACATCGGCTAAATCGGCTTGCCATTGATGATCGAGGCCCTCCACTCGGGTGCAACGTATGGAAAATTTTCGTCGCATGGGCTTGTGTAAAGTGTAGGTGGCATGTTCTTGCAACCATCGTTGTACTTGAGATAAACGGAGACTTTTCAGACGGGTTTTGGAAGCACGATACAATTTCTGAACTCCTTCGTAACCTGCAGGATGGGATGGATCGTAGTAAATGGTGGCTAACACCTTCTCCATTTGTTAACAAGTAACTCGCTTGTCGCTGATGCTACTTAGGATGGAGCGAGATGATGGTTTGGAAATGACTTTACGTGTCCGATAGGCCACGGGAGTAGAAGTCGATGGTAGTGTTGGTGGAGGTGGTAATGTAATGGCATTGGTCTTCTTTTCTTTTATCACAACTAGTTTCCATTCTTTCTTTTCCACTTCTGTCGAAGGAGGAGTGGACATCATCTTTCTAACCCAAGCTTTCAGTTCTTCTCGTTGGGTTGTAGGTGAAGGGATCAACAAAGACGCTGCAATCTTACTTGGAATGGGTGCTGCTGACGGTGTTTGAAAGACTTCTCGTACCTCTTCTTTCTCAGGCATTCATGGAGTTGCGTCTGTCTTGGACGCTGAGGATGGTGGTGACAGTGATGGTGGTGGGCTTTTCATGAAAGCCTTAAAATCTTTCAGAGTGGGTAGAGCTGTTTCGTCTTTCTGGTGAAAGAGTTGCGGTCGTTGCAAGAGCTGACCGTACTTTGAAATTTGTCTGTTTCGTAAAAATCGTGGCGATCCACCAACGACTGCAATTTGTGTTGTATCTGAGACATCTCGGTCAAATTCGGATTTGGAGGCAAATGTGGGGTCCGTTGTTCTTGCCAACGATGGTATTTCATCCATTGTTTGTAAGGCACTAAAGCCAGTTTTCGTCCTTCTATTTGATTGCAAGGGTCACGTATGAGATTTTGGACTGCAGAGGTATTTTTATCTTGCTCTCACGGGTCCTTCCAGCATGGTTCTCAATGCTCCTTTCAGCAAAGGTCCTAACAACTGGGGATTTTCTTTTAACCATTTGGAAAAGAACGTGACGATGTTTGGCTAAGCATTGTTTCAAAGGTATCGTGCCTCTCAAGACGTTCAAACAACATTCGCACACGGTATCTTTGGAGGCAGTTTGAAGGAGTTCTTTTCGCATGGGAGGAGAAGCTTTGGACAGGACGGACAACATATCCCCATGTTTGACTAAACGAGGAGGCAGTCCTTTGCTGTTCTTTCCTTTGGGTTGGACTTTGATTTTGAGAGTAGATAATTTATGAGCAGCTGATACTGCAGCTAAGGAGGAGGAGTGTGTCACCGCTTGAGGAGAAGTTGGTGGAGACGCGGGTTTCCATTGTTTCATTAACTGAGGAAGAACTGGTGTCAAATAGGGTTTGGCAGGCATCACCAGCAACGGAGAAATGGATGAACCTTAAGCTACCGGAGACGCGGTCACCGTCGCTGCAGTTCGTGGTTTGCGAATGTAACGTTGTGTCATGGCTGAAGTGTCTCTCTTGCGGGTAGAATCTGTTTTCTCGGGGCTTTTCTTTTTCTGGGGTTGTGATCCGGTCTTGCCGCCACTGCTCTTTTTCTTACTGGGGCTTCGTTAGGCTTTTGTTTGGAGTGGCTTTCTTTCTTGGGGAGAACTTTGGGGGCATTAGGATCCCATTTTAAGAGGGAGCGAATGATGACAGTTCCTAGAGAACGGCTCCCTCCAGGTTTCAAAATAATTTGCCTTTTGATTTGAGTGCCGATGCGAGAATCGGCCAGTTGAGTCATGGCTACTTTGTTTCTGACAAAACAGCGTTTGGTTTGATGAGGAATCTGAATTAAACCTTGCCGTAATTGAGTGATATCGCCGTAAACCATCGAAATACTTCTTTGAGACTGGCTTCAAAGACACGAGCACATATTTGTGGGTTTTGTTCACGACTGATGCACTACAAGGCACGAATCAATTTGACGGGAAGATGAATCTGAAGGGACTTCATGTTAACGTTGTGTGAGGCAGACTCAAGTGTCCGAGGTTTTTATCGATTTTTTTGGTTTAGTCGACGACGGGGACGCGTACACGACAGGTCCTCCGTCTTGACACCAGTGGTGAAACAAATGGGAACGAAATCGCAAATAATCGGGGGTGGGGGTGTTTTAATTCGACGAGTGGATAGGCGTGTTGGGTTTGAGTGGCATATTCGTATGCATGAGACAGCCAATGCGTTTTTAACTGTTTGGCTAAGACTTGCACTTGCGATTTATCTCCAGGACTTTTAATCAAGACCACGTAATGAGCAATGACAGTAGTGGTGTGATGGGCTTTACTTTGTTTAAACAAATATTAAGTAATGTAAATGACACTGGCATTGCGATGATGCCATTTGCGCGTAAACCAGAGTTTAATTTCTTCTTCGTCTTCTCTTAACATATCGTCGAAAATGACCAGATGCGTTTGACTGGGTCAGACACGATTCCGTCGTCTTCGCTAGGAATGCTTTCAAACAAACACGAAGGAATCGCCTAGACTTTCTCGCATGAGGCTGTACGCCGATTGCCACTTGTTGTAACACCACGCGATTCTTTGAGGTGGACGATCGATCAAATGATGTTTATGTTTGATCAAACGTTTGACAAATTCGGTTTTGCCTGAACCACTATGCCCGGCAATTAACATGTTAAAGGGATGGCGAAGATACAAGGCCTCCCAACTAGCACAATTTAAGTGTTCGTCGATGACTTTGAAAGTGGAGGAAGAGGGACCAGGGACAGCAAAGGTAGCCGTAGTGCAAAGAATGTCACTTTTGACACGAAGACAGACAAGACAAGAGTTTTTATACTCAGGACACGTTTATTGCAAGTTGAAATGGAACAACACGAAAGACAAAAGATACATAAAAGCCAAATGGTTAAGTACAACGATATAATACACATCAAAACGATCTCAAAACGGAATATAAACAAGTCTTTTTGGCAACCAAGACGTCCAAGGGACAGTGTGTAATGTTCGTACAGGCTCCACATGGGGTAATGTCACACAAGTGTCCTCCCGGAATGGTCTTTCAGGAATGTCCATGACAGTCCTGTCCTGAATGGAGTCATCGGTTACAGGTTCTTCTAGTACTGTCACTAACACGGGTTTAAAAGTGACTTTTTTCCTTGGACGTTTGATGGAGGATCACAACTCTTGAGCATAATGGGCCACTTCTTTGGTCCAAGCCTCAAAACCCCAATTTTTCTAGTCACGTACATCTGTCCAATGAGGGCGTAAGTTTCAAGCTACACAAACATCGTCATACACATATGCGGTACTTAAAATTTGACGAATCTTTGTTCCCGTAGAGATCGAGAAGTTTCCAGATGAAAACGAAAGGCTTTTAACAAAATTAGTCTCTCGTGGACATTTAAAGGGAATACTTTCATGTTTTATTTGGTGACAAGTACTGTTCGTAAAGAGTCCACAATGAATCGGCTGCTAAAAAAAATCCCAGAAAACAAGTCACTAAGACACAAACCACACGTCGACCCAAATTCAATGGACACAGTTCACGTAATAAGTGTCCGTAATCTTCCACTGTTCTAATAGTCTCTTTGATTTCCTTCCACGGAATCTGTTGTATCACTTCTGATAAAGGTTGTGGCATGGTAGCCCGTTTTATACCCTCTTTGGTCGGAGGTAATAAGTGTACGTTCTGCACAGATATGATTGTATGCTCAGAGATGATCCAGTGACGAATAAAACTTGTTTAGTCACTAGTTCAAACACTTCACATCGCATAGAATTTTTATCTAAAGACAAAATGCGATAACGTAAACGATATTGGTAATTCTCTAACTCTTCCTCTGGAACTTTTTGTAGTGTGACCAACATGTAACAAGTATGTTGAGCTGACACCACCGTCTTCTGGTCCTCGTCGAGTTTAACAATGTCTGACCCCTGAAACAGTTTCATCTAAATCGGTCCTCTTATAGCATTCAGGTACCAGTGGTTTAAACTCTGGTGACGTAACGGATACAATTGTTCTTTGCGCTGAATTTGTATTTTGACCAGCTCTCGGTAAATGAGTTCTCTTAACTCCACAGGAAAACCACTAATGTTCTCTTGTAAATTATCCATGATCATGTCAGGCAGTATTATTGTATTTAAAATCTTCTCCTAGAGAGAAAGTAATGTCAATACAATCTTCTGATGTAAACAGTCTAAATCGGAATAATATGAACTAACACTTGATCCAGAGAAATCTGATCCGTTTGTTAATTTCTTTCACTTTCCTCTTGTGAATTTCTCGATACAAACGCTCTACAGTCACCCATTGAAATTTTGCTCTGGCAAGTCCCTGCCAAACTTCTTTGTACATCTTCTCTTGCAGTTCGTTTGGTAATGATTGAATATTATTTTTTAAATGGTGTTTAAATACTGGTCTCGGTGGTGTCCAACGTCTGACTCCAAGCAAATCTGGTTTCTCAAACATGGTTTGTCACTTCAATAACTCTGTCCTACTAAAAGTAGGTAGTGACAATTCGGAGACCATCGATCATGTTCCAGATAAGCCGAATCGTTCTCCTCCCACTGGTGAAGTGACACACCGCAACTGAAGCACTTGACTTTATCCCCATCGCCCATGTACACAAATCCGGCTCTGGCTAATTCTTCGGGGGTAGGTCCTCAGAGATATTTAGGCAATTTTCCTTGGAAGGTTTGAAAACAATTTTCAAAGTCGCAGTATTCAGGCAAACACACATGGAACGAATATTCGTCTTTCAAAGGTTCGTTTCGATGAAGACAGGGTGAACTCGACAGGAGTTTGCTCAGTTTTGGATCCGTAGGGTGGCAGAAGCATGCGCTCATGTGAAGGTAGACATTGACAATGAAAACCAGTAAAAAGTCCACAATAACGAGTGGCATGGATATCTCATCAGTCAGATTTGACACGCACATCATCACTGGTAAGTGTAGTGATAGTAGTAGTTATAACAAAGTTCCCATGATGCTTTACTGCATCGCTGTCATTGCAAGGCACACAATCGCACTCCACTTGATAATCACCGAATTTGAATGATGTCTGTATAAAATGATTCATCTTTCTCGATTGGAATTGGTAGTTACAATGAACTATCGATCATGGACGTACGGCAAAGTAAAGTGATTGGCGAACCCGCACTCACTTCTCGTATACGATTTGATACAGCTTATCCAAAGGTCGACAGACGATTTGGTGAATGGGTAAACGTACAATCTTATGTGGTTCGTAGGTAGTCACTCTAAAGTTTCCATCCTTTCCAGACTGCAAAGGTTCTTTCAACACCCTAAAGTTCACCACTCGACTGGTGCGATAATTGAGAGTCAATCCACTCGACTGGTGCGATAATTGAGAGTCAATCCTTTCACTTTACACTTCGTGCGCACTTCTCTTTGTTGGCCCCTGTATTCGTACCGTAATTTGTAGGACCGCCACTAGCGAAACTTAAAATCTTCTAGTCGGGGTGTTCGTATGTCCATGCTCCTAAACGATCTCCTTCGATATCAGGCTAACGTTGACCCGGGCGATCGATGTACATGCAAATGTCCGTGTCAAAGTACAGGATGCTATCATCTAGGTGTTCTAAAGCTTCGTACAATTTTAAGCGACCATGGGCTGTCACGTAAGCCGCAATGATGACATTTCGAAATTCGCCAGCTTGCACAAATTCTAGACCTTATTCGTAATTGACTAAGATCAAAAACTCACGAATGACGTCCACGTGTTTCATGTATTTTGGTTTTATCGTGAATCATCTGAAAGTACAGGGAAGGTTCTGTCAAATACTTTGTCTTGGGTAAACAAAGTCATTGTGCCATTTTGCCCCACGAACAATTTAACTTCACTTTGGCAATCGATCGCCTGCCTTCGTTGTTCTCGATGTGGTCATTTGGTCTTCGGGAGTGTGACATTAGGAAAGATAGCCGCTGCCTTCCTGTTTTTGTTTCGAAAAGGCATCAAGGAATTCTGCGAAAATGCTTTTGTGAGTCTCGTCGCTCTTGTGGTACTGTTCTATCTTGGGAAAGTGGTAATTTCGTACACTTCTAACAGCTGGTATCCCAGGTCCAGAGCTTTGAACAATTCAACGCTGTCTCACGTTCCCGTCATGGCGCGTTCTTCCTAGTTGTGATGACAAGGCTGGTCTTGATTGCACGTTTCGGCACAAGTACGGCACAAGGGAAACATCAGTTTTCTTTGGCAATGGTGGGGTAACACGGGATGGTACAAGTCCGTGGGAGGCAAGACTTTACACTTGATCAAGCTTTCGTATTGTCGAATGTTATCCTGGTAGATGTGTTTGTCAGCAATTGCGGATGACCTGCGGGTAAAGCGACAATATTTGCACACGTAAGGCTACAGCGAACACACGTCCAAGTATTTGAGTTCTTTTTCTTTCTCTTCGTCGGCTTGGTGCAGCAAACAGGTGACATTCGTCTTTCCTCCGTACAAACTGTTCCGCAGGTTCAGTGGGTCCATCAACTTGTAACTTTCCACGATGCGTTTAAACTCGGGATCAGTTTTCAAACGGTGATCGTACTTGTGTTCCCACATTTCTACCACTTGGTACCCTTGTTGTTCTAACTTCAAGCGTCGCTGACAAGTGGCCTTGTACAAGTTTTCCATGGTCCGTTGCAAAAACTGATTTTTAGTGTTGCGTTCAGGGTAGCAGAGCGGACAACCGTGAAATAATCAACCGTTAAACTAGTACACGATATTGGGGTTTTCTAAGTCCCAGCCATCCACTGAATACGTTCTTTTCGTCTCCTCCGTTGCGTCCGTGATGGATCCATTTGTCTTCCTTGTCGCACAAGTGATATAGCTAACGCAGGGCTTTGACCGAGTACTGATGTTTGACAGAATTCGCCCTTTGAGGACTGATGACAGATTAGGTGTTTTCGAGAACGAATCTTTGGCGGTACACTAAGGAACACGCTTTAGCAATGGTACAAGCTTCTTTCAAAGGATCGACCCCTCCGTGTTCCATGAAACAGTTCTCGAAATTTTCCACAGCAACGTCATATTATGTTCACTTCGGAACGACACTATTTTAACATTTCTTCTTGAAAGTCGAAGGGGTTCGATGCGCGAGCTTGTACCAAGCGTAGAAAGCTTCTCGTTGTTCGGTACGCATGTTGTCTGGGTCGTAGTCTTGAGCATCAGGCAAATGGGGTAGAACGGTTTGTTGATTGGCTACGGTATTGAAAAAGTGAGGAAAAAACCTTTGGCCATTTCTGTCATTCCAAACGTTTTAGGCATTCGACTCAAAGGCATTGCCAGGTAACTCATCGAATTTTTAAACTGCACTTGACCCACTTGCATGGAAATTATTTTGGCTCCGTTCAAAGTCACTTTAGGACGTTCAGTGCCTTGTTCCGTTTAGTATGTCAAAAGAAACTGTCCATCGTATCCCGAGAAATTGTGACCCATCACTGTGGCGTGGAGATGACAATCTTCGTAATATTCGATGTCCTCTTGCTCCACGTATCGTCGATCGGGTCTAAGATCCATTGGGCGAAATCGGCTAGCGTGTTCGGTCCCCGAAAGATTTTTTTGACGTCCTCCGGGAATCTTTCTGCAGTGAAGGCAATGACTAAAGATCGGATCTTGGATGCACTTCTCACACGCTCGATGAGCCACGCAGAAATTAGGAATATGACTGCCGGTCTCTTGCATGCATTCGAAGTCAAAACGAATGAAATTCCCTTTCTTCTGGTCATCTTCCTCCTCTTGTTTGGAATGGTATTTTTTAATGTATTATTCGTGTTCTATGTACACGATTTGGTGACAAATGTGACATCGTTTCTTTCCTGAACATACGTGTGCCTTGGCATTATTGGTACGTTATGCCTTGTCCACAAGTAGGGCACAATCTCAGCAGTTAACAAGCACTTTTCGGCTGTGAACCATGCGTCTTCAAATGTTGTTGATTACAAGCAGGGCTGACAAAAGTGTGCTGACAAGCAGGGCAATGCACTCGTGGTTGTCCTTCGTCCAGTCAGGGTTGAGAGGCCAAACACCCTGAGCATTTCGATCCACATTGCTTGTGTTGCTCTCGATTGTTATAGCCATAGTCACATTTGTCACAGTAATAACTGCATACCAAAAAGCGGCGATACTGGTGATGGCTTCGAAATGTTCATCGTGATAATAGATGTGAATGTATTTTCCGTCTTTGAAATCTTTGCCTCGAAACAATAAAGGTCCGCACATTTCTTTATGGTGCTCTTTTAAGGTATAACTTGGTGTTAGGACATCTTGCAATTTTTGCATTTCAGGAATGCTACAAGGTGTCTTTGTATAGCCCTGCTTGCGGTAACAGGAGTTCTGTTTCACTTCGTTGTTTGGTTAGGTTCGATTTTCGAATGTTCTCCCAGGCTCTTTTCCATTCTACTGTTTCGTTCTTGTCGGCATATGTTCGTCTCACCACGATAGCCCTGGCTGAACATCTGGTCTTGAGGGTTGTTAATTTGGACGAGGCTACGCTTGAGGCTATGAAGGTCGCCCACCAATAACACTTTCCTGCGATGTCCAGTCACCTTGGGGAGTGAGACGTGCGTCATGAACAGCGTGGCTTTTCCGTCGGTGATGTGAATTTTGTCGTTGGCTTGTTGCACGTGTTGAATCTTGTCGATGACTTTGGAAGATGTCAATTCGCTTGGGATGCTAAACTCGATCCAGACGGGGGATTTCAGACTGTCGTGATGAATAGAAAGTCTCATCTTCTTTGAATAGAAAGTCTCATCTTCTTTGGCTTGACATTGGCGTTTCAGAGCGGTTAACAAAGAATCCCACACCTCGGTGATGAAGACCTCTGCTTTCACCAGTTGTACGTTGGACTTGAAATCTTTAAACTTCACTGTGTATGTGTAATCTGTCGTTCTAAATTTTCAAGAGGACCGCTTTTCCGTTTCTCGAATGTGATAGCACTTTTCTGGGTTTACTAAAGGTGGTGAACTTTGGCTGGATGTAGACACTCTGGGATTGGATTCTGGCTCACTCATGTCATCTTCAAAATCGCTGGCATGAATTTGTGCCAAGACTTCAACTACTGTAGGATGCAATAAATCACGTTTCTGCCTCTTACTTTCTTCTCTTTTCTCCACAACATGATGCGATCGTTTCATCTTGACTGCGAAAAGTCAAATGGCTACATTTTAAAAGCCATCGGTCACTTTATATCCATGTCAGACCAGCGTATATATAAACGGGGTGTCTCCCCTTCCAATATTCATTTCAGTCTCAAACCGTGCAGAACGATGGAAGAGCCCACACAGATCGAATTTATGATCAGAGCTTTGCGAGGTGTCATAAGAACCTTTTCTACAGACAAGCCGACGGACTCCATTCGACATAAAAGTCAAGATAGAAGCTATATCTGTACGAAGAAAGGGCATACGACTAAAGAGTGTCCAGACCGTCAAAAAGGCAAAACAGGTAAACAAAAGACATTGGTATTCAGAATGCAAAAAGAAACAAAAGGAGCAAGAAGAAAAGAGGGGTTCCGAACAGGTAGAAGAAGATATACCCTACCCAAAGAAAGAACCCAGACACGTGCAGAGAGAGAAAAATGATAAGAAAAGAAGACGAGGAGAAAATTAGGAAGAAGAGGAGAAAAAACCTGTGAAAGTGAAGAAATTTAAAAAACAGAGAGGGAGTGAACACAGAAACAGAAGAAGCCTATGAACTTTTTAAAGTCTTGGGTTGTGTTGTGAAATGGATTGTAATATTTGTACCAGAATAGACCAGGCATAAAACGTAGGTGTCTTTTGGTTTTGATTTTTAGAATATGGACCTAGACTCACGCACTCACACACGTACATCCAAGGTAAAAAAAAAAAGGCTTTTTGAGTTTTAATTGATTTTGGCAATTTAAATGATATCCCTTTTCGATAGAAGTGGGTGGCCCTGGAAAGGACCGTTAGGTATTTGTTTGTTTAAAAAACAAACTCAGGAACGGGACGTAATCATCTTTAACTGCCTTAAGCCTTTGCCACGGCCTAGGCCTACTTCTGGACTGGTTCCTATCGATGATCATTTGGTAGAAATCACTACGGGTGGTATCGCAGGCGTAGTAAAAGGGTTGGGTTGTTTAGCTCGGGAGGGTCTTATTCTCTTGGGTCGTAATAAAGAAGTCTGATACATTTGTTTCAGACTCCTTAACTGTGCTAACATGTCTAAAAGTACCGTTACTGTTTAGGCGTTCAATATTATCCTTCTCTCCTTGGCATTTTCTTCTCTTCTGCTTCTTCCTGTCGTTTCCTTCTTGCCTCTTCTTCTCGTTGTTGCTGTTGAAGGAGAAAAACTTGTTCTGCTGCCTTTTGCTGTTGTAAACATTTCTCCAATTCTTCTTTTTGTCTCTATTTAAAATCCTCGACGTGTGGTACAGAAGGAGAAGGTGGAGAAGGTACTGGTGCCGGAACAAATTCGTCCGCAGAAAGAAAATCGACTAAATCCCAATTAAAAGCGACCTCTTCTGGAAGTAAGCATGTGATGACCTTGGTAGCCACATCTATACCATCGCTACTCGTCTCCAGGCTCGTGCACCCAAATTCATTGTCTTCTTAGTTTCCGCCATGTTTGAAAACTGTCACATGGATTGACTGCTCACAGACGCTAGCACATCTATACAGAGAATGTGACGTCACAGTCCGCTCTCTTCGGATTGAAAGACTAACTCCGTGTTGTGACTGAATTTTGTAACGCGTCTTTGGATTGGTGAATAAACTCAATCCGTTTTGATCCGCCCTTCCCCTATAAATAACCGCACTTCACTGCATTCCCTTCACCTGTTCTCGCCACAAGATGTGGTCAAACGTAGAATCATCTACTCTCGTATCGTCAATGCAGTTCAGTACAGACTTACCCATGTATGTAAAATCAACATAGACAATTATCAGGATCAGGGACACGAGTGTTTGGAAAAGAAGGATTTATGTGGAGAGACAAGGCTGTTTGAAGAGGGTCCTTATTTAAAGACCATAAGTCAGAAGAAGTTTGAGGAAGAAAAGAAGACCTATGCCTTTCTCTCTATATTAACGGAATGATGTTAACAAAAACCAAAGGCACTTTTTAGGGCTACACATATGCCTCGAAAAGATCTGCTTTCTTGCCTAAATTTGTTTTTAGTTGCTGGTATAATGTATATGGTCTGTGTTGTCGTCTCTGTCTCTGTTTCGGTAGTCCCGTTCCCGCCAAGCGTTCTAGGCTTTTTTCCCACGCTGTTTGCTCCGATTGAGGTCAGCCCCTTGCTACATTGCTGTTCATCGTCTGTACCGTGACGTCACGTCCCCTGTTCCATTCCTCTTGTCCCTGTACTAATGATAAGTCCCATTGTCCCTATATAGGTCCAGGGTGTTTTTCCTTCTTTCTTCTCATTTGCCCTATATCGCCCCACTATACTACTATCACAGGTTAACTCATTATTAAAGGTAAAAAATAGTTAATAGAATATAATAATAAATTTTTTATATACAATGGACGATTCTATCAAAATTAAAACCATGGTAATGACACTATATTTCATGAAAGAAACAAAATAAATATAGAGAGAAATAAATTCAAGAAATATAGACATTTTTACCTTTCATCATCCAAAACAAGCTGAATTTCATCCATCCCATACACTTGCACTTGATCAAGCACACCCTTTTCCTTAAGGACTTTATTGGCATGTTCGATATTTTCTTCAACAACACACTGTAGAGAAACACTACTGTTGGCAAGTAGATTTGCTAGATGAACTTGGCCAATCCTTCCAAGTCCAAGAAGCGCAAAGGTCACTTTTTTTTTATCTTCCATCTCGAGCTTTATGAATAGATGAATTAATTAAAGACACTACAAAATACTGGCATGTTTAATAAATAAATCAATCAAATAAGTAATGATCTTGATATATATGACATGCGTAACTGTACAACTGCAAGATATTACTATATCTTATGTGAATTGCTGATACTTCTGTCATCCTCCTCGTATTTTGCTGTTGTTTTGATTATCTGAATGCGGTTAGATACATAAACTTCAAGCACAGTTTATCTGGTTGTCTGTAAATGACATCTTGGATTTGATACTTTTTTTTGCCCATGTAAAAATAATTTAATCATGTGGCTTATGCTTATTGTATTTAAACACTTTGATCTAGTCATAATAAACCCATAAAGAAAATAATTTAAATGTATGTACAAATCAATATTGGCGTCTGACAAGATCACATAATACTGAACACCTAATTAAATAAAGAACGTATACAATATAATATTTGCATTTACTTCCACAATCTTTTTCGTCTTAATTTCTTGCTTTATACGTCGCATTCAGTCTGAGTCTTAAGTGATTTAGAAATATACGCTGCTAGAGTTTAGTGAAGGTCAGTACAACTGATTGTTACCGACAGATGTCGCTAATTTCTTTTCCGTTACTTTATTGCTACCCGCAAAATGTGCAATCTATACCATAGTATAATGTGATAAATGTATACATATTAATAATGTTCTTTAGTAGTAGTAGTTTAATGATTCATGTTACCGATTAGGGTTAACTCTTTTCACACAACCCACCGCACCAACCAAATTTACTTAACGGCAAACATATAGGTGTCACGTTAAATACACGTGGGCGACAATAAGGAAGAGTGTGATAACGCCGTCATAGTTCCAAATTCCTAAATCTCACGAGATTTTTTAAACACATGAGCATCTGCAAATGCAACTGTAGGGGTCTTCAAACGATATTCCAGTGGGGCGCGCGAGTCATATCAATATAGCCGCTATGAGCTTGTTGCATTATTGTTATTATCGACAAGACGCTTTCTGGCCAAACATTATTTATATTCATTCTTCATTTTCTCCCGGATTTCATTGACCATTCTTCTGCTGTCAGTTTAATCCTTTTTCAAATCGTTGTTTTACAAAAACTGAAAGTTTTACAATAACGCGTACGGATACTCCTGAAATCATGACAAGTGTTAGGATCATGTGTAACGGATTATCGTCCATTGTTGATATTGTTTTATCCAAATCCAGACATCACTGAATGAACATTTTCGGTAATGGGCTGAAATAACTTTTTCTCGATACCAGATGATTTTATTGACTTAATACTATCAATTAGAGGTCGTAGATCTTTCCGCTTGATACCAGATGCTTTTACAATTGGACAATGAGATCATTCTAATATGATATATATTAATTTGTTGAGCTGAATCCATATTTTTCTTGGATTTCTTTTGCAGGAATTAAACCACACAGCTTCTGTATTTCTACGATCATTTGAGGCGGAGGGCTTGCTTGCTTTCTAAGAATTGCATATACATTTCAGTGTTTTAAAAGAAAACTGCTCAGTTACGAAGGCGGACTTTTCCGTGGATGTTTTACTAGTCGACTCTATCTGTGCGCATAACTGTCAACCGTCCCGAACTCCGCGATGCTACTTTTTTTATCTTAAATACACGCATGCAGCATCGACCTTGAAACTTTCTTCTATAATGCATGCTGAGCCAGTAAACCATTCGTGAAAAATTGTTCATTCACGCTTAATGTTACTATGCCGCTGAGACAAAAGATCATTCCGTGTTTTCTATGTTGCACAGCAACAGTAGGTCACTTGAAACAAAGTACGTTCGTAGAAGTTATGGATAGTTGAACCATCTGGAGGCCATATTCAAAGCAATCACATTAACGGTGGTATCAGGGTCCAAACTAGAGCCCACCCAGGTACTGTCGGTATTTTCAAAGATGATAGGCTTTATCATGTGCGGGCTGCAGCACGGACAAGATCTAAACATTGGTTGTCTTTATTCTCGTTTATCACAGTCCTCAGTTGAACATATTTCGGTGTCGGAATCTAACTCGACCCGTGGAAAGACTTGTATGGAGAAGCAGCAACGTAAGCTTATGCGCATCTGGAAAGGTTCATCCCGAATCTTGTCGGATGTAAGCGTCAAACGTCTCGAAGATTGATGGGAACCTTTGTCGATCATCATTGATGGCTTCGGTATCGTCACGGTTCTAGGTAATGAGGGAACCACTGCGAAATTGTCCGCGCATGTTTATAAAGGCACCGTCCGAATTGGTGGAAATTGTCATAGTAAAGTCCGCAACAAGATGACTGTTCATATTACACCAAGAGATGGCTGCGAATAGAGAAGCCACCGTTGATATGATCGACGGACGCATGCTTGAGAGAAGGTTCAGGCGTCTTTACTTGTTTTGTATGTGGAATGACTGCTCAGTAATCTACGAAATAGCTAACGAGTCTGTCAAACTTGATCTCGAGAGCTTTCACTCGTTAATGTATATACGTGGCAACATCAGCGATAGTAACAGCGGCGATACGGCTGCGGTCTTTTCCATCCGCCACCGCAAGTGCGATTAAAGCTCGCTTAGCACGTGAAGGAATCTTGATTTGTAACTGCGTTGTTGTTTCACGAAGCTTTACATCTCATTTCTGAGTAATGTTAGCTCAAATATTCCTGCCGTAAACATACCGCGCATTGCTTAAGCTGGTTCAGTCGGCATACCTATGTATAAGCGGAAATAATTATCTATTTGCTCATTTTAGCAATACATGCTTGCAACATTTTTGCTCTACCAATGTCAGAACCTGTAATCCCTTCAATCCTCGATAATATTCCAATGATTTTGTGTTTTAACTCAACGATGTAGTTCAAGATAATACTCGGCGATTTAAGTCATAGACAAAAACCACGGTCAAACCATAACGTAAAACACAAGTAAATTGATTTACAATATTTATAGTGCAATGTTTTGCCGCTGTGTTCAATTTGTTTCAAGGCATACACCTTTATATTGAGTATGTCCCAATGTCCTTCCTTTTTTTGTCGCCTTCGTTTTATATCCACATACGAAATGGATAATTCAGATGATGAGTTAGGATTTCATGCAGTCCTTCAAGCGACATGCAATATTTTTGTGTTATGGTAATCTGTATTTGTAAATCAGGATTTCGTTAATGAAGAGGCATCTTCTTTGAAGCATCTTTATAAAACAGATTTTCACACCTGGGTGGAACTTCCCTAAAATCGGTCTCAGCCTAAATCAATCAAATTACCCATCAATGATTATTGCACCAACTCGAGCACAGCCAGACTTTGCACGCTTGTATCCAACATCATCACACATTTTGGAGTGCTTGCATAACTCGGCTTTTAGCTTTTGCTCCATCGAACTTAAAGTCAATGCTTCTCCACTTCTGTGGCCTTGTACATCAAGACGTATACCACATGAAAGTCGGGTGTGGATTTAAGTGCTGTATTATTTTCAAAATCATTTTTCTAATTGATTTGCCCATTGCTAGATTCAATGCTCAATTCGATGTCGTCATCACTGGTCATTGCAGTATCGTCATCGCTGGAATCGTTCAACGTCCGTAGCTTAAACTTTAATTGCAAAATATCATATAATGACATCAAACTTCCGTTGTTCTTGTTCCCAAACTATCCCTAACTCGATTAATTTGTCAGAACATCCGGATACGTATTTAAAAATCATAATCTTTTGAGGCTCTTTGATGAAACAGTACGATAGATTTAGGCACAATAGTGATCTAATCTTTTCTGTGACCTTACAAACACACAAGCATTGCTCAGGTAATGTACATCCCACATTCTCTACGTTCGTGGATCAAAATACTATACGTTTCTATCGGTGATGCTTTCGTCAATATAGAATGTAATATTCTCACGCAAAAGGAAACAGTCTGCGCTCGGGTTATTCTTGTGAATATTATTTCGTTAAGAGTAATAAACACACTGCTGTATTACGCTGTTGCACGCTTCCTTTTACAGTCAACAAATGAGTCAAATGCTAAGATTTTGAATTGGCAACCCCATATAAGCCCCTAAGGTGCAAAACAGCATAACAGAAGGCTCAGATTTTGTTTTGGACCAAACTATGTCTTAAAGGATTGTTCATTACTCGTATTTATAATGGACAGTTTTAGTACACAGCTTGGACTTTCATTTTCATGCGCAATCCACTCTGAGTTCGATGCTTCCTAGATTATAAGGAAAAATATAATTTATATCGAATGTAATTCGAACCTTAAATGTTTCTGTCAAGAGTGTGACCCAGAAAATGAATAGATCGCGAAAACTCTTGACAGTAAATGAAAAGATCTTATATATAAAGTTAACAACGATGGGGAAAAACAATGTGACACACCCTTCCCTAATTGAGATGTAGAAACGATGTCATTTAAGAATTGCCACTTCATCGCATATTATTATTGATAGTGTACATAACTCGTTTTATCGCATACGTGGTCCGGCACGTTTATGGCAGCTGACATCTTGGTATGGTAAACCATAAAGATCGCAAATGTGGTTCCACGTGTTTATCCAAGCTGTGATCTAGTAATGACAATGCTGTCTCACATTATCAGTTAGCACTTTCACCAACAATATCAATAATTTTTATATCGGCTGTTGCCAATATGTTTTAATAGTCGAGAAATGGTTGGTTCCTTTTTTGTGAATTATAAGCAACGCGGGATTTTCCGTTTTTTTTGTCTTATACATGAATGAGTTCACTGCAGGCATAGACAGACTCAAACAAGCAGGGAAGATCTGAAGATCAATAATGTGTGATGTAACTGTTCTCAGCGGCTATAGTTATCTTGCATTCTGTAAGAACTTGTGGCCAACAAGGGTTGCGACCACAGATGCACTCGTGCGTAATGGATTCATGAAAGATTTAGGAATTGGGTACCTTTAATGCTTTCTTCCGCGAGGCTCATTGTGTGACTACACTTTGGACCTTGTGTTCTCTCGCCCACGGGATACTGCCGTGGCACTTGTAAGTTTGCCGAGGTAAAGTCGGGTGTTATGGAAAGCCTTGTATTACACAATCGGAACATACTCAGCCTTTTTAGTCAAGTCGAGAAAAAGCCTCAGATGTAATTTGACGCAATCGAGGACTATATTCGGAACTACTTTTGTTCACGTGGCACAGTTTTGCGGTGGAATGAGACAAAGTCACAATCGGATCATTGTTGGCCTTTCTGTATCGACATATGTGGTGTACTCTGCCAGAGGCAATTCACTAAACTCATCAAACTAATATATATTCCTACGACACATCTGAGATCATTTCTCGACAAGATGGAAACGGCTGAGCGTATTTTCCACTGCAGTTTCATGGTGTCACGACTTGCTAAATTCAATAATGAAAACTTGTATTGATTACATACATTATATGTGGTCGGTCCAAAACATAAGCACTAATATGAAAATTCTGCATTTGTATGAGATACAGTTCTATTAAGAAAGCTAACTATAATGTCAACCAAAATGCGACAGTACCAGATTTCTTGCAAGCCTTGTTTCGAGCGTTATCTTACTTTATAGAGACCTATTTCTCCACTGCGTTCAGTAAGGATGGCTTTATGAACTGTTAACGCAGATAGCTGTATCTACTAAACGGTCTGTCCCATCAGAAGAATTTTCAACATTATGAACAAATACTCACATCGAACTAGCATATAACTGAATTTTCTATTTTGTAAACCGTGCTCTTAAAAAAATATAGAAAAATAAGCCAGAAACCTGCAATTTTTTTACATAGCGTGCCACATTTTCCTGATTAATTACAAAATGAACAAGCGCGTGTCACCAGTAAGAGTGTAACACTGTTAAAATCGAGATTTTTGGCTGCCCTTCGCGTGCCACCCGAAACCTCTTGACGTACCACCTTATGGCAAGCGTGTCGTAGGTTGACGACCCCTTAAATAAACATTCGTTGCTGTTTATAAGGGAATAGTTAGTCCATATCGTGGAGTAAATAGGTGTAAATATACGTGAGGCCTACTATATTCATGATAATTCCACTGTGAATCTAGATCATCCTAGCCAGTGTTTATATGTCTCAGATGGTAATTGCTTTTGTGAGAGAGCAAACTCTGCATGATTTGTGCTCGGCGAGCCACCTCTCCCGACTTTATCGTTGCCAACCAGCGCCATACTTTCACAGTTTGTACAGGGCTGCATGATTGTTCAACATGGAGCAAGGTCTCAATTATACTAGAGCTACAGACTATAAGCTTAATAGAGTTGCAGACAATATCGTCGTTTCATCGCAATTTCAGTCATATCATTTCTCCCTGGAACTAAGAAACATGTACACTTTCCACATGTATATGAATTAATCCGATGTTAGTTAGCGACACCCGTAGGTGAACCGATTTAAGATGAAAATTTCACATAAGATTTTCTGACCTCACCGAGGTAAACACAAAAGACTAACACCACGCTGTGGGATTGTCTTCAGCAACAGTTCGCCATTGAAAGCAATCCTGCACCAAAGTCAATCACTAATATTCACCCAAGCCATATATTTACATAATGTTACGTATAATTAATTCGCTTTGTTTGTTGGCTTTTTCCTCAATGATTATATGTTATGTATAATTGTATTTTAAAATGTACCCTCTGACAACCTGGAATGTTCTAGAAAAGATCTTTTGAACCTCAACCTGGTTTTATTATTGTCTTAGTTTGTTTAAATAATCTTGTTTACTTGAGAAATTACTCATTCTTGCCTTACTATCTTATAGCAGAATCAGTCTTATTGTTGTATTTAGATTTTCATTGTGTAGAGTTATTGATTCAAACTATTATAGACTGGAACTACAAAGTTCTGATCAATAATATTCTTGGACAAAAACATTGTTTTGGAATTATAGTGAATTCTGATACGGGAAATTTTGAACTATATTGTTGTGATACATTAAAAGATTTCTAGCACATCTCCACAGTCCATACTATTGACATACTACCACGTTTGAGACTACTTGAACTTTAACACAACCAAGCTTGTAACTTATTTGGAATATCACTGGAATTAATTTGGAACATTTGTGAATATTTGGGATTTAATACACAATATTATAAGCTCTTCTCAACCTTTCTCTTTGTATTCTAGTGAAAAAATTATTTATCTGATGAATTTTACAAAACTTATCGGTTTTTGCTCTTTTCTATTACTTAGTTTTAGACCACCATAGAGTCGCAACAGAATATTGAAAGTGGGCCGGGGTACGAACTTCTCTACAATATTTCAGAAAACGTTTCTGAAATCCAAATTCACTTTGTTTTCCGGAATTTTCTAAGTCCAGGTTGAACGCAAATGATAAATCTGACAATACTATCCATATTACATTTTTAAGGGACACAAGTGCTTCTCAGAGGCTTTTATTATCAGGTACTTTGCCTTTCTGAGAGGCTTTCTTCTAATGAAGGTGTTCTTATTCAGGGAGTAGAGTCAAGCTGTGTTAATGTTCCTCTCCACTGTGTAAATTTGTCATCAGACTTAGTCTCAGGACCCGTGACAGTCACCACAGAGACGTTGTTACACATCTAGATTATTCATTTATTACTTGGCAATGAATTTGCTATAGATAAGGATGCTGTTATTCCACTTGTAACTGATAAGCCTTGTTTGGAACAGAAAGTCGATCCTATTGAAACAGAATTCCCTGATTTATGCCCAGATTGTGCATATTCTAGAACAACGACGAGAATGATGTTGATCAGGTAGTTACTCATTTACCTGACATTTATCGAACAGGCTTTTAAAGTCACTTTTACTCCTGGTATGGATCACTATGTATTGAACACAGTGATCCCCTTTTAACATTCTTTTTTACTTTTATAAGGGCGAAAAACGATACTCACTCATTGGTGAACAGGAAAGAAATTCTGGGATATGATTGTTCCAGATAGCTTTCAGTGAAACTGAAGCCACATAAGTACCAATTTGTTATTTTGTTAAAAAGGGGTCCTTATGAGAGACTGGAGATTACCTGAGGTACCCGCTTGTAACGAGTGGTTAGTGAACTACCAACTTGTTGATCCTATGTCGTATCGATAGAAAATTCTTAGCCTAGCCCATGAAACTCCTTGACTAGTCATTCTAGAGTAAAAAGGACATTTCACAAAACAAATTGTCATTTTTATTTTCCAAAATTTAAAAGTGATGTTTGTAAAAAACAATATATCTTGTCACATATGACAAATGGTAGGAAACCCCAACAAGAAGATACCTGTTCCTGCATTTGACGAATCATTTAGTAGAATAATGTTAGGCTGTGTCTGTCACTCACCAATGATCAAGTCAAAAATGAAATTAAGTTATGACAGAAATACAGAGTAGAGGAGTTTTCAGCCTCTTACCCATATATCAAAATCCTCTTCAGGCTAAGTAGTATGGTCCCTATAAAGTTAGAAAGAATGTGACTTAAATTATATTATTAATATTCCTGTTATATGATAATAGAGATATCCCTGTTAATCATGTACCTATTCCTCACTGTAATTGAATACAATCGGACTGTAGTAACTTTGGTGTAACCACTCTTCGGAATTCAGAAATGTGCAATAATCTGGACAGGGACCTATCTCATATACAGCCACAATAAAATGATGAACTAAAACAGCTATTATTTCAGCATGAGCACTTGTTTCCAGACGTTCCTACAAGAACAAATAAAATCTACCATGATGCTGAAACTGTATATTCCTCACATCTGACATAGCATCCATAACGGATTAATTCTCTCAAACAAGAATGTTTGTAAAGCGAAATTCAGTATTTGCTGGAGAATGATTTCATAAAACCGAGCAAACGTGACAGAGTTCACCACTTATTCTTATGCCGAAACCAGATAAAACCTCCACAGGTACAATGACTATAGGACAGTTAACAGTATGACCAAAACATGTTCATTTCCATTGTTAAGAATCGATGACTGTATTTTCAAAATTGGAAATGCAAAATATGTCACCAACTTGGATCTTTTGAAACGATTCTGTCTGATTCTACTGACGCAAAAACCGAAGTAAATTTCGACATTCGTGACTCCAGATGGGCTTTATCAATATAAAGTGATACCGTTTGTGATGAAAAGTTTACCTTGTGCTTTTCCAACGTTTAAGGAACATGATTACATCTGGTCTAGACTATTGTTGTGCTTAAATTGGTGACGTTATCATCTGCAACTACGCATGAAAAAATCACAAGCACACCATTTGGGAACTCCTTGATAGACTCAGTAATGCTTTTTTGGTCAATTAATTTATCAATTAATTTATACAAAAGTGAGTTTTTCCATGCTTGTGTTACACTTCTAAGAAGTGTCCTTGGACACGGTCAGGTTAAACCTATAGACGTTTAGGTCAAGTCTATATCTGAAATTCCCTGTGCCTTATCAGTAAAAAGCAGCTGATGCGATATTTACGTATGGTTTGATATCGGAAATTTTAGTCCAATTTTGTCCTTAATTGCTGAACCCCTGACCAGTTTGTTAAGTAAGAAAACCAAGTGTCATCGCTCTGAAAAATGTCAGGAGGCTTTTGAGAAATTAAGGCCATGCTTGTGAGCGCATCAGTTGTTTCAACTCAAATTTCAGCTAATCATTTAAAATGTCTGTCGCTGATAGGGTTGATGGAGTATTGATTCAGGAAGACAAAAATGGTGTAGATCGATCATCCAGTGTGCTATTTTTTCTAAATAATTAAATACAAACTAGTGAAATTGTTCCACAATTGATTAGTAATGTTTGGCTTTGATATCGATTTTGCAACACTCTAAAGTGAACATTTGTTCAGCTACTTCTCCGATTGTTGTATTTAGTGATCACAAGACACATACTTTCATTAGCAAGATGGAAAAAAATCATAGATTGTTAAGGTGGAGTTTGATGTTGCTGGAATACAATAGTTCCGTGAGGCACATATCGGGAAAATATATTCTAATTGCAGATGCACTTTCACGTATATAATAATATTATATTATTTCATGTATATTTTGTGTCATTCAGTTTTTAATCACCTGTATATTTGATTAATATTTCAGCTTTACTGCACACGTTTCATTGCTGTATGAGGGCAAGTGTTAGATATATCTAATTTGTATTGTGGTGTGCTTTTTCTCCATGGTTATATGTTATGTATAATTGCATTTTGTTAATGACCTTTTCCAAAATCATGTTCATTGTGTACCTGACTAGGGACATTGATTTTATAAACAACATAATACAACAATTTTGGCCCTCGTCCTGCTTCTATTATTGTGTCTTATTTGTTTTCTATTTATAATGTTGTTTACTTGAAACATTACTAATCCCTGCCCTGAACAGAAACATTAAGTTTTTGAATGATTTTGAATTGAGACAAGGACATATTTGGAATATATTATTATAATACATCACAATATATTTAGCACTCGTCACAATCCAGGCCATTGGCACATTACCACGTTCTGCAGGCACATCAACAGATCCAAGATTGGAACGTATTTGTAATATATCTGGAATTCCACTGGAACTTTATATATTTAGATTTGTGATATAATTTGGAGACTATTTTAGATTTAATTTGTTTTTGGTTTGCATTCTAGGGAAATAAAGTATTTACAAAAATGTTTGATTGTATCTCTTTTTTGTTAATTAGTTTAAGACCACATAGTCGTAATGCATGCTTTTTCTTCTCATACCCGCTTCATTCCCTCTCGAATCAATTTGTGGGCCATGTGCGAATGTTGCTGTTATTAGGTTCGTCACTAACCTAATTTAGCAAATGTATCACATCACTACTTTTGGAGCATACTGTTACGTGTTTTGGCTCGAATAAACAATAACACAGAAAGAGTGAAAACAACAAGCTTTTTAAAATTTAACAAATAATTTATTTTCCTGGAAAATTCTGTAAAATATGAAAAAAGGAGAACTTACGGTTTCAAGAATCAAATCCAAAATTAATCTAAGAATAATCCACGAATTAAATTGCAAAAGTCCTAGTAATAAATGTTCTAATAATTTCAAATTTGAATCCTGATGTAAAATCCAAGATGGATGACGATGACGTATGATGTAGTCAGTACTGTACTTATCTGTTCTTGGTAGAAATACAAATAAGGCACTCCGGTGTTGGAAATCCAAATTGAATTTGTAACCAATGTCTTTCCCTGTGTAAGCACTCTTCAGAATATTTCCAGACAAATAAGAGAATTAATCCTTTTTGAATCCATGTGATTTGAAATAACTCCAAACAAGTAATTTGAAATAACTCTAAACAGAAAACATAACACTTTCACTGCCCAACTTCTACTAAAAATTATTTCTCTCAAACATTGAGTTATATGGGCTTTTTAAAACATCAACAAGGGTCATGTGATCATGTTTATATCACACACACAGAATATGGCCTTGATTAGACCAATGATTTTATTCCCAGAATAACATTTTTGAAAAAATGTTTACTTCTTAACCCACGTAGTTTCATCATGACACTGATAACAACCAATCATTTTATAAACTAACAGTCAAGGTCAAACCATTTCCTGAAAAAAGTATCATCTAGAGTGAATAAATTTACATTACAATAGCATATAATAGAATAAAAAGTTTAAAACTGATAAATTATATATATATATATATATATATATATATATATATATATATATATATATATATATATATATATATATATTAAATCAGATATACGTAACAACACGCAAAAAAGAATTGAGAATTAAGAGGTCGAACCTCGTAACTCTAAATTATATATCTAAACGTCGTTTAAACCCATAGTTATTACTTCAAAGACCGGTTTATGTCAGCTTTTTTAACCAATCATTTCCTTCCTCTCTGACTTTAGTTAGATTGGAAGAATGGTGAAATTACGATAAAAGGAAGATTCAAGCAGCCCTAAGTGACGTCGACTGTAAATTGTCGACTGTAAATTGTGTAACAGATAGTTCAGAGCACGGTTCGGACTGACTAGAGCCACTCACGTGGAATCCCACTGCGAGGAAGACATGTACGGTTTGTTTCACGCGTTAAAGAGTTTTCTAGCTGAGGCATGAAAACAACGGAGAACCTGAATACGCGATTATACATTGTATAAGGCAATTCATGTTTATTTGTTAAATCTGCCAAGACCTCGGCTTAAAATTCTAAAAAAAGTCGATGCTATCCCAACTCGAAACAAACATTCGTCCACCATGATGAAAACACTTCTTACAATCCTCTTGTAGAATCTGATAGGTGGCACAAGATAACGATTTTAAAAGGTAACTAGCAGCCAGCATTTAATGAAAATAGTATTTCTCGCACAGACGAACTTGCCAGTTGAAACAAGGACAAAGATTATCCTGACGCGCGATTATATTACCTAGGTTATCGTACACCTGACGTGAATTTTTAAGTATTTACTCGACGATGCGGTTTAAATATACAATTTTTACGGCAAGTAATGTTTATTTGTTATCTTTGATGAGCATGTTTACAAATTCATTGGCACTCCATCTCGATGCGAGTACGTGTCCATCTCGATGCGAGTACGTGTCCACATGTTGAAACTGGTCTGTAGGGACAGGTCGTTCAGTAACGAGTTTGGTCGCTGTGCTACCTGTACGCCCTTACTGAAAACAGTCCTTGTAAAGTCTATACAAACCACTTTAACTCCCAGAACGAGGCTTGCCAACGATCAGGCATTCGCTGACCCAGCATGACACTTCCGGTGTTCGTGAGACCGCTGATAAACTATCTTCCTTACTGAAATTATGGAATTTCGAACGTTTTATATGATGCACCGCTCTGAAGTGATGCTACCAACCATTCAGTGCAGTTCCGGAAGGTGTTTCCAAACTAGATGTTATGAGCATGAAGTCACTATGGTGCGAATGGCTAACCAGTCGAGATACTGATTTACCAGTCGCTGTCAGATGATATTGGCTTAACGATTTAGACCGGGTATCAACGAAATATTGGGCAAAAAGTCGCCAATAAGTGTGTAGGCTAGTCAGCATTTTGAATAACATAAATACACAATCTTCATAACTTATTCTTTGTTTTAAAACGACCACGTAAAATATATAAGGACTGTATTTTCTGCAAGAGTATGAAAAAAGACACGGTAGAGACACACTCTACCACCTTAAACTACGTTAAAAAAATGTTTACGTTCTTCCATTATGTACCAGTCATATTAGCTTTAAAATATAGATGGTGTTTCGTTTTAACTAAAGAAGACCGCTCTGGTGGACTAGTGATTAGAGCGTCCGCCTCGGATGCGGGATGTCGCGGGTTCGAACCCCGGCCGAGTCATACCAAAGACGTATAAAAACGGTAAGAGCAGCTGCCTCGCTAGGTCACTGTTGGGACTGGTAGACCTGGTGTCAGGAATATGTTACGGAGTGGGACAGTTACATGTCTGCGGCATGATGCCCCAATGCTAGACATCACTATAAACTGTCACACTGCAAACATCGTAGCAATTTGACTGATTCTTTTAAAGCTACGTTAAAAATCCAAATCACACACACATGATCAAAGGAGAGAAAAGAAATGAGCGACACTTATCTTGGATAATCAATTATACAGATCTCTCGAAGCCACGCGTGAATGTCTTTGAATGAGATTACCCTTTCAAAAAAGTACGTCAGGGATAAAATATCTCTGAGTGATTAGGTGTTCTATCTTTTAAACAAGGATTCGCAGTTTATCTAAATAAGTTACCCAAGGTGACCTTGTCTAACAACAACACTAATAAATTGCTTTGCAGTGGACGCTTGTCACAGACATAACGTGCTCACGTGCGCAAAGCATGAGACCAAATTAGCTCATTTATGATTTAACGATAATGTTAGTTTATCATGTTTGCATGCACAAATATAGAAGTGAACTATTTGTTCTTACCTTCTCGGGACCAAGAATTAAGTATCACTCTTAAAACAATATGTACAATGCCCCTGTGTCACTATATACTTGAGGCATATGGCGAATTTAGGTCAGCTGGGTGAGATAAACTTGCTCAGTTTGTCGATTATCAAACGTATAAGTGGCTAATACGCTGAATCGATAAAATGTATTTCCCGGTGACTACATAGCATATGATACATGGGGAAAAATGAAATAAACAATAACACATGGCATTATGGATTGAAAAGGGAAGACGAAAAAAATATTACAAAATATACAGATGCAATGAGAACAGAATAGCAAAATTGAAATGTCTAATATACTGATGAAATGAGGAAAAGAAATACTATTTCAGGGCGATTTCAAATATAAAGTGTATATTTGAATGTATATCGAATATAAATCTTCAAAACGGCATATCAATAATGAGAGCGATGAACATATGGATGCAAAAATACGTAGGATAAATCGTCGATCGCAAGTTCATACTATTAGTTATGCACTTTTGACCGGGCATACGGAATTACCCTTCTAAAGGTCCTGTTTCCTGTGGCGTGGTAAATTCCCGTACACCCTTTTTTTTAGACGATGTAAAGTCTGTATTTACCATTTGAGCCTTGCCCCCTTCCATCCACCCACCCACACACATATGCACACACAGAAACAACGTAGCAGTAAATAACAATACATTGCAATTAGCATGAATTAAATTGAATGGTAAATGTTACTTAAGATCAAGTGCAAAACATTTGAAACAATCTAACAATGAAGTATGTAGCAACTAGTACAATCTACAATGAAACAATAATTAGTCAGTTTGACCGCTCAGGTGGCCTAGTGGTTAGAGCGACCGCCTCGGATGCGGCAGGTCGTGAGTTCCATCCCCGGCCAAGTCATACCAAAGACTTACAAAAATGGTACTGACAGCTGCCTCGCATGGCGCTCAGCATTAAGAGGTTAGTGTTAGGACTGGTCGGCCTGGTGTCAGGATAATGTGACTGGGTGGGACATCACGCTACATGTCTGCGGCATGATGCACCAGTGCTAGACATCACTATAAACTGCCACATTGCAGATATTGTAGCGATATGACTGAAAAATTGTTAAAGCTACGTTAAAATTACAAATCACATCATAAACATTAGTCAATTTGTCCATCTCCTTTAGCCAAGGTTCCGATATGTTAACCCTATCTACACCATGGCGGATTGAGCAGATATTTTAGTTCTTTTGTCCTAGCGACAGTTTTTGGATTCCATAAGTTATCTCCCCGAGTACGTAATGCCAACTAACTAACAGTGTGTAATAACGGTGCATTGTACATCGGCCGAAAATGGCGGAGACAGTTGACTTCAGAAAAATACCTTGTAAGTTAAACATTGAAAGTATGACTACTTACCAGAGAAAAACAATTACAGGTGATTTGAGTAAATGATATTTGTTCAAACACAGACCGGAAGTGGAAAATTGTTTATTTACGAGTCCATTTAAGCTGTGTGCTCTTATTGTCTTAATCATGTAGGAACAGTGTTCAAATTTGAACAACTTCATTTTGGTTGGACGCGGCGGCGAGCCACATCCTATGACATTCAAACGACCCAAAGTATATAAATATCTGCTCGATCCACCTAGGTGTATATAGGGTTAACATATCGGAACGTTGTCTAGCGAATATACAGTTTATCCGATCAGCTTTGTATATAATTGAATGCTCTTATTTCCCATCTATCTTTGCTTGAAAAATGATCTTAATCGATCCGATCTTGCATCCGTTAAACATTGGGATATTTGTTCTTACACGAACAGGGATTTGATGATTTGTAACATGCGATTCATCTCCCACGCATTCTGTCTAATGAAAGTCAGAAAACAAATTGATCAATGTCAATTCAAACTGTATTCGAACTGAAATCATTTAAAATGGTTTCCTCCCTTAGGATAGGGACAACTCTCTTATTAGAAGAGTAGAAGCCTCACGTGCAGTACAGTTTGGAACAGCGAACTTTTTTGTGTAGACTGGCATTATATATAAGTTTGCCTATCACATAAAAATTTAAGTAATGACCCCATGTCATTGATGGGTCTGAAAAAGGATTAAATTGTTTGTAATACGATATTTTTTCACAAAAAAGAACAAGACAAGAAAACAACTCTGGAGAAATTACAGTACGATATTCACACTGGAAACTTATGAACCTGCAGTATTTGTGCCCAAGATAATATGAAAGAAATAATAAATGTAACACAATGGAACCTGGATTACCCCATGTGCATTATCAGTACCTGAATTAACGGACGAACACATAAATATACCGTTGAAAATATGCTCTACGTTCGAATACACATTCAACCAATCAGTAGCGATGACTGTATCAAAAAGGATGTGTTTTGTTCGAGTGATTGTCTTCTTTAAAACCAACAATTAATCGTTTGGAAGAAAGAAAGGGGAAATTATCAAAGGAAATAACGTGCCTACATTTAACCATTACCGCCCTTACAGTACGTGATGGGCCGGTTTGGTATTTCAACTTTTATGACACTATTGTGTCAAGGTATCTCGTACAATGTTTGGTAGCAGAAAACGCACAAAACGTGGGCAGTCCTGATATAGTCATCTTTCGAGTATTGCGTGATATCTGAGTTTTCACTCAGCATTATGCCGTAGACATGTAGCAGCATGTCCAGTCAGTCACATTATTTTGACACAAGGCCGCCTAGTCCTAACACTAACCTCTTAATGATGAGCGCCTAGCGAGACAGCTGTTAGTACCATTTTTATAAGTCTTTGATATGACTTGACCGGGGTTCGAACTCGTTACCTTCCTCATCCGACGCAAACTCTCAAGCCACTTAAGGCCACAGGACCGGTCACCATATTATTTAATTACGGTTTGTTGCAGACTCTGTGGCTTGAAAAGTTTCTATTGAATGTCTTATTGCATGTACATTAATAATGTGATGCCTTTCGTGCCAGACCGCTTGGGTAACCAAGCGGTTAGAGCGTCCGCCCCGAAAGGAGGAGGTCGTGGGTTCAAACCTCAACCAAGTCATACCAAGGACTTCTTTTTAAAAAATGGTACTAACAGCTTCCTCGCTAGGCACTCAGCATTAAGAGGTTGGTGTTAGAACTGGTCAGTCTGGTGTCAGGATAATGTGAATGGGTGGGACATCATGCTTCATGTCTGCTGCATGATGCCACAGTGCTGGACTTCACTATAAACTGCCACACTGAAAACATCGTAGCGGTATGTCTGGACAATTGTTAAAGCTACGTTAAAAATCCAAATCACACACACACACACACACACACACACACACACACACACACTTTCATGCGAGGTACTCAACTTCCAGACAGAAAAGTAAAAGTACCTACACTGTTTAAAAGCTGAGAATTTGCTTTTAAAAGATCTCTTAATTTATTATGAAAATGCGTCTCAACGAATAAAACAGACAAGCACGCATCGTATGTTTAAAATACGAGAAACGTGCTAGTATTTGTACATCATAAACGCATTGCCGACAATGCTGACTGAATGATTCCTCTGAAAGGCCTAAGCATTGGAAGTATAGTTATGGGTAAACTATTAATTTACTTCCAGTAGTAAGATATTGTTACGACTTCATGGTCCTAAACTAAGTAACAATAGAGTGCAAGACGATCATGTTTATTATAATCAACAAATAATTTTTTTCTTCTCTAAGTTACAAAGTTAAAATTTAAAAGAATCTTACAGTGTTATGAATTAATACCTAAATAATCAAAATGTTCTATCACAAGTATAAAAGTGCAGAGTGCTCAGAATGAATTATAGTATTGAATATGCGGATGTACTAATAGTCTTGACTAGGTTAAAGTACAAACAGTCTTGATTTATCACATTGGTATAATCCAGAATGTCTTTAAATGACTTCATCCCAAAATAGTTACTTAGTCAAAAATGTCGATAAACACTTTTCTTTATAAATTTTAATGAATATATTTTTTTAAAATGAAATGATTCCTTCCCATCTACATCTAAACAAAACTGAACATGATTCCAGAGGCTGATCTTAAGACAGGAATGAACTATTCTCTTTATATAAAACTTCATTAAAAAACCTAAGACACAGTACAATGAACTATTCTCTTTCTATAAAACTTCATTAAAAAACCAAAGACACAGTACAATGACCAGGATGTGGGTCAGACGTTCGCTTACAGAGCATTGTAAATTTCTAAAAACAATAGACCTTTAACTCAGATATAAGTAAACAACCTATTTATAACTTACAAACATGACCAAAAGCAGGTACTCACTTAATTCTGCACAAGGGTCAAGCACACAATACAAATTAAATATACATAACAATAGATAAAACTCACTTATTTCGACTGCAAGAACAAACTTAAAGACCTAATAATGTTTCCTACCTTAAATATTCTGAGCATGCTTTTTCTATGTTTTCTAATTTCATGGTGTTTGTGTTTGTAATTATATCATTATATATGTTTTTTTATCTTATAGGTGTTGTCTAATGTTGTAAAGCGCTTAGAGCTTCTAAAGATTAGGTGCTATACAAAGTCCTCATTTTTATTATTTTTGGTTTTGAGTCTCTGGCTGGGCCAATCTGGGTATGTCAGAAAGCTTGTCAGGAGCTGCCTGTGGTTCGGTGGCTTTTATCGGAATTGCCCGGGTCCATCCACCACTAGAACTTACTACTAAGTGTAGTCTATCTCTTGCTAAGAAATGGCGTTACATCCAATAAGAACAACTAAATATATGGTATATATTATATATGAGAGAGGAGGGGAAATGGAAAGAAGAAACAATTGCGATGAAATTGTGTACCAAATTAGATTCGTTTAGAAAACGGCGATTATTGATACATTTTATCGCTATTTTCCTACGTCAATAATGATTATGAGTTGAAATTCATCATTGATATATAGGCCGATAATCGATAGCACACAGAGACAAGAATGTTTATATATGTGTATTATTGCGCCAATGGCGGGTCACAATTTGACATCAATATAATTGGTATATCAAATTTATTATTATCATCACTTTAAAAGCTTTAAAAGCCAACTTATTTTTAATGTATGTGGTATAATTAATATATATATATATCTGTGTGTGTGTGTGTGTGTGTGTGTTTGGAGAGAGAGAATATATATATGGTATGTATGCTGTATCATTTATATACCTTATACTTTTTTCATCGAAAGGAAACGAGGCTTACTGATTTGTTTAAATGAAAATTTATTCCAATGATGTTTCAGTGATACAGCGTAATACTATTGCACGTATTTTATTTATGTCACATACAAATACACATTCTTGCATTTCCAGCGCAGTTAAGATTGACTACAACGCAAAAGTGTATTGATGGAATGAATGAAATCTGCGCAGCACTGTCAAATGTGTCCGCTACAAAATGTAGTTCTTAACCGTTGGTAAATATTCGTAATCTCCTATTCTAATTAATAAGTTGCTTCTTTTAGTTTTATAAATTCTATTTTCATTCATATTAAGTAAATAAAGTTTTGAACTTCTAATTCATTCGTATTGATTAAATAAATGTGAGACACACTAATGATTTAAAGAAGAAAGATGGTTTAAATGGTCACAGGAGAGCACTAGAAACACAGCAACACATAATTGTTAACTACTTGAACAACGAACGCGTTGGCTTTCCCACAGCGGATAGCACATTTAAACGTGTTGGAAGCATAAATGAAGCAAACTGATGAACCAGCAAGATGTAATTCAAACATTTAAATGTATTTACAGTTCATCTAAGTCATTAATATGCTTTAAATAATATAGTTACTAACCATACTGGGTTACAGTTGTTTTTATACTATATCTTTCACGTTGCTTCGTGTGACTCATTTTTCAGTCGTTCATAGGTCCAGAGTCATCGTCGCATCACACAGACGCCTTGGGGTCTTTTTACGGTGGGAGTGGGTCTTTCCCGCTGGTATCTTTCCACGAATGTCCAGAAAGAGAGAAATGTGGTGGTGGGGTTGGAAAGGCTTGCCTTAAAGGCATTGATTAATTGCTCATTCCTAAGTTTCATAATTAGAAGATTAGTCTACTGCCTAACCAACCCACACAATGATTGAGAATGGCTGATGGAGTGTAAAGCGGGCATTTTAATATTCAATACTATTTTTATACAAATTAAAACTTTATAAAACCTTAATAAAGACACAAAATAAAACATTAAATATATTACAGTATGTGTATTACTTCTTACATATACATGTACCGTTCAAGTCTTGAAACTTATTGCAATAGCCCACAACTGCAAATGGAGCTCCAATACCAGGAAAGAAAAGGAATCATACTGGATTTGCCGCCTTAGAACATTGAAGCTAAGCGGTTTAAACCAAGAAGACTAGAATGAAACAGGAACGCACAAATAAAATCATCATCATTTTTCAGCTGACACATTTTCATTTAAATAATTATTTCACTTTGCTAATTATTTCACTTTGCTAATTTGTCACCCAATATCCTATAATTAATAAAACAAAATGAAATATCCGTGATATAATTTGCGGTTACCTAACAGATTACCTTAAAAGAACATATCTGAAAATATCAAATTCCCATAGTGCCACGCGACTCTTTATTGTTTGCGCCCACAAACGTTGTACCTGAAAGAACAAAAACGACGAGTCTTTTGTGAGCTAAAACATTCAGAAATGGAAATTAATCTTTCACCAAACACACACACACACAGATATATATATATATATATATATATATATATATATATATATATATATATATATATATATATATATATATATATATATTCATTCATTTATTTATTTATTTATTATTTATTTATGTATATATAACATGCTTTGTAAAATATAACAATTTATTTCCCTGGAAAAAACAATGTAACAAAAGAAGAAGAAAAAATAAGAACGTACGGCATTAATAATCAAATCCAAAACTAATCCTAGAATAATCTACGAATTAAATTTTAGAAGTCCTAATAATGAAATGGTCTAATGAATTCAAGTTCGAGTCCCGACGAAAATTCCAAAATGGAAGGCGATGACGTATACTGTATTCAATATAGCACTGATGTGTTTACAATTCCGGTGTTTGAATTCCGAAAAAAATTAAAGAAATGACTTTGTCCTAGAATTTTGTATGAGCACTCAAACATTTCCAGGAAAAAGAATTAATCTTGTATAATCCAAATAATTTGAATAAAAATTAAAATGTAACTCCAGACTGGTCACAAATAAACACTTTCCAGTGTAAAAGCCAGACTGATTGATTTCTCTATAGATATAGGTTATACAGTAATTGGAGACGCAAGACAGATTCCCGGATGATGGTCAACCCTCCAGAATTTCGAGAACAGCGTAGAAGTATTTACATCTAAAGTCACGTATTCCAAGTCAGCCTCGATTTCACTATTGTCATTCACACATTAAGAATGAATTAGAAACGAAGTTGTTTACTTGATTCTCAAACAAGGTCAGGAACATGGTAAGCAAAAAGATACACATTTCTACCTTTAGATGTTTTCAGTTATTCAGTCAGGTCAAACTAATTTCTGGAAAATATCAAATTCCTGACATGTAATGAAATTTTAAAACAAAATAAAACTTACAGACAATTAAATTAAATAAATATAAAGTAAATCAAATATATATATCACGTCCCTTCGTAAAAAAAGAAAGATTTATATGATACAGCTTTCTTTTTACAATAGATCAATTATACATGAGGTTAAAAAGATCTCTTATAAATTATATAAAATGTAGATGAAATAATACACGAGAAAGTGCATCTGCTATTAAATAAATCTTTTCCTTTGATGTGCCTGATGTCAATTTCATATTTATGTAACGACAAACTACACGTTAGCAGTCTTTGATTTTTATTTTTCATCTTGCCGATGAAGCAAGTGGGTTGTAGTGACTAAACACAATAATCGAAGAAGGAGCTGACTTAATGTAAACTTCAAAATGTTTTAATACCAATATCAAAGCCAACCATTCCTTCTCGATTGGTGTATAATTTCTTTGGTACTTATTTAATTTCTTAGAAAAATATCACACTGGGTGATCAATACCATTTTTGTCTTCTTGAATCAATACTGCTCCAACCCCAAAATCACTTGCATAAACAGACAATTTAAATGATTGGCTGAAATTTGGACCTGTAAGAACTGACGCGCTTTTAAATATGGCTTTTAATTTATCAAAGCCTCCTGACATTTTTCGGTCCAAGGAACTTGTTTTTCTTATTCAATACATTTGTCAGAGGTTTAGCAATTATAGAGGGAGGGAAGGGAATATGGGCTCATGTGTGTAGGCAAGGCGATGGGTGCCGTTTACCCCTGGACCTGGGTTAGAATCTCCATAGAGTACGAATTAAAAATTCTCTAACCTGTATAATAGTATTATTTGTATTAAAATATTAATTCTGCCTACTAGTATCAATCATTCTTCTACTGAACCCAGGGATATCACTTTCCGTTTTGTCTGGTGTATATTTATAATTCTCTCTCTCTCTCTCTCTCTCTCTCTGCGCTTACGATAAGTAGTATGTAAATAGGCTGTTCCGGATACAACATATCATATTATTTATTCTTGAACGTGATTTCGAACATAATGAGTGTGCTCAGATTCGTCATGTCCTTTAAAATGACTACCGCCGATGTGAAAATACCTGTTTTAGTTTTGAAAATGAACATGATGCCCAAAACAGCTTCTCCCTCTAGTGACTTCCGCTTGTGTTCCCTAGTTTTGTTTAGACGCTGGTGGTGTGAATTAATTCCAAAAGCTGATCCTTGGTGATGCAGCACGTGCTGTATTTCATGATGAGATCCTTATCGTACGTGATATGTAATGTTCCCTGGTCGTATAATTAGTTTTTGCTGCTGTGTCTTGAGCAAAACTTTATTAGGCCCACATCCTATTAGCTTTGTTAGAGTCAATGTGAGAGTCAAATTAACATTAGTCAAATGTTTAAGAGCTAATCGTTAATGATGTCATCCTCGAGATCCTTACGTGTTTTAATGCTGACGTGGGTTAGGTACCTCGTCTCATCTTTCATCTTTGTGAAAATTGTAATAAATGTTTAAAGTTACTCTGGTAGAGGATATTAGGAGGAGGCAGCAACAGGAATTAGAGTGATATTTTTACATCAGAAAGAAGCAGAAGAACAAATATTTGTGATTCAACAACAGAAAGAAGAAGGACGAAGAAAACGAGAAGAGAAGAGAAAGTGTGAAGTAGCAGGACAGAAGATTGACAGTATGAAAGCCAAACGTGGTGTGTGCTACAAGACATATTTGCAGAGTTAAGCTAACAACAACATGTCATGAACATATGCAAGGCTGCATATCTTTAGCTGAGACGCATCAGCTTCATTCGCAAATATTTTTCACTTGATGCCACTAAAACACTCGTGTGTTCATTAGTACTTTGAAGACTGGACTATTGTAACTCAGTTATGTCTGGTTCATCTCAATATATACTTCAGAAACTTCAAAAAGTTCAAAACACAGCTGCTAGGAACATCCTTAGAGTACCTCGATCAGAGCACACCTCCCCGCCGCTCTGTACCCTACACTCGCTGTCCATTCGATCCAGAATCAAACACAAAATTTGATCTCTGTGCTACGTTTCACTGACGGACTCCAGTCCAACATACCTATCCGACCTCACCCAGGTGTACACACCAGGAAGACACTTACGCTCCTCTTCTGACAATTGTATACTCATTATTCCCACTATGAAAACGAAGTCATATGGACAACGTTCTTTTGCATACCAGGGCCCAACAACGTGTAATGAATTGCCCACTGAACTTAGCCACAAAGACACGGAGATCCCATTCAAGTGTGCTCTTAAAACTCACTTATTTCGACCGCAAGAACAAACTTAAATACCTAATAATGTTTCCTACCTTAAATATTTTCAACATGTTTTTGTATGTTTTCTATTTTCATCGTGTTTGTGTTTTGTAATCATATCATTATATACGTTTTTTATGTTATAGGTGTTGTCTAATGTTATAAAGCGCGTAGAGCCTCTAAAGTTTATGCGGTATACAAAGTCCTCATTTATATTATTATTATTATTATTATTATTATTATTATTATTATTATTATTATTATCTGAGACAAATGTAACAAACTTCTTTATCTCGACCTAAACGAAAGAGAAAATTCCTGTACCAAGTTCTCTAACCAAGCCATCACTACACTCAGATAACATCAGCACTGTCTACTATAGCATCAACAGTAGCAGAAGACGAAGTAGGATGTGGTCGTGGTAGGGGTTGAGACAGCTAAAGTTCATCGTGTCCACTCCAAGAATTTGTCAAAAACAAACACCCGACGGTCCCTTTCAGGGACACTCTGATCTCTTTAAAAGAAATACTCCTGAAGCATTGCAAAATAAGTAAAATTGAAACCTCTTTTCCCCATAATGGAATGGTGTGAATGCGTGTGTGTTTATCCAAAGTATAAAAAGTCGAGACAAAGAGTCATTGAAGCTTTCTTTTGGGTATGTTCTATTTTCAAATCACAATGAACATTTCACAATACATCATAAAAGTCAATTTTCTTGATCTTCTCTGTTTTTCTCCCCTTTTGAGGTTCTTCACTGGCACGGTTTCTTCCGTTTCTTCTCGTGGTCTGGATTTCTTGGATTTCTTGACCGGAAAAGGCCATTCGTTTTCTTCATCCCATTCCTCTTGTTTCTTTTGTTGGTTCTCATTTTCTCTTAGGACACTCTGAAGACCAGTGATCTTCCTCCTGACAATAATACCAGCTATCTTGGTCTTTGGGTCTCTTATGTCGCTCGTTTGCTTTGACCTTTTGGGCATCCTGAAGCACATTTCCATTTCTCCTTACAGAATTAGCAAATATAGAAAGTATCTTGACTTTTATGTCGAGAAGATGAGTACTCCATCCTCTTTTCTAAAGAATACTTTTGTATGACTCTTTAAACACTTCTGACCAGAAGGGTTAGCTGTATTGACTCTCTCATCTTGACCTTTTGAGAGGTGAACGAATACTCTTTGGGTACGACACTAGCTTGCTATCTTCAGACCCATAGTCAAATGTAATTTTGCAATCAAGATGACATGATCTCAGCATTTTATTGAGAAAATAGACGAAAATATTAATAAAAGCTGTGACATTTCACCGCCTACACGAAAAAAGTATTGATTTAAATCTAAACGAGCAATTTCGAAGACGACACTATCAATACCATCCATGTCTGCCCTAAGACCGAGAGTCTACCCCAAACGAAAGTTTTCCAGTAGCTCATGATAATTATTTACACATTCGAGAACGCAAAAATGCGATTCCAGAAAACCACAGCTTACACTTACATGATGAAATGTAAAGAATTCAAATCCGATGTGGTGTCCAAGAAAATAGAAGATTTCGTCACCGATTTGTTGGATTCCTTGTTGAAGATACTGAAAATGCCAAACCGAAGAGGAGGATCGTTTGAGGATCTCCATTTATCATATTTTGAAATTGCCAGTGTGTATCGAGTTCAGTATCCTGGCTTAATAGACACAAACGAAAGTCATCGACAAAATTCAACACGTTTAGCAATATAACGACCAGGTGTACATTACTGATGGAAAAGCCACATTTTACATACCCCATGGAAGGGAGCGGACCCAGAAACGTGTTATTTATAGACGACATTAGCAATATCTAAAACAGCATAATTAATATTAACAGCTCCCAAGACCAGATGTGTTTAGCTCCAGTCGTTGTCGTGTGGAAAATGTAGGCCCACAAGAAAGCAACCTCAGAACAAAAAAGAGAGAGTATTCGCAAATCGGACAGAACGAACCAAATAAAAGAAGAAATTCTGTTACAGCAGGTAGGTATATCAAAAGAGACCGCCAGTGACATTCCTGAAATGCAAAACCTTCAAGACGTCTTGGCTCCACGCTACAAATTTAAAGTACACCCTCAAGAGATTTGTGGTGTTCTGATGTTGCTAGTGAGGGCCACATTTCTCAGATGGAAAATATATTCACCCCGATAACTCGCCTGATCCGACCCTGGTTACAACTAGAATTACAGTCGTTGATGAAACGCACAGATTTGTCAGAAACGGAAAAATTGAAACTGTAACATCTTCAGTCTTTTCATCAGAACATTTGACACGAACAGCTAAACCGACTCTGAAAGATTTCAAGATGATCATGACAAGCCAATCGCCCCAGGTGACCATGATAGACGTAGCTTCACGTATGCAAGATGAAAAGGAGAACACACGAAAAGTGTTTCAAACTATGTCGGCTACCATTCACACTCCAATGGTAACGGCTTCCCTGCTGAGCTAGTAACCATCGCCAGGGCGAGAAAATATTAACGTTTGGGTCAAAAAGATAATGTCGATCTTTTCTTCAGCAGAGGCAAAATAAGAACGAAGGGAAGACACAAGTGAAAAATGAATGGAACATCCTTTACAACCACCCACGAATCCTATACCTGTGGCTCAAAAGACACGCCAAGCGTTTCTCCAAAAATCACAAAACGAAGAGTAACATCAACGAACAGTAGGTGACTTATTGAAGTGAACCCTCACGGAAAGCCTTTTACCTAGCATTAACAATAATCCTGCAGGTTACGGTAGAGTCCAAAATATGTTTCGTGCTTCTTAAACTAATCTTAAAAGTGTATGTGTAACCCAGATGCATCGATGGCTACAAAGGCAAGGCACAAGCGACGTACACTAACACAGACCAATTCGACGAATGTTTTCCAGACGTCAAACAGCACTGGAGGGCATCGATCATCCACGGCAAGCCAATATAGTAGATGCCTCTCATTTGGCAACGTACAATCGTGGTTACAGATAATTTGCTTTGTGTCATCAACGTCGTTGTTCCTTTTGACGTGTAATAGAGATCCGAGTTAGTAAGAGCTTTAAAACTGGTCTTAAAACAAAGTGGTCCTTATCTTCTTCGTTGTCAGTCATACAAAGCCATCGAATTTCTTATCCAGGAATTTCCAAAAAGAACTGAAGAATGGACACATTCATTTTGTCACCAACAAGAATCCTGAAACGAAATTCAGTGTCGCAGAATATTTTCAACGCACTTTAAAATAACGATTGTGAAACTATTGTACATATCAAAACACTTTTAAGTACATTAACGTGTTACCTCGCCTGGGCAAAGCTTACACTCAATCATACCATCGTACCATCGGACATGTACTCGAAGAAGTGACCCCGACAACGTTGTTACCATCTTTGATCACTTGTTTGGAAAGTCTCCTACGATTTGCAGGAAACGTGGACTGTTAACAACGGGAGATTGAGTTCCTGGTTGAAAATGAAACACACTTTCAACAAAGGTCGTTTACCTAATTGGACCACCGAATAGTTTAGTGTCACTTGATTAGTGCGCGGCCGCTGTACTCCTGTCTATAAATTTTAAGACATGAAGGGTGCAGTGCAAAAACACATTTTACTTGTCAGAGAAACAGTGAGTGACTAAAAAAGAAGGCAACGTGTGAGACATCGAAAATATCCTCGATCGAAGAACTCTAAAGTAGACAAACGTCTAGTCGAAGAAGTGAAAGTGCTTCGAAAAGGGTATTGACCGAGTTTTGATTCTTTGACTGCCTCTTCGCAAGCCATAGACTATAAAATGAAGAGACCATCATGCCTTTCAAAATGACGACCACTCCTTCTCAGAGTTTGTATTTCAAATATATACAAAAGATCCCGTGTGGTTGTGAAGTGGAGAAAGTGTGCCAAAACGCAAATCGTCTTTTTCTGCAAAATCTTTTTAGTGTATTGTGTCATCAGAGCCGCTATATCCAATCTGAATTTGCAACAAGGACGAAAAGCAATTGTGGACCATTGTACGCAGCAGTTGCATCGGTTATCTTCTTACCAATTCTTCCATCAAATATTCAACAGGCAGTAACAACGGTAGCATAGCGAACAGCGCCGTCACCACCACAACTACAGCAGCAACAGCGCTCTTCTTGAACCTAGGAAAGCATAGCTGTTTTTCTTTTCGCCTCTCATGAGTATTTATGATGTAATTTAAATCATGTACGTTCTCTTAAAATTTGTCGGGACCATAATAATTGGCCTAGCGAGGATATTGTGGTATGGGCAAGAGAGCCAGAATTATACCACCAGGCTGAAATCTACTTTCCTTTGCATTGTTATCATACCATAATTTAATTATTGACTGAGAAGAGTGCAATGTCGCTCTTGCAACCTCACCAGCATTTGATCAATTATACTTAAAATTGGAAACATGCTCGAGAAGATTAACTTCGGTATCTTCATTACAAATAAGTTTCTCTTTCAACAACTTCAACGGTCCACGCACAGTGTGTCCAAAAACCAGTTCCAAGGGACTGAATCCTAGAGGCTCTTGAACCGTTTCCCTAACAGCAAACAATAGTAAATAAATGCCTTCATTCCAATCTTTACCATTCTAAAGCCCCTTGGCTCTCAGGGTGATAGACAGAATATCTGAATTGCTGGATGCCTAATTCATACATAATTTGCTGGAAAATTCCAGACATGAAATTTGACTCATGATCAGATTGGACAGATTTGGGAAGGCCATTTTGTGTAAATAAACTTTGTCAAAGCTTTTATTATTGTTTTAGATTTAATATTCCTCAAAAGAATTGCCTCTGGAAACCTTGTTGACATACCCAATATGGTCAACAAGTATGACAAGCTCTACAGCATTTACAAACATCACTTTTAAGTTTCGGCCAATAGAAGTGAGTCAAGATCTTTTGATAAGTTTTATTATTCGCTAAATGACCAGCCAATTACCTGACTTGATCTTAGGTAAGGAACCAACACAGTCTACCATATTCTGCTAATTAGTTCAGCAAATGCAGGGATAGGTTGCAAATGAGCCTTAGGTATCTTCAGATTGGGTTTTACTACCATTTGACAAGTATGACAAGCTCTACAGCATTTACAAACATCACTTTTAAGTTTCGGCCAATAGAAGTGAGTCAAGATCTTTTGATAAGTTTTATTATTTGCTAAATAACCAGCCAATGGAGTTTCATGGGCCAAGCTAAGTATTTCCTGTCTGTAAGATTTTGGAACTACAATTTGATAGTTCACTGACCACTCGTCACTAGCACTACCTCATGAGGTCTCCAGTTTCTCATAAGAATTCCTTTTTTAATGAAATAATAGAATCGTTCTTCAGTGGCGTTATTTTCATTAATGACCCTTTGAAACAAATAGGAAATCTCGTGATCTTTTTCCTGTTCGACTACAAGTGATTGTCGTTTGTCAACCTGATTAGAATAAAGATAATGAGTAGCTAAAAGAGAATCACTGTGATCAATACCATTTGATTGATGGAAACATGGAGTGAAAGTGACCTCATCAAAAGCCTGATCTTTACATGTGTCAGCAAAAGGAATACGCTCCTGATCAACATTGTTCTCAAGATATTTCTTTGCCATAAGCTCTAGTAACTGCACAAGCTGCCTATAAATCAGGAAAGTCTTTCCCAATAGGATAAACATTCTGATTCAAACAAGGCTTGTCAGTTACAAGTGAATTAACCACAACCTTATCTCCAGCTAGGTCGTTGCCCAGTAATAAATGAATGCCATCAACGGGTAAAGCAAGTACTGTCTGACTGTCACTGGTACTGAGAATATGAACACTCTCATTATTAGAAGACGTCTCAGAAACAGGCAAAGTACCTGATAACAAAAGACTCTGAGAAGCACTTGTGTCTCTTTTAATAGGGATATGATTGGTAAAATCACCCAAGAGTGATATAGAACCCTTCGACATGAATGGTTCATAATTCTTCATAACAAAATCAGACTGGGGTTTATTATACCCAGCAAATATATTGCTTTCAATACATAACCGTGGCCTCGTAGAAATATGAGTATTTGGATATGTCTGTCTTGATTCTGATGCTTCGTTTTCAGTTTGTAGCAATCAGAAATTACGTTAACTTTCTTCTTGCAATAGGTACACGTTGGAAGAGACAAGGAGTTTTGATCAAGCTTATCAGAAGCTTGATTTTTAAAAGTTGTGCCAGATTGAGATTTATAAGGGCTTGTATTATGTTGTAATACTTTTCTGCCAGAAGACTGCTGAGTGGAAGCCTTGCCTACAAAATGAACTTTATGAGCTAAAGAATACGCACGAGCAGCATTTTCCAAGGTTTCGACCTTATGCTCATTGAGATAAGTCTTAATGTCACTATGGAACATTTCGTAAACTCTTCAAGTAATACAAGTTGTTTAAGGCTTCATAATCTTGATCAACTTTCTTGGCTAAGCACCATCTATAAAACAACTGCTTTTTGTTCTTTTGCAAATCCGACATGAGTTTGTCCAGCTTCGTTTGTTATAGTTTTCGAAGTTTTGCCAATAAGCCTAAGGGACTAACCGATAACTCTTTAAGATGTATCAAGGTCTCCGCTTTGCTGTAGTGGCTACGAATGGTAAATATCAATAGCTTTACCAGTAACTACACATTTTAATAATAGAGTCCAACGCTTCTTTGACCAATAAAAAAATATTGCTATTATTTTCAAAACGAGGTAAATCTTTGTCTAGTTCTTTTTGTTTGAAAGGGGACACCATCCTAATATTCTTAGCAACATCAAAATATGATGTATCTAAAGTAGGAATGTGGTTTCCACTTGCCAGCTCAATTCATTTTATTCTAAATTGAAATTCCATTACTTCCGTTCTTTTTGCAACTGCATTTCTTTCTTTCTCTATTGCTTCTTTATTCAATTGCATCAGAAAGATCATATTTTGAGTCAAGTAATCTTTTTTCAAAAGGTCTAATAGTTCCTGGGTAGGATTTGAAAGAATGATTTCCACTTTTGACGACATTGTAAACAAGCATTTTGATTGCACTAACGATATTTTCAAAAATGTAAAATAATGCTTGGGATTTAAACAATTTCAAAAAAATTTGTTGAATCACAGACAATAATATTCCAATGCGATTTACGGTGATGGGCTCGGCGATGTCGTTCAGGGTATATTTAGAAGGATAGCCCCAAAAGCAATACCGATTGCAAAACAACTAGGAATGAAAGCTATCGACGTTGTTCGTTATAAAGGTATTGGTGGTGTTGGTGATGTACATGGAAAAGCATTCTCAGCAATCAACAAAAAAACTAGGACGATTAATACGACGAAAAGCATAGCTACCAGTGAAACTGGCCAGCACTGAATGTATGCTTGCAAATGTCAGTAAAATAATAAATGAAGCCGCAAACCAAAAACAGAAATGATAGCCGGATGTGGTCTTCATGTTAGACGATAGCAATTATAATAAATTGTTTGACGCGTATCTGACCCAGCATTTGACATGGTCGCACCAGTTCTCAAAGATGAGTCTGTGTTTGATCATCAGTATCATTCTTATGATCCACGTGTACCTAACGCACGTGAAAGAATCGAATTACAAGTTCAGGATACAAGTAGAAATTTAGTGCCTGCTGAGGCATTTATCGAGGTCGAAGGTAGAGTTTTAAAAGCAGATGATGCGGCATACGGAGATGGTGATCGTGTTGGATTTGTTAACAATGGCGTTATGGCGTTATTTAACAGCGCTATATACATGATTGACGAAAAAAATATTGAAACCTGTGTCGAAAACGTCGTCGTTGCCACGACGATACTTGGCCTTGCTCGAAACAGTGACGATTATACGAGATTGTCCGGTCCAGCAAAAATGTTTTTAAAAGACATAACTGATCATCCAGAAAGCAGAAGCGTAACAATGAATGCATCTGGAACTAAGGTTGCATCATTGAATGAAAATTACAACTTAGAATTTGCCTCACTTCGATTACTGTTGAACGGTGATGAAGAGTTTTCATGTGCAATTCCACTGTCTGATATTTTTGGATTTTGCAGAAAGGTTAGAAAGGTTATACATGACGCTAAACACACCGTGGTACTTGTTAGAAAAGCCACTGACACTGGTGCAATATGGCGTGATGCTGTTCGTAAAGTAACACTAACAAAACTGTCGTTGTGGATGCCAGTAATGATTCCATCGCTTGCTGAAGAACAAAATTAATTTCTTTTATGAACTCAGTTGGTAAATCATTGTTGTCATGGTTGACAATGACCACAAACATTATTCAAAGTACTGTTGCTGGGCCATTCACATGGCACATAGCATCACAGAAGGGAGGTTCGGCACCACGACATATATTCATCGTATTTCAGAAATAAATAGCTCTTGCATAATTGCGAGTATATTCCAGCTGGCCCAATATTAGATCAAAATCATTTGACGGATTACCAGCAATTAATTCTCTTTTATTTGCAAATAGAAATCTCGACGATGGAACTCCTGACTGGCAGGTTGTAGGAATACCAAATAAAAAAATCAATAATGAATTTCAGCGCAGAATACAATCAAAAAGAAATCAAAATTAGATATAACGGTTCAAGAACCGACGTTATCAGCGATTGAAATAAATTCGCTGTTCATATTTATTCTTCTTCGATTAGAAATAATTCCATCGGCGTCGACCACAAAAAGAGTTGTTCCAGTCAATTCGTTTAAAGATGTTTTTGATCATATTAATCGCGAACACGAACAACAACGAGAAAAATTCCACCAATTATTTATAGAGTATTTTCTTGACTTCACGTCTACAAAAGATGAGATTATTAAGCAAAGAGAAATATTAAATCAGATTGTATTTGATCTTGAATTTGTTTATCAGTGTTTTATGCGAGCTGTGATTGAGTCCGCGAGCTGGTTGAAAATACATTTTCAATAAATACTCAATAACAGAAGCTGATCTAACGACTTTTAATTTTCATGTATATACCGCTGCCGAACTAAAGATGACCTCTTCAGTGAAGGTTTAACTAAAATCGTCGAAGAGTGGACAAAATAGCTTCGCCGGCACGATTTTTCCGACATAACAATGATCGATACGGCGAATGACGTTATATTTCTCCGGGAATTGTAAATAAAACTTCACAGATCGCAATCAATCTTGTATGTGATGCAATTGATGGTAGTTATCAAACAGATCTTTAAAAATCAAATCGTGCAAGAACCGATCAATCCGGTCTATCTACGATGTCATAATCCGCTATTATCAAGGATACATTTCAAACTAACTGACTAGAACGACGACTTGCTTGATTTAAGAAATTTAAATCTGAGTATAAACGTATATCTAAGATCATTGCATTTTTTAATCGTGTAGAGTGTTTTACAAATTAATTATATAATCAAGAGGTATTCTATAATGTACCAGCTTGTGAGAGTTGTTATACACGACAAAGGCGTACTTGAAAATGCAAAAACAACAATATTGACACCGTTACAAGTCAATACAGAACAATTTAGTGTTAATATAATTATTGTTGAATACGAAAGTGAAAAGGCTTTGTTCATGCAGGAACAATTAAATTAACTGTAGCGCGAACATGATTATGATCATTACTATGATTAAGTGTAATAGAGATCTGATTCAGAATTATGCACATTCTTGTATTGAATTTGATCTTCTTTAATAAAAACTGTCTAATTCTAAATAATAATCATTGACACAGTCAAATCAAATAAGTATATTATAACATAATTTTTTAAAACGGATTTGTCGTTAATTTGATGAGTCAAACCTCAAGCAGTTATCTAAATGATTTTAGGATTTATCGATAAATTCCCCTTTTCTTGCTCAAAAAAACAATCAAAATCCTCTTGGTCTATAATAAATCGATTCAATTATTCCAATGATCGGTTATTAATTGCCGGCTCCGAATTATAATTTACCTTTCATCGCAGATCTTACCAGACAAAAGCTAATGATTCTCTGAAAGATTTTTGTATATAGAATTTAACGCATGAATTAATTTCACATCTGCAATATATCGTTGCTGAAGATCTTTACTTGCATGAGCTACATAATGAATATGACATGATTTATCAATAGCGTTTATTGGATATTCACCAGGTTTTGGCTGATCTTGGTTATCAAGTCGAATATCAAGTCGTGTTCCATGACCACAATAATTATATCCTGGAAGATGTTTTTCTCCTGGGTATTTGGTCCATGGTGTTCCAGACCATTTTCCTAACGAAGTAGCACTATCACCGCCTGACTGTGTCAGGGAAATAAATTTATATTTATTTGTACCACATCGTAAACACTTGCCTGTAACCGGACGCTTTTTATTTTTTATTACTGTAGTTCTTAGTCTATTTGTGGGGGTGGATGTTCTGCATCGAACACAATATAGATTCATAATATAAGTTTATGTATGTAACTGATTTCTCAGCGACAAGAAAGCAATACCAGTCAAACATCATCCAGTGTTACCAAATTATACCAGAGCAATTAACATAGGTCCATCTGGGTCTGGTAAAACATAATTGCTACTTAATTTGATAATGAGATGGATCAAATGGGATAAGTTATATTTAGTAGCTCCATCCGTAGATGATCAGCAATGCTACGAAGTACTGAAAGATTTTATTGAAAATGCAAAACAGTTTCAACAAATGAAGATGACAATTATATTGTTGAATTTATTACTGACATTTTTAATCGTTTTAGTATGAGGTCTTAGTTTTCAAAATGACGTTTCAGCACAAGGTCTGTTCTACTCTTCTACTGCTAGGTTAAAAGAAAATTGGTTGAGATTCTATGGACTTGTACTTCTCTCGTGACTTGCGCTTTTTTTTGGTTGTAATTCTAGAAAATAAGTGTAGTTTTATATCTCAGGTAGTTATAAACGTTGTGTCTAATTCAAAGTGTTATATAAGGTCCAGTTAACCTTATATCAAGTTTGCACTCCCCATGGCCCTTGGGCCGGATCCACCCGCGAAATTGTCCTGTCCGGCCCTCAGGGCAAATTAAAACTACACAGAAATCTGGCCCGTGAACAGTAATTATATTAAAGAAATTAGAAATCTGTTGGGCTACTAACGATTTTGCGACCTATACCAACCTGACACAGAGTTTAAGTCTAACTCATCGAAGACGGCAATGTCTTCCTCACCTAAGAAGTTGAAAAAAGACACATCCCTTTTAATGTCAGCGCAAGTGGACAACATAAACTTGGCTCGCCTCAGGCGGCAATTTTTGGCGCGCCGATCCCTGTCAAGTTTATTACTAAGATGTTTGATTGGCAGCTCGTTGCGCAATCTTAATCAAGTTCTGTGTGTCTGCGATTTAAGAATATATTTTCTTCATTGCGTCAACGGCTTGAGCGATAATTAAGACAAAGCGTGGATTTATAAAATATAAATGTAGAGTGCTGTAAGCGAAGATGTCTAAATCTGAAGCTAAAAAGTGTAAGATAGATGGAGAAAAACGTCCGTTCAATGATCAATGGACAAGTCACTAATTTTTGCATACTGTTAACGGCAAATCAGCGTGCTTAATTTTTCGAGAATCGCTTAGCGTTATGAAAGAGTATAACTGCAGACAACACTACGAAACGAAACATGTAGCTGCTTGAGAATGCAGAAAATCAAACAGTTAAAGAAAATCGTCGGATGAGCAAAGTTTTTTAACAAGGAATTTGCAGGAAACAAGATGTTTGAAACGTGCCAGCTGCAAAGTGTCACAGATAACTGCAAAGTTATAACGGCCTTTCACAGATGGAGATTTTACTGAGAATATCTCCAAAGCATCTGCACAGAAAAATGTCCAGAAAAAAATGCCTATATTTTAAGCGAAGTCCCGTTATCATGAATGACAATAATTCAATGCCGAGTCGAGGACCTCGCAAAACACGTCACTGAGCAGTTGCATGACATATTAGCTAGCTGCACATATTGTTCAGCAGCTTTGGATGAGAGCACTGATAATACCGACACTATACAGCTCTTAGTTTATGTACGAGCAGTGAAAAGTAATAATGAGGTAACTGAGCAATTGGCAGGGTTAGGTTCATTGCATGGACGTACAACAGGTCTATATATTTTCAAGGGAATTTAGTCAGTTCTTGATGGATTTAATGTAGAGTGGTAGAAGATGTGTAGTGTGATAACATATGGAGCTCATGCAATGGTAGGAAAAGAAACGGGATTAGCTGCTAAATTGAAATTATATTTGAACAAAATTGGTATTCAAAGTGATGCTGTCAGCCAATCTATTATTCATAAGAATGCACTCTGTCGTGAAATTTGACAACGTAATGAAATGTTTTCACTGCTGTTAACTTCATCCGTTCCAGAGGCCTTAGTCATCGGCAATTTAGATCCTTTCTAGAAGAGATTCAAGCTGATTGCCAAGATGTTCCGTATCACACAGCTGAGAATAGGAAACGTTTTGAAAAGATATTTTGAGCTGCGTTCAGAAATTCGCGAATTTCTAACTACGAAGGGCAAAGAAACAGCTGTGTTTGACGATAGGACGTGACTGTCTGACTTGGCGTTTCTTACAGACATCACAGGTCATTTAAATACTGTGAATCAACGTCTTCAACAGACATCACAGGTCATTTAAATACTGTGAATCAACGTCTTCAAGGTAAAGATCTCTTTATCTTTGACATGTTTCAAGAGTTGCAAGCTTTTCATTTATAACTACAACTCTTTCAGTCACATCTGCCGTCTGGGAATCATTCATTTTGAGACATGCTTACTTTTCCAAGTGGAGAAACAGTGCGATTTTTTTCAGGATATCATGAGTCTTGTGAAACCTTAAAGAAGGAATTTAATAATCTGTTTCATGTCTTCAAAGAAAAGAAAGATTTGTTTAATTTCATGCGTGATCCCTTTTCTTGTACAGTGGAAGCTTATCTTTTTGAACATCAGTTGGAGGTCATCGACCTTCAGTGTTCATCTGAACTGAAAGCGGCCTTTAAGGAAAAAAAACATTTTAACATTTTTTCGATAATCTTTGTCCAGAGAAATATGGCAGACTTAACGACTTGACTTTAAAGTTGTTTTCACTGTTTGGAAGTACATATTTATGTGAGCAAACATTCTTAATCATGAACCTCAGTAAGAATAAACTGAGACCAAACTTGACTGATAGCATCCTCAGTTCCATTTTGATTCTTTAGTCTTTACTTTCACATGTAAACATACAATTACATAAAACCTTCATGTCAAGCAGTAGTTTATTACAACATTTATCAACGTTGATTTCGTTTACCAAGAATATGTTGAATAGAACATGCAGCGTCGTGTTTGTGGCCCTCGAGTGGTCTTAGAAAATGCATTCTGGACTTTGGCCAAAAAGGTTGTGCACCCCTGCCTTATATGGTGTCACTAAGCCTTAATATGACCGTGTTAAATGCTGTATGCAGTCAAAAGTTCATTGTTTGACCTATACCAACCTTATATATCATTATTAATACAGAGGGACCTGTTGTCCCTTCTTTGCCAATGATCGAAGCCCGTTCCCGTGATAACGTTTGTTGTAAATAGTATTTACCTTCATTACGGTATGGTCTCACAATTCCCTTTTGATTATTCGTTTTCATTATAATGGTGTTTGTTATTGTGTAGTTCTGTCAAATCTTACTGAACGGTTAATATTTTTCCAGGTTGTCAATATTTACGTGTCGTGGCTAATATTGTATTACATGAATTCAGATATAATTTCCTGTGGTCACTGTGAGATTATAGTGTGATTTAGTTATGCTCACTCGAAATACATCCAATTTTGTGGCTACTTCTACGGTGGACGGTAAATGTCTCTCTACACAGACATGAAACATTGCCAGTCATTTATTTAGGTAATGTGTAATCTCGCTGCAATAAGCATTATATGTTTAAGCTGCAGAACGTGGTATGTGGTATTTATTTTATTCTCAAAAGTACTGGCTAGAAATATGTAAATTAATCATGAAATTCTATCAATGTATACATGATATGACAACAAAACAGCAGCAGAGGGGGTGAACAGACCATTTTGTAGAAGCGTCCAAATACCGAAACAGGCCTTCCTAAAAAATGGGATTAATAACCTTAAAAATCAAAATAACTAAATACACTGCGGGTTCTCTCCGAGAGATCCTCTCTCTAAGAGTCCCTCTTGGGGGTTAGTCCACGTTATTTCTAACTGAAAACTCTTCTCGAGCAAGTACATTACAAAAACGAACCAACTTGAGGTCGCACCCCCTCTGCTGCTGTAATTAAATCATTATGTTATATCAAAATAATGGTACATCCGGAATCTCATACTGCAAGGATATCTCGACAACGATTAGAAGCAATCACAAAATTTCTTCCTGTTATAGATTCATTCAGAAAAACCTACAAGCGCAACAGCAAGCACAAATTGAATACGAAGAAGACACTAAAAAACTAATTAAACCCGTGACTGCAGCTACTGAAAAAGTTACAACTGTCATCAAGGAAGATCTTCTTCCAGTATCAAAACAAACCGCCGAACAAACTAAAAAAATAGCAGCTAGAACCAAGAAAACAAAAAAGATTTTACGAGAGCTTCCAATTGAAATAGCTGCAGCTCAACCTCCTCCCGTCGGCGAAGAAATACTTGAAGGTATTAGAAAAATTCGCACCGAAATAGGTGATATGAAAGATCGTATACCAGAAACAGAAACGGAGCAAACAAGGGATAAAGTTGATATAAACGATAAATTTACCGAAAAAAAGTATTAATGTTATAAAGGAAATTAAAAACATAGATGATTTAGCTGAGTTTGCCGTGAGATTTTATAATCAACGAGAAAAGGTTTTAAAATCCGATCATGTCAATGATCCCGTGGGTCGTGATAATTGGTACAAATGGATATATCGTATATACCATGGACCTGATCAAGCTAAAACCGGTGATGTTAGATATATTGCATTTATTAACGCAATAGATGTATATCTTGCACGAATACAACAACCACAAGTACAACTTTCTTTACCACAGCAACAAAAACAACAATCTCATCCACAGCAACAAAAACAACAACCTCCACAGCAACAAAAACAACAACCTCCTCCACAGCAACAAAAACAACAACCTCCTCCACAGCAACAAAAACAACAAACTACTCGACCAAAATCTCCAGAAGAAGAATTTTATTATGTACCAAGTGCTACTGGTAGTGGTATGGGAAATAATTTTGCTTGTCCTGATAATATCCTCAACGACGTGTCACGGTTAGAAGTTCTCATAGGGGGAAAACGTGTCGGAAATAACTCACCAGAAATAATTAATGAAGCAGCTGATATTTGTGGGCGATTATTTCAAGGTGGTATCGTGGATATCGGTGTTTACCGAGAACTTATTGATGAACTCGTTGATGATTATAGTGACTCTAGTAACCATGATTAGATAAATGATATTTAAATAAAAATGATCATGTACAATAGACATTATAGACCCGTACAGGTCATAGCGGTAAACTCACAATTACCAATATACAGAGCAACTTACGGAGATGGACTTCGTGATGTTGTTCAAGGGTTATTTAGAAGATTAGCTCCAAAAGTAGCACCTTGTGCAAAACAATTATCTATGAAAGCTATTGATGTCGTTCGTGTAAAAACTCCTGGTACAATTGTCAATGTTACTGGTAAGGCGTTTTCGGCGATCAAAGATAGAAAAGCACGATTAATGCGACGAAAATCACAACATCCAGTAAAATTACAAGCACTACAGATATGCCTGCAGATGTCATTAAAATAATAAATCAAGCCGCAAATAAAAAACTAGCAGCCCTGATGGATCAATAATCTGATGAAGTACAAAGAAATATTACTGCAAATTTGACAGCAGGAAGTGGACTTCGTGTTCATTGAGAATTGATTTAAATCGAAGGTATATAATAAAATGTTTAAACGTATATCCGACTCAGCATTTAAAATGGATAAACCGGTCATCAAAGACGAATTAGTACGTGATTATCAATTTTATTCCTATGATGCAAGACAACCAGATCAACGGGGGGGGGGGGGGCGGTATCGAACTTCAAGTTCAGGATACAAGTAGATATTTCTTACCCGCTGAGGCATTTATTGAAGTAGAAGGTGAACTTGTAAAGGCTGATAATACTGCATACGATGCCAATGCACGAGTTGGTTTTGTCAACAACGGGATCATGGCATTATTTGATAGCACCACATACATGATTGATGGAAGAAATATCGAATCGATTCAGAAGGATGTCGATGTTGCTACAACAATAATTGGTCTAGCAAGATATTCTGATGATTACACAAGATCAGCTGGTCCATCGATGATGTTTGCTAAAGATATTACCAACAACGCCGATCATATTCAATATACTACGAGACGACCAAACAAACATTCTGCCGCTGCTGATGACGCAGATGTGGAGCCGATAATTATTAGTAGTAATGCGACTTACAACTTAGTATTTGCAACACGCCGAGGAATGTTGTCAGAAAGTAGAAGAAATTTTTCGTGTGCGATTCCGCTGTCTAACATCTTCGGATTTTGCAGAGATGTTAGAAAAGTCATCTTTGGAGATAGACACACAGTTGTACTGGTACGAAAAAGTGATGATAATGATGCGATCTGGCGAGGGATGGTGTTGATGCTGGTATGGAAAAAATAACAAAACTATCATTGTGGATGCCTGTAATGATTCCATCGGTCACAGAAGAACACAAATTATTGTCTTTTATAGATCAAGGCGGTAAATCATTGATATCATGGTTAACAGTAACCACAGATGCTGTTCAAAGTACCGTTAAAGACATATTTACATGACATATAGCATCACAGCAAGGTGTTCCTGCGCCACGACATATTTTTATTGCGCTGCAAAATAATAATCGGTTGAATAGACAGGAACGTTCACATATGATATTTGACAATTTCGGTGTTAGCGACGTTTCGTTGAGGATAAACGGACAACAAGAACCATCCGAAGATATATCGTTAGATTATACCATGAATCATGTGGCACGCGCATATCATCGTTTGATGACATTTATGGGACGTAATCTAAACATAGACACAGGGCTGCAAATATCACAGTTAGATTTTACAAAACTGTATCCGATTTATTACTTTTCGCTGGAGCATCTTGATTTATCCAAACAATCTGTCGTTGATATACACTTCCGAGCTCGTGTTAATACCCCGCCAGTTCTCGCGGTTGGTCCACCAGTTGTTTATAGTCCTTACAGAGTAATCGCGGTTATACTCAGTGATAAAGTCATGCTACTTGAAAGTGGCAGTGGTCGAATGAGAATCGTTGATGCACCAGTGGAAAATCTTTAATCGTGTTATTTAGAAACACAAGTATTTATCATAAAATGTCTTACAGTCATGTTAACGTAACTCTGACTCCCGGTCAGGTCAAGAAACTTCAATCAAATTCAACAAAAAACTGCGGAACAAAAATTACATTAAAACAGAATCAGATTTCTAGTGGTTGTCCAAATAAACTATCACTAACCAAGAATCAGATTACACATTTCAACAAAGCACTGAAATCAAAAACTGGAGTTCAACTTGTTCTTTCTCCGGGTGCCATTAAAGATATGGTTAAAACAGGTGGTATATTTCCACCTCTTGCAGCAATACCAGCGCTGATAGCTGTTTCTGCTCCAGCCGTAGCAAAAGCAGCTGCGTTAGGTGCTGTTGGAACCGCTGCTGGAATGGCATTAAAGAAAGCAACAGGAAAAGGGTATACAAAGGAGCTTTTCTAAGATTACCGGGATCTCGTTGGGCAAGAGGTCTGAGGCTTCCAGGATCACTTCGTTAGACGCTCCAGCATCAAATTTTGATTTACTTGATGCTGCTAAACAACTAAAAATAAAAAACTTCAGAGGTGTTTTTATGCGAGAACAAACGGTGTTGAAACAGGTATTATTAATCTCGACTCGAATTCAGGACCCGGTACTCATTGGGTATCATACGCAATTGATCCACGAGGAATCGTTTATTTCGATTCGTACGGGTTAGCTCCACCGCGTGAGTTTATCAAGTATGTCGCACCACTTCACGCGCGAGTTTGGTATTCAACGCTACCCACACAAACAATGACAGATCTGCCAATATGCGGCCGTGAAGTAATTAATATACTCGACGCTATATCAAAATCATCCAAACCGCCACATAAAGTCATGCATGATTATACAAGTAACCGCATCGTTACACAAAACGTTTTAAACAAATCTTAGATCTAATATAATGGTTGATATTTACGGAAGAAGATCGTCTTCTACCGGCGTTCAAAAAGAAAGATGACATTGATCTATCGAAGTACGCGACTAAAGATGAACTCGCTGATATTATGAACCGGGCTGGAGTTAACCCAGATGAGGTTGTTATTTTTCAGGATCGATATGGTAAACTAAAAACTAGTAATATCAGGTGAAATGATATAGTTCGATGAGTACTCGGTGCGGTCACGGATAATATCCCAGTGTTTACTGACGGTGGTAGAATGAGGGATTCAAGTATATCGTTTGCAACTATCAGAGATGAAATTGCAAAAACTGTTGCTAATCGCTTAAAAAATACCGGCGACAGAATGACGTGACAACTCAGCATGAACGGGAATAAGACAGTAGTTTTGAGAGATCCAACATCCGACGAAGATGCCGCAACGAAAATATATGTTGACGTTAACTACAACACCGTAGATGGTAAACTATCCACGTTGCGGGCCGAGTATGACGTTCACGTAAACGCGTTTGCAAATCTTCGCAGAAATTTTAGAAAAACCGATGAAGCCAAAGATAAATTCTTCAGCACTCCGCTCACCGTTGACACAAAACTCTCTGATATCAAAAAAACATTGGACACTATCAAACAAACACAGCAAGATATCGTAAGTGGAATTCCTGAAATCGTTAATAAAACTAGTTTGATTAAAATTCCACCTGGAAGCAGCTGATAAGACATTAAACACATCATCTTACTGGTGGTGTTTGGAATTTGTAGTTGAAACACCTCAATTGTTTACTGCGTAAAATATAATGAGTACCCAACCCCAATCGACGTTCAAAATGATATTGCATCGCAACATTACAGGTATACTCAAGCACGTGAATGGCAAACATCTCTGAAAAATATCATCGAACAATACACGGTAAAAAAAATAAAGAAATATCGCAGACGATTAGTTATCGTTGACGTAATTGTTTATTCAGCATCCGCTGTTGTTGCATCCACTGTTGTATTATTATCAGCAATGACAATGATTGCACCAGTAGCCGTGACAATCTGTATTTCAGTCACAACAACAATTGCTAGTGTTTTCAATATTATTGCAAGAAAAGTATCTACTTACACGAATGAAAAATTATCCGATTACATGATAAAATTAGATACGGCGACAACAGCATTCTCGAAGTTATCTTCGTTGTTATCAGCGAGTTTCAGTGATGGAATAATATCTGATTTCGAGTTTTGAGAGATGATTAAAATATACAACTAACCTGGTATTAAAAGTACGAGTATAATCAATAATGACATCAGTAGAGCTACTTCAACAGATCGTGACAAACACAACCCCGCACAAGACCACGATGATTTCAGTAAGCTCGACTAATCCTGAATTTAACATCAATTTTCCAACTGCAATTCCAGTAAAAGAAATTTCGAGTATATCATAGTTGGCCAAATATCAGATCGAAATCATTTAATGGTACACCAGCAAATAATTCGCTTCTGCTTGCTAATAAGAATAAACCCGATGGAACTCCCGACTGAAACGTTGTTGGAGTGCCAACTGGTAGTTATGAGATTGAACAAATCAATGAGGAATTACAACGTCGAATAAAAAATATCACCGGGAAAGATTCAAAATTAGCAATAACAGTCAATGAACCAACACTGTCTTCTGCAATCGAAATAAACTCTCCTGACTACGCCGTGGTTATATATCAGAGTTCGATCAGAACGGTGTTAGATTGGCCTGAAATTCAACCACCGACGCCACCACCGTTACCAGAACCCAAAATGTCTAACTATGTCCGCGGATAAGCAATCATATCACGATGTAAATCCATCATACAAACAAAATCTACTTTATATAAAAACTGCAACGTTGATCAGTAATTTTTACTTCATCAATAATGATTATATATGGTGGGATTTTGTTGAGCTACTTCCCGAAGGAGGAGGAGTAATAGAAAAAGGTAAAATTATCAGACTAAGTGATATTATTGAATACTTTCAAGAAAGTAATAAAGAACATAAAATACATCTACAGCTACTACGGCAAAGTTTCAAAGAACATATTTTTGATTTGTCATCACCACGTAGGGAAATCATCAAACATATTGAAATGTTAAATCAGCTTGCATCCGACATGGAATATATTAACCAGCGAGTAATCCAGGCAACAATTGATACTAAAAAGTTAGATCACAAACAAAAAATTTTAAACTCGTATTTGTTGACAGAAGCTACACTGGTAAATTATAAATTTCTTGTGTATAACGCACTCGAATTAAGAAAATCAATCAATGATATCATTGACAAATATTTTTCTGAAATACTTGAACAATGGAGAAAAACAATACCACCGGCAACTATTCTCCGATACAACAATGATCCACAGGGGCAAGGACGACATGTATCTCCGAAAATCGTAAATATAACTTCTGTGGTCGAGGTCAGTCTTGTTTGTGATGTGATCGATGGTAGCTATCAAATAGATCTTGGAAAATAAAATCAGGATCAGCAGGGATATATCTTATACACGTTCACTCCACAAGTTTCCCCTGGGGATTTGATCGTGCAAGAAACCAACTAATCCTGTTTATCTACGGTGTCACAATAGTGTATTATCACGAATAAATTTTAAACTCACTGACCACCTCGGACACTTAATTGAAGTGCGTGAAGAAGAATTAATTATGAATCTGTATGTAAAATCTTAAAGATTTTTATCGTAATGATCTTTAATAAGAAATATTTTATTTATTCTGAAATATTTTATTTTATCAGAAATATTTTATTTATTCTGAAATATTATATTTATTCTGAAATATTTTATTTTATCAGAAATATTTTATTATTATTCTGAAATAGATGCGGTGGTTGATACTTAAAATCGTGTAAATCGATCAGCTTGTTAATTCTGATGGGTAGTTAGGTACTCAAAATCATATAAATCGATCAGTTTTGCAAAACATACAACAAAAGTTATCTTGTTATTATTCTGAAATATCTTATTATTATTATTCTGAAATATTTATTTATTATTCTGAAATATTTTTTTATTCTGAAATTAATGCGTAGTTAGGTACTCAAAATTCTACAAATCGATCAGTTTGTTACTTCTGATATGTAGTTAGGTATTCAAAATTATACAAATCGATCATATTTTTTCAAAAATATTTCAGAATAAATAAAATATTTCAGAATAGTAATAAAATATTACAGAATAGTGTGTATCCATTATCATTTTTACGTTCTTCTAAAATTTCATAATCAGAAATATATTTTTTCAGGATTCAGTTCATCAGATATATTAATACCGTCTTTTTATAATTTTTAATAGCAGAAATAACATCATTGATATGTTCATGGTTCATTATCAGTATATATATATATATATATATATATATATATATATATATATATATATATATATATATATATATATATATATATATATATATATATATATATATATATATATATATATATGTTAATTTTTTAACAAAAATAAACAGTAGCATGATGAGCGGTTATATTTCATAAGGGTCCCTTTAGGGCCTCTGTGTCTTACATGGGGTCCTTTCTTTGAGACCTTTCTTATGGACTTCTCGGCACCCTATGACTGTTTCTTTTTGGCCATATTCTTTCTGAATGTTTTTGTGGCTTACCCTCAATGAAATTTAGGGCTTACACATCCACGCTACTGTTTATTTTCGGGGCGTCACAATTTCTTTCATAAACATATCTCCAGCGAATTTTCTAAGCGAAACGAAATATTAGAATATTCAGAAGATTGTTTATGCTTTTCATTCATGTTCACGTACCCCCAGGACAAACCCCGGGACGAGGCAAAACGCACTCACCACGCGGCTTGCATGGTGAGAGATGTACATGAATGCTTTCGGACTGCTGGCGCCCCACTTTATATAGGCAAAAAGCCAATAAATCTTTACCGTCGACAATATGCCCGTTACGAGATTCGAACCGCTGACCCCCAGAACAAGAATCAGCGGAGCTACCACTGCGCCATGGCTCTAATCTAACTGTACATGTTACAAAAATTATTATATGTTATCCATCACTGAAGAAACCAGTATTAAGTATTTTCTCCTAAAATGCAACTCAATTTTAGTTCTGAACACATGAATTCAGAAGAAATACGCCATATAAACATATTTCTGCTTAACAAGTCATATTTATAAATTTAGTTATTTTCGGGATAATATATGTACCCGAAAATAATTAGGGAAACGTTCTGACTATTTGCTGTTTGTTTATTAATTACTATCGCAGAAAAAAATACAGATGAAACAGGAAACCGAACGAATTTAATAAAATAAAAATATTGTTTCTTGAAAATATATTGTTTGCGCTTAATAAAAAGATCACATGTACCATAATGACAGTCATTGATTCAAAATAACGGAAAATATAAGAGAGATAACTGAAAGTCTTCCCGAAAGCAGCTCTCAACAAATCGAAATTAAATAAGTAAGGTTTGTCGAATTAACGGTTTCTCCACTGCCTTTAGAAATACATAACAAACCACAGAAAAAATGTTATTTACAAGCTTATATTCATGTACAACAATTTTCCGCTTACACAGAATGCTTGTGATAATATTTATCTGCGAGTGTCCTGGTCAAGGGAAGTAATTTTATTACACGCGTATCCTCAACAGAATTATCTCCCTTTGTTAAGTCGAAAAATAAGCAGTATGCGAGTGGCGAATGCTGACGCCCCAAAAAATAAAAAAATAAATAAATATAATTCGAGGTAATTACTTGCTAACGATGATAATTTATCTCCCTAACAATAATAGAAAACAATTTTTGTTTATACTTTTTGGAAAAGGTTGACTTGGTTATATTTTCTGCGCCGTATTTTACCACACGCGGGTTAATATCAAAATATCTCACAGCAGTATTCATTGATTGAAAAATTATCTCTTCACCGGTCTCTATATTGAAGGATTTAATCGCTCTAGGAATCTTTATGTGCTTACCAGTCCCTCCCCGTGCAGAGTTCTCACTCTGTGTAATAACTTGAAGATTGGATAAATTATTATCGGTTTTTACACTGTTCATGTGATTAATCACAAAACCATCTTTGATCAACCCCTTGTGACACTCGTATATGAATCGATGACAGAGATAATTTTTCTTCAAAATTGTAAACATTAGACAGCCAGTATCACTAACAAAACCAACTGGTGTCTTCAACCTACAGTGCCTAATTACACCATCACGATTTGCTTCGTAATTTGTTATTGTAGGATGTCTGACAAATTCTTGGTTTATATTTTGCTCCATATATATAATATCATTTGTTTAAATCATAATTTGCCTGAAAACTTCGATAATTCTCCGCGGATTTTATAGCGTTGTTACTGTTATTATTTTTTTATCATAGTATCTTTTAAGTTCTCGAAACTATTTTCACAACATTGCGCACACACCAGTGTTTTTCCTCTAACTCCGACACCACATCACAGACACGGTATTGGTCCTAAGCTTCCACCACGAACGCTTTCAAGTGTTGTCCGGAGAATTCCTTTTTACAGGATTTATTACAAGGAACTAGTGAGCCGATCATCAACCATTTGCATCGAGACATTGTATATATAATATTTTAATTTAAATATTTGCTTGAAATATGATATGAACGAATTCGATAGATTATCCAGAATCAAGCCCTGGAAAGCAGATAAATTTAATCTTGACAGAATATCTCCTTACCTACCGATGCGAGATCTGGTTGATCCGAAAAATAAAAGTTTGATCAATAAAATTCACGGCGCCAAGAAAGAATTTCACACAGCTGGTGCATCTCATGTCTGGTCAACGTTCAAGATTATACGCAACAAAGATATCATCGATGCTACGATGCATGACAAACGAGCAGCACCTATCATTAACTACCTCCTTGATAATCGAAAATAACTTTCCAGAATAAAATTTACCGTGCTAACAGAAACAGATGATTGGATTATCCGTGACAAATATGATCCTGTACACCATGGTGAAAAAATTGCCATACTGAGTAAAGATTCCAAACCAGGAATGTTGACTGGCTTTGACAAACCGTATTATGAGCAAGCGTATCCTGTAACAGCAGTTATTTATGAAATCTATCCGACAAATGAAAAACCAGCGTTGATAATGTGAAGCCGATGTAATTTCAAAAATAAACTGTGTAGCCGAACGAGTAACAGAACATTTTACCATTTCGACTCGTGGAAACGGCCTAACGGATAAAAGACGTAAAATACAAACGAGTGGGGAGAAATGGTTAAAAATACCGGGGCGTCTATCAAAGATGTCGCTGAGTTAGGAAAAATATTACAATTCCCAATAACCGTAAAAACGATAACAGGAGAAATATTATATGAATCAAAATATAAATCAAAAGGAGCATCGATTGAAATTATTGATCATAACGCGTACGCGTGGACTAGCGCAGTAACAGTGTTTCCACAAAATCGAACTGTTAAATTTTACCGCGGAGACATGTTTACTTTTATTAAAGAAATAAGTAAAAACGATCCTGTGTCAGTATGGTTGTTTCAAAGTTCTGAAAACAACGAATCAGATGGAAGTATTTGTACCGAAGAAAAAATTAAATTTGATCAGTTTGTACGACCTAATGGCGTTATTCATCGAACAGATCTTCTTCACACAAAAATCAAAAATCTTGCGTTGCGATATACTGATGATGCTGACGAACTATTGAGCAACTGATTTACTGTTGCGTCAGTTGCGGCTCATTTTGCTAGGAAGAAAAAATCATGGAAACCAACTAGATTTGATTTTCTTGATGATATAATATCGAGTTGTGTCGAATACGGACAGGGTGGACTATGGAATACTAAATACGATCATAAAGATGTTATTTCGGTTGATATGGTTACATGCTATCAGGGAAGTTTTCTCGGATACGGAGATTGTTCTATATGCTTCAAGAGATTTGGTCATCCAACACACGAAATTACGCGAGTATCGATAAATGGACCATTACCGGGTTTGACTTAACTGGATTTGCTTCTATCGAGTCATTCGAGTCTGCTAAAGATCTTCAAAAGATTTGTTATTTTTGGTTTGGAAAACATTTTTCAGAAAAAATATGGGCACCAATAGTACTATTATGATATATGCTTGACTGTGCGATGTTAATATCGCTGACGATCAGTGAAGCAATTATGTCATACCGGAAACAAACCGAAGTTTGGTTACCACAACAAAAAGAGTATTCTGATGACGAAAACCCGGATAACACAGATTACGAGAATAAAATCGCAAAAGATCTTGGCAGAAAAATAATTTTCAAGTTCACCCAAGGAGGATCATATGATCATAAACGACATTGTACAAGATTGATCATGGACGATGATGAGTTAGATTTCATAATCGCTGATACAACGAATAGAAACATATTTATAAGTCGAGAAATAGCTTTCTTGCCAAATGGAACTAAATTATGTACAATTGTGAGTTATATGGATGTTGAGTCACCGCAGTTTACTCATTTAAGATCATCAATGATAGCGTACGTTTCGATAAATCTATTATCCATGATAAATAAAGTTTCTGAGTTTGCTGTCAGAGTCGCTACGGATTCGTTTTACATCAATACGAATATTCAGGATTGTTGGAAAAATTAAATATCGATACATGTGCATCTTGGGGTTAGTGGAGAATAAAAAAAGAAAGTATACTTAATTATTCCGAATCCGCTGATGTTGAAGTTAAAGATATTCATTGTAAAAAACATCAAACATTAAAACTATCGTCTACACCATCGGTATACGATCCAATAACCAGACACAAGACAGATTATCTAAACGGACCTGGCGGTTCTGGTAAAACCACTCGAGCGATCGAACTATTTCAGAACTCAGATATGATTATTTAAACTCCTACACACAGTCTCGCGCGGGAAATGAAACAACGAGGAGTACAATCATGTAATTATCACAGCTTCTTCCGATGGAAGGGTGATACATGGACTTCCTCGAGGATGGGAGAAAAATACATTCCAAGGATTATAATCTGGGATGAAATATGTACAGTATCATCAGAAACATTAAAAACATTTCTTGATTGGTTATTGACAAGAAATACTGATGTGATAATGTGTGGTGATCACGGTCAACCACCACCCGTAGTTGGACCATCTCTACATAATTGGTTAAAAAAATTCGTTGATTACTATGAAGAAATAGATGATGATCATAGAGCACTTGATGCAGAATTAAGTGAGTTAAAAAAATTAATCAGACTAAAACCGAATAATAGTCAGTGTGAAATAGCGCGTAAAATAATTTCAGAAACCTCTTTGAACGACTTTCTGCAAACGTGGAGACCTAATGATTTGATAGTTGCAAGTAGAAAGATAGTTCGTGATACACTTCAACAGCGGTTAGTTCAGTTACAACGAGAGAAGTTTCCAACGTTACCTGTACCGTTGTGTTATCGACCAGCAGATACGCGACGGCAAAATATTGACGTTGATATACCAGGACAGACCGAGAAACAAAATCTCGCATTAAATGATATTGTTTTAGTTGATGTCAATATCGTTGAAGATGCGTTAAAACCAAATAAATCTCCGTGGACGCTTGGATACGCGATGACGATTCACTCAACTCAAGGATTAACTATTACTGATACAGTTGTTTGGATCGTTGATGATCATATCGAATGGTCGAACTTAGTTTATCTTGCAGTATCTCGAGTTAGAAAAATATCTCAACTGTGGAGAATCGTCATGGACTCGTCAGTGATCAATGATGATATTGACAACGATATAATAAGAAAAAATTAGCTGGTTATAAACAAAGTAACAAGAAAAACAAACGTGTTTTTGACCTTGATGTTGAATTTATTAACGCGCTGAAACAACAGCAGAATAATCATTGTGCAAGTTGTAATTGTATAATGTTATGGCGGTATCTGAAAAATGATCCAAGACAATTTAGAAAAAATAACCGTCTTGGTCATACATGCGAAAACATGATGTTGACCTGTCTTGCGTGTCATCGTAGCAGGGTTGCTAGTTTAGTGATCTGGGTGGTAATTGTGTGTCCTCGGGAACTATTTGTAATTGTTCACGTACAAATCCACGTTGAGGAGCAGTTGAATCCATTCTGTAGATTGTGGGTCTACCAGTAGATCTTACCATGCTGGATATCTTGTGCGTCGTAATATTCCAAATAGGATCAGTCGCTCTTTTTCTACCACCTTCAAGTTCACCGGGCTCATATAAATATCTTACAGTAACATTACCTAATACTGACTGTGCTGAAAAATCATGTCGTTGTACGGGTATATGTTCTTTTGTGATTGCATGAATAGGTTTCATGTTGGTTGTTCTAGTCATTTCATTATTTAACGCGGCTATCACATTTGATAATCTTGCAACCCATTCGCGAGATATCGTATCTTGAATAAACTCCTTCACGTATTGATATCCAAATAACCGCTCAGCAAGTGTTCGATTAAATCGTTCAACAATTGCCTGATCACGATAAATTGCAGTATGACCACGTCGTATTTTGACATTATGACGCTTCATCAACGATGATACTGGACCAAGAAATTCCTTGCCAGGATCAATCTGTAACAGCTGTGGCCATCGTAGACCACCTCGTTGATAAATTCTTACAAAAGCATCGGCTACTTCAAATGATGTTTTAGTTGATAATGGTTCTGCAATCAACAATTGTTAACGCGTATTTATGTTAAATGACATCTTTGGATTTTAACGGTATCATTTGGTAGAAATAATACATCAGCTTGATGAACTTTATTAGGAACACTAACATCGAAATGTGCAAATTGAATTTGCTTAGGTGGTGGTAAATAAATTTGCCATATTGGCTTCGGGACAACCATTTTTAGCAGTAGGATGTGTAACCGCTGCTGCATCAGCGAGTTTACTAATTGCTGCTTTACCCCTCCAGTATCCTCCTGGAGAATAATAAATCGATTCCATTTATACATTACCAGCCCCTAGTGCTAATTTACCTTTCATCGCGGATCTTATTAACCAATTAGCCAATGATTCCTTGAAAGATTTATTTGTAATGGAATTTAGCGCGTGAATTAATTTTACATCTGCTATGTGTCTGTGCTGTAGCTCTTTATTTTTATAAGCTACATCATTAGCATGACACGCTTTATCAATAGCGTTTATCGGATATTCACCTGGTTTTGGTTGGTCTTGGTTGTCAAGTCTGATATCAAGTCGGGTTCCAGGACCACAGTAATTATATCCTGGAAGATGTTTTTCTCCCGGGTATTTAGCCCACGGAGTCCCTGGTAATTTCGTTAATTTTGCTGCAAGATCACCTCCTCATTTTTTTTGTATAATATTATTTGACTGTGAGGGAATAAATTTAAATTTCTTTGTACTGCATCATTCACACTTACCCGTAACCGCAGACCTGTTATTTTTTTTGTTGTAATGGTTGTTAGATCACCTGTTGGGGTACGCGTCCTACATTTTACACAATATAAATTCATGATTATTTTATATATAACGTGGATATAATTGATTTTTCCGCGACAAAAAAGAGCCAGTCAAGCATCATCCTGCGTTACCGAATTCCATCAGAATGATAATAATAGGGCCATCTGGAAGTGGAAAGACACAGTTGTTGTTTAATTTGATAATGAGATGGTTAAAATGCGATAAATTGTATTTGGTAGCTCCGTCTGTAGATGATCAAAGATGTTATGATATGCTTAAGGATTTTAATGAAAACGCAAGATTGTTGGACAAAGATAACGATGTTATCGAGTTTATAACCGATATTGATGAAGCGCCGTCCGTAGATGATTTAGACGGATTTATTAATAATTTGGTTGTATATGATGATGTGATGCTGGACAAACAATCAAATCCAGCTAGGATTTTTTCTCGAGGTAGTCATAAAAATACTGATGGTATATGTTACTCAGCGATACACACAAATACCAAAAGTGATCAGAGACAACTGTAATATTTTAGTTGTGTTTAATGGAGTTGATACTCACACAAGGAGAAATATTCATCAGACCTAGTGTAGCGGTGATATGGATATAAATAAATTTAGAAACTTTTTTCACGAGCGCAAGATACTCCACACGGACTTATAACATTAAATGTACATGATCCTAGAACAAGATATCGTGTGGGTCTTGATAAAAAAATTTGGATAAATTAATAGCAGCAGAGGGGGTATGACCTCAGGTTGGTTCGTTTTTGTAATGTACTCGCTATTGACGTGTTTACGGTTGGAGAAATAACGTGGACTAACCCCCAAGAGGGAATATTAGAGAGGGACTCTCCAAACCCTCAGTGTATTTAGTTATTTTGATCTTTTACGGTTATTAATCCCTTTTTTAGGAAGGTTTATTTCGGTGTTCGGGTACAGCAGAAGAAGTGTACAGTTGTATCATTGCAGTAATTAAAAGCAAATCCAACTAATACATCAATTAGACATTTCCAGAATAATTAATGTAAAACAAAATTTTATCAACTGTAATTCCTATTTGTGTATTATTGCTGGTGCCGCAGAGAAGCAGTGCGCCTGGAGATTGTTTTGCATTTCATCAGTGATACTGATGAGGAGCCAGTTCTTGGATTTAAATTTCCTGAAAACATCAGATTTACTTCATCTGAATCGTTATGGCAACAGAAAACACATGCATATATTGCTTAACACTGCCTCGTCCTTCTTAAACAGTGAAGCTACCAGATGATAAAATACTTTTTCATTTGTATAATTATTCCTTTGCAAATTCTTTTTTTTTGGATTGCAATAACCTGGCTAATGTATTCTCTATCATATGAAGAAAGGCAGATACCCAGGGACTGCATTGTACTAGTTGATTTTACTTGTAATGTTGTAAGCATTAGTTTATTGTTTCGTTTAGCTCAATTTCGCTTCTATTATTGCACACATTACTCCAAATATTTTGCATGTACATTCACTTGACTGGAGTTTTCATCGTGTGGGGTATTCCTTTCCACAGGCAAATGTAGGATGCTGATACCTACCTTTTACACTCCAGTGTGAAAAGTAAGTCTGTAGCATTTTCCTCAGTTTATCATGCTCCACTGTATATATTTATATATAGTCACGCAACTTGATGACTGTATTGATCATGATGTCGGGGTCTCAAGTGGCAGAGTGACTTAAGGCATTCACCTTTAGAGATCAGTCAGAAATTTACATTCTGTCAGCATTGGTTTGAGTCTAGACTCGGTCAACATAGATATGTGAGAAAACTTGCAATTAGCTATTGGTGGGGTTGTGATTCTTCCAGAGGTTTTCCAGGGTTCCTCCTCCCATATGTACTGTTCCTATCATATGCTGAATAATGGCATTAAACCCACAAAACAAAACCAAAATTCACAAACCTTGAAGTTTACTACTTATGATGGATATGTGAAGGTCACAGTGACTTTGTTAGAAACTTGGATTATGTCTTCAAATCTCAACCTGAAGTCACATATCTGCAAAAGCTGCTCAGACCAGTAGTAACTAATAATTGGCAGGATTTGGCACCAGTGCCATTATACATGTAAGATAACTAACATCTGAATAACACAGTGGCAAGCAGACAATCTTTTAGCACCTTTGTGCCTGAACCAGGATCACAAGGTAGTGAACATTTTATTATGAATTTTGATTATGTAAGTATTATATAAGAAACCTTTTACTCCAAAAATGTTGTTTACATATTTAAATAGAGTTTGGAGCCACAGTGGCTTAGAGATTAGCAAGCAAAATGTAAGGTATAAATACTTCATTTACTTTGAGTCATGAAGAGGTTAGCAGGCAAGATGAATAGCACCAATACATAATTTAGTTTGAGTCATGAAGGTAGAGGTTAGCAAACAAGATGTATAGTACCAATGCATCATTTGCTTGGAGCCATGACGACGTTAGCAAGCAAGATGTATAGTACCAATATATAATTAACCTTGAGTCATGAAGAGGTTAGCAGGCAAGATGTATAGTAGCATTACATCATTTACTTTGAGTCATGACGAGATTAGCAAGCAAGATGTAAGGTACCAATACATCATTAACTTTGAGTCATGAAAGTAGAGGTTAGCAAGCAAAATGTAAGGTACCAATACATCATTTACCTTGAGTCATGAAGAGGTCAGCAAGAAAGATGTATAGTACCAATAGATAATTTACTTCGAGCCATGCCGAGGTTAGCAAGCAAGATGTAAGGTACTAATACATCATTTACTTGGAACCATGACGAGGTTAGCAAGCAAGTTGTATAGTAAAACAAAATTTACTTTGAGGGATGACGAGGTTGGCAAGCAAGATGTATAGTACAAATACATCATTGACTTTGAGTCATAACGAGGTTAGCAAGCAATATGTATAGTACAAATACATCATTTACTTTCAGCCATGACGAGGTTAGCAAGGAAGACATATATCATCAATACATCATTTACTTTGAGTCATGAAGAGGTTAGTAAGCAACCTGTATAATACCAATACATTATTTACCATGAGTCATAAAAGTAGAAGTTAGCAAGCAAGATGAAAAGCACCAATACATCATTTATTTTGAGTCATGAAGAGGTCACCAGGCAATATATATAGTACCAATACAGCATATACTTTGAGTCATGACGAAGTTAGAAGGCAAGATATATAGTACCAATACAGCATTTACTTTGAGTCATGAAGAGGTTACCAAGCAAAATGTATAGAACCAATACATTATTTACTTTGAGTCATGAACATTATTTACTTTGAGTCATGAAAGTAGAGGTTAGCAAAGCAAGATGTCTTGTACCAATACATAATTTACATTGAGTCATGAAAGTAGAGGTTAGCAAGCAAGCTGTATAGTACCAATTCATTATTTACTTTGAATCATGAAAGTAGAAGTTGGCAAGCAAGACGTATAGGATCAATTCATTATTTACTTTAAGTCATGAACAGGTTAGCAAGAAAGATGTATAGTACCAATTCATCTTTTCCTTTGAGTCAGGAATAGGTTAGCAAGCAAAATGTATAGCACCAATATATAATTTACTTTGAGCCATGACGAGATTAGCATGCAATATGTATAGCCCCAATGCAAGATGTATAGTAGCAATACATCATTTACTTTGAGTCATGACGAGGTTAGCAAGCAAGATGTATAGTACAAATGCATCATTTACTTTGAGCCATGAAGAGGTTCGCAAGCAATATGTATATTACCAATATACCATTTATTTAGAGTAATGAAGAGGTCAGCAAGAATAGACGTATAGTACTGATATATCATTTACTTTGAGTCATGACGAGGTTAGCAAGCAAGATGTATATTACCAATACATTATTTACTTTGAGTCATGAAGAGGTTAGCAAGGAAGATGTATAGTACCAATAGATAACTGACTTTGAGCCATGACGAGGTTAGCAAGGAAGATGTATAGTACCAATAGATAACTGACTTTGAGCCATGACGAGGTTAGCAAGCAAGATGTATAGTACCAATATATAATTAACCTTGAGTCATGAAGAGGTTAGCAAGCAGCATCTATAGTACCAATACATTATATACTTTGAGTCATGAAGGAAGAGGTTAGCAAGCAAAATGTATAGTACGAAAAAATCATTTACTTTGAGTCATAAAGAGGTTAGCAAGCAAGATGTATAGTACCAATTCATTATTTACTTTGAGTCATGAAGAGGTTAGCAAGCAAGTATGGTACCAATACATAATGTATTTTCAGCTATGGCGAAGTTAGCAAGCACGATGTATGGTATCAATACATCATTTACTTTTATTCATGAAAGCAGAGTTTAGCAACCAATATGTAAAGTAACAAAACATAATTTACTTTGAGTCATGAAGAGGATAGCAAGCAGGATATAGTACCAATACATAATTTACTTTGAATCATGAAAGATAGAGGTTAGGAAGCAAGATGTATAGTACCAATACATACTTTAATTTGAGTCATGAAAGTAGAGGTTAGCAAGCAATATGTATGGTACCAAAACATCATTTACTCTGAGTCATGAAGAGGGTAGCAAGCAAGATGTATAGTACCAATACATAATTTACTTTGAGTCATGAAAGTAGAGGTTAGCAAGCAAGATGTATAGTACCAATACATAATTTACATTTAGTCATGAAGATAGAGGTTAGCAAGCAAGATGTATAGTACCAATACATCATTTACTTTGAGTTATGAAAATAGAAGTTATCAAGCAAGATTTATAGTACCAATGCATCATTTACTTTGAGTCATGAAGAGTTTATCAAGCAGGATGTATAGTACAAATTAATTATTTACTTTGAGTCATGAAGAGGTCAGCAAGCAAAATATATAGTACCAATTCATTATTTACTTTGAGTCATGAAAGTAGAGGTCAACAAGCAAGATGCAGAGCACCATAAACATTATTTACTTTGAGTCATGAAGATGTCATCAAGCAAGATGTGTGGTACCAATACATTATTTACTTTGAGTCATGAAAGTAGAGGTTAGCAAGCCAGATGTAAGGTACCAATAACTTCATTTACTCTGTCATTAAGAGGTCAGCAAGCAAGATATATATTACCAATTCATTATTTAATTTGAGTCATGAAGAGGTTTGCAAAGCAAGATGTATGGTACCAATACATCATTTACTTTGAGTCATGAAATATAATTTTGAGATATATTCCATTAAGTACTTTCATACTGAAATAATTTTCTATGACTAGTACTATATGAATTCATGACTTTGGATATTTTGTCTCAGGCATCAATATGGCATAACACATTAGTTCCATTAAATTGTATGATGTCTGTCCATCCATTACCATTTTCATTTTTAATACAATGACTTTAGTCCTACATCTACAACACAGAGTTAAGTTTGTGGATAGCTTTCACTAGGAGAGAGGAAAAAGAGTCATCATTTTGGAGACAAAGTATAACAGGCTATGTCCACAGTGTCTTAAACAAAGACTAACAGTAACTTTTTCTTTAAAATTAAAACCCTATGAAAAATACGTAACCATAGAGAGCCACCTTAAGTTTAACATTATATATCACAACGAAAATTCAAGATGATTGAAACACGTTATCTCAAATGTTTTACATACTGATCTGTTTACAGGAAATTAAGAAATTGTGTTGTATGCTCACAAATTCGTTTTATTTAGTGAAGTGTCACTCCAACTGAGGGACTCATGTTTAATGATTTAATTTTGAGTGTTTCCAGGCCATATTCATGACAAAGATGTGAAATATGTGAGGGATTCATCTTTTTAACAGTGCAATCTTGCTATGAAAAACACAAACAAAACCCCACTGATAGTTTTTCAAAAAACGTCATACGCTTGTGTCACTGTTTCTCCAGAAAATCCTATCCAATGACATGCCCTATAACAACTGCATAGGATAATTTAAATTCCATTAAAATTAAAAAGAAGTAGGAAATGTTGGTTTCAGTGAATTTAAATAAGTGTAATTAGTCCATATTAATTTCCTAACACGCATAATTATGATAAAGAGTGTGAACATTTTTTCTTACCTTCTGATTTAGCTAACATCTCATTTTATCGTTTTCCATAGACACTCAGTGCTGTTGATTAATGGTACAGGATAAAGGCCCCACCCACAACATGTATAAATACAGTTATAGTAACAGGAGTAATGTGTGGTGGTGGTGGTATTATTTCGTTCGCAGCCTGAAGTAGCAGCAGGAGGGGGTGATCCGACCAAATGTTGAATTGAGTGGGGGTGAAACAAAATCACGTAAAAACAAATACATGGAACCGTTGGAATGACCAATGCATGGTAACATAAACTAGATGTGACACATCATGATTTTTGTATGTGCTATAAAATGTAAGTAGTTTTGTTACCAACAAATTTACAACTAATCATAGTTAAGCAGGAGGGAGTCAACCGACCTAATGTGAGCCAGACATGGGTGAAACAAATGCGCAAAAAAAAAAATACATGGAACCGTTGGAATGACCAACGAACAGTAACATAATCTATATGTAACACATCATGATGTTTTTATGTGCTATAAAATGTAAATATAAATATTTTTATTTGATATGAGCAACATAGCAAGAGGTGAAAATAATGCAAAGGCTCTATTTCAGTAACCAGTCGTTGTATATAGTTAATTAATACAATATTTTAAGCAGCAAAAAAGCAAAAATAGACTGAAGTGGTTCAGTTTTTTTTGTCTATGCCAATTTAGTTGCCAATCAATTGCCAGTCATTTTTGTTTGTGCTAGTTTATATCTATTAATGGGTCTCATCATGGGGTACCATTTAATGAGGTCTATCTTTGCTTTTGGATTTTCCATATCTATTTCTGATTATATCTTTTATGTATTTCTGGCTATATTTATATCTGGTTATTTTTTTGAATCTTTACCTCTATGGTTTAATTTTACCATAAAGGGGTGCAGGAAAGTCCTTCCCATTTATGTTCACATGGACATACCACCCCATATCACCCCCGGAGAATTCCTAGACACGAAACGAAATACTAGAAATTCAGAAGGTTGTCCATAATTTTCACGCAGGCTATGGATTAATAGGATATGCACTGATTTCTGACAATTTTTTGCATACCCACCCCCTGGCGAACCCGAGGTGGTGCAAAACTGCACCAACACCAGTTGCCACTGGTGATAGGTATGCACAAATTAACAGCTATCGGTACATTTTTCGGTTGACTTTCAAACGCTTTGCCTGCGGCCGCCACCCAAATAACTTCAGTTTAAAACCCGCCAGCAATATGCCGATTCCGGGGATCGAACCCACGAGCTATACCAGCAATCATTGGAAATCCAATGACATTACCATTATACCACAACAGATTCGGAAGATATGTTAAAACCTAATATAAATATCTGCTGTTTCAGATATCTCAGATAGTTTATAATTATCCCGTGCTGCAGAAAATTCATTTGAAATAAAATAATTAAATAATATTATTTTGCAAAAAGTAAATTATATATCTAAATTCGTACTACGTATATTGCCGAGCTGGAAAAAAATCCGTGCATGTATATTGGTAATTGACAAAGTCATAAATCAATTAAATGACAGTCCACATAGAGTTAGCCAAGCGAAATAAGTTGTTGTTGTTGTTGTTGTAGGGTTTAACGCCATTTTTCAGCACATGATAGGCTATACATGGCGGCCAGTATTAATGGTGGAGGAAGAACCCTGGAAATCCCCGGAAAGAACCACCGACCCTCGAGAAGCTACTGGCAAGCTTTCTCACATACCCACATTGGCCGAATCCGAGACTCGAACCCACGCAGACAGAGGTGAGATGGCAGTGATCGGTAACGGAGAGCGCTTTAGACCACTCGGCCACTCGCGAAATAAGTCGTCACAGTGTTTGAAAATGTTTCAAAACAGACTGCAGATGGTTTTCACAGAAAATATATTAGTATAAACAGCGATATTTGCAAAAATGAATAATATCTAAATTCGAACTCAATATATAGTCTACAGGTAGAGTTAATAAAGCAAAATAGGTGTGCTTTCAGCATAATAGAGAATTTGTTCCTAAATAGCCTGCGGAACAATATGTCTCCACGGAGTGTACAATAATCAATTTTTCCTCTAAATTTCAGCGAGTTAGCATATTGACCTCAATTGGGAATCCCAGCGCGTTGTTAATAGCACAGTCACGTGACCCTGGCAATGGCTATGCTGTGAGTACAATTGAAATCAGGCAATTCGCTGTTGCTGAAAAATTACGTTACGTTACTGTAATACAGTAAAAACTTTGTATATCTGCTCATTTAATGATCTGTAATTAAATCGTTAATTTGATATTAATAAGGAGTGATTCTGCGCTTACCATGAAATCTCACACAGCTAAATTAGGACGACAACGACTGGATGCGATCAAGAAGTGTCTTCCAGTCCGTGATTCTGTAAAACAACAGTTACAACAACACCAGGAAGCTCATGTTGAAGTCGCAGAGGGTATAAAGCAGTTAGTTAAACCAATAGTCGAACCAACCAAAACAATTCTTACAGCGACTGAGGCAGCACAAAAAACTCTGGAGACATTACCTGCTGATACTGCTGGCCGTCTTCAACCACCTCCACTACCAGTTTTGTCACCACCCTAAGTTCACCCACCACCACCAAAAGCTGACACTATAATAATAGATAAATTTACTGGTGGAGGTATTGGAGCTATCAGGTATTCAGACCAAGTATTTGACATTGCAGCATTTGGATATGACAGTAGAGAACGATACGTAAAACCTGAATATATTTACACTTTAAAAGCCATCGATTAGGTCAAAGAAGTATATTGCGTCAGTTCTTATATTCACAAAGACAAAACTGGCCACAGAGATTTTGAACTCTTTAAAAATCAGCATATCATTATGCCGCAAAAGAGGAACTGAGAAGGGAAACAGAACCAAAAATCGAATGCGTCGATTTGAAATGTAGAAGAAGAAAGAATAAAACTGGGCTTAAAACAACGGAGAATAAAGGGAAAAGCTGCATGGAGCGACCGAAAGTGGTCTTGCTACTCGTAATAGACAAGATGGTAATATAATAAAAAAATCGCAGGAAATTCTGGATAAATTTTGTTCCAAAAACATCCTTGCCGACGTTGATAGACTATAAACGCTGATTGGTGAAAGACAAGCCGTAAATTCCAACAAAATCATCAATGAAGCAGCTGTTATTTGTCAGCGTTTATTTACCGGTGGCGTCATGGACAGTGCCGTCTATCGGGAGGTGATCGCTGCAGTTATCAACGATTACTACATTGAGTGACCAATTAGATCGGCGATAATAAGATAACATGATTATACACAATATCCAACGTAGACATGAAAGTGTCAGGGTGATAAATTCACAAATACCGATTTATACAATGATCTACGGAGATGGACTCAGCAATTTTGTTCAGGGTTTACTTATAAGTATAGCCTCAAAAACTATTCTGATTGCAAAACAATTAGGTATGAAAGCCATTGATGTTGTTCTTGATAAGACTATTGGCACTATCATTAATATTGCTGTTAAGCATTTTCTGCGGTCAAAGACACAATTAGTACGACGAAAACCACAACAGAATGTGGAATTATTCCAGTGCAAGCATTCCAGCAAAACTGCTCACCACAGAAGTAAGCATTCCAGTAAAACTGCCGAGCAACAAAGTGATGCCAGCAAGTATCAGCAAAATAATAAATCAAGCTGTTAATGAGCGATTAAAAGAATTAGCTATCGGGCCATCACTGAAAAAAGAACCCGCTGCTAAGCTAGAAAAAACATAACCACAAACCTAATAGCAGGTAGTAATCTGGCCCGTCATCTTTGGCGACAGTTATCGGTCTTAGAACATTGTTTGAAAATAAAAAGGAATTTAAATAAAATGTCCAAACGTGTATTTGATCCAGCATTTGACACTGACGCACCCATACTCAAGGATGAGTCTAAGCGTGATTATCAATATTATTCTTATGAAGCACGAGAGCCAAACCAACCTCGACGAATCGAATTAAAGGTTTAAGATACATCAAGTTATTTCCTTCCCGCCGAGCTATTCATTGGAGTTCAGGATAGACTTGTAAAAATTGATTGTCTTCAATATTATGATTAACAAGGTGGATTTGTTAATAATGGAATTCTGGCATTATTTAACAGTCCACGATATATTATCTACAGCCGAGAAATCGAGGTGTGTTACGATAATGTCGATTTTGCCACGACGATATTGGGTCTCACAAAATATTCTGATTAATATTCACGGTTCGATGTTCCGTCAATAATGTTCCCAAAAGATACCGTTGATCGCGCTGATGGCCGACATTATACTTCTCGGCGCCCAAAGAAAGGTTCTGCTGCGGCTGACGACGCCGATGTTGAAATTTTACATTTTGTAAATGCGAATTTTAATCTGGGATTCCCAGCACGTGAAACTCAAATTGATGCTCAAGGAAGATTTAGCTGTGCAATGTCGCTGTCACATATCATTGGTTTCTGCAGAAAGTTTAGAAAAGTTGTCTTCCGGGACAAACACAGTTGTACTTGTGCGAAAAGTCACAAACGACGATGCTGTCTGGCAAGCTGAAGGAGATGATCCAGCTGCAACTGCGGCGCTTCATGGAAATGTGACACTGACAAAACGTTTGTTGTGGATGCCTACAACGACATCATCATTTTCGAGCTCGAAAAAGTCTACTACCGGCTGATTTTGCTGATTACAGAGCAATAGCTGTTATATTTGTTAAACAAAGCAATGTTCCTTGAAGGTGTTGGTGGACGATTTGATAGTCATTGATGCGCCCATTGAAAACATGTAATTAGGTCATTGATAATGTTAAAGTGCCATATCATCAAGTCAATGTTACTCTGACACCCGGTCAGATTAAAAACAACTTCTATCCTCATCAAAGAAGAATTCTTGGGCAAAAAATAATGAAATAAGAGGCGTTGCAGGGTCCATTGAAGTTATCGCTGATTCAACGTCAACTCAGGTACTACAAGAAATAAAGAATTTGTGTAAGACTTGATCTTTATGAGAATGCGATCAGCGACACCAAAACCTCGGCGGTATGTTTCCGTTTCTAGCAAAGCTATCAGAGCTAACTGAATCAGCTGCTCCATCTGTTGCAAAAGCAGCTGCACTTGGTGCTGTTTGAGCAGCTGCCGGCATGGCACTGACAAAAGCTACAGGACACGGCATAAACACCTCAAAAAATAGACGCGGTCTATGGTTACCAGGAGCTTGGTACGTTCAAGGTCTGAGACGTCCGAGGGGTGGTGGTCGCTAAAACTCCCGATGTCCAATTTCGATTTACTTGATGCTTCTAAGAAAATAAACATCAAACACTTCACTTCAGAAGTCATTTTATGCGTTATCAGTTACAAAAACAACCAAACCGTCTTGAAACCGGTACCATAAATCTCGATGGAAGTTTCCGCCCTGGTTAATTCACGTGGAGTTTTTTATTTCGATTCGTATGGATTGGGACCACATACAAAATTTTTACGGTATAGTGGCTTAACCGGTGACATACCAATCTGGTATTAAACATTACCAATACAGACAACAACAGATCCACCAATAGGCGGTCTAGACGTACTTGAGATACTTAACGCGTTGTCAATGTAATCAGAACCGCAGCATAATCTCGTGCACGAATACATAAGTGGTCGTTTTAAACAGGTTAATGTCTTATAATGGTAGATATATACAGAATATTTGCTTTACGTAGCTGCCCAGGTGAAGCTGATCTATTTGCGTATGTGGATGATCTGGATAAAGTTGTTTTTCAGCATCAGAAAGGACGGTTAAAGATGAGGAATATTAAGTGAGCTGATATTATCCTGCGAGTATAGCTGCAACTAACGATAGTATCGTGGCATTTACAGGGGACAGAAAAATTAAAAAAAAACTCGAATATGTCAATCGCATAGTTTCTTAGATATGTTCCTATATCCGGTAACTCAATTACCAGTTCACTCGTCATAAATGGAAATAGAATTGCTGATTCGGAAGAATCGAAATGAGCCGACGACGCTCCAACGAAGAAGAACCTGGACCACGGTATTGTCACAATAAGGAATTCGTTAACAACAACAAGTGACAAATTAACCACATTACGGTCTGGGTATAATGATCATGTAACCACGTTTACGAGCTATCAAAACAGCTATCAGATTTTTATTCAGGTCACCTGTGACCGTTTTTGGAATAAATATACCCTCCATCAGTAAGTTAGCTGAGCTTCGCACACAGCTCAATCATATAATCAGGGTAAAAACCAAAATTTAATCGATTTTCATAACGCTTTCAGATATATCAGAATTACTTGAAGAACTTCAAAAAGAGATCACAAGGATAAATGACAACATTACAAATACAGATACTTATTAATATGAACACTAAAATAAATGATGTCCAAGACATATAATGAGACCGTTTATACTCGATTTCATTTGAAATCCGTTTGCCAAGGGACAGCCTCAGTTGGTTGTGCAACCCAGTCAGAGTTTAAGTAATCAGCGAATATTTCTCGCAGAGAAGAGTGTAATTATGATGTTAATAGATCAGATATAAACGACATTGAATTAAATTCTATAGAGGATAATTATGGGGTAATTATTTCTTCACCAAAAAATTCTATAATTTTCAAGATAACTAATCCGAGTGACATTAGCATAACGTACAGAACATTACCAGAATTTACAACGAGATATAAGACTATTAAAGTTATTGTATTTTGCTGAGAAAAATAGGGATGATGTCTATGACACGATTTACGAATACTTTCCAAAGATCTCTGCCGCACGGGAGAAGTTACAATCCCCTCCAAATATTCTCTGACATAACAACGATACAACTGGCGTTGCTGTCTACATCATGTTGACGATTTCTGTAAATCTAATCTGTGTCGCAGTCGACGGTAGCTATACTGCTTCTGGGCAAGCATTAACGCAGACCTAGCAGAGATATGTTCTTTACAGCTTTTCTCCGGATGTCCTGCCGGGTCATTTGATTGTGTCGGTGCCCACTAACCCTGTTTACGATGTCATAATCCATCGCTATCACGAATACGTTTTCTTCTAACCGACCAAGACGGTAATGTATTGGATACACGTGGTGAACAATCAACCGTTAGTTTGTTTGAGCATGAGACACCATGAAAGTACACCATGATGAAAAACAAAATAACAACAAAAACAATAACAAAAAATAACATTTTATGTCGTTATTTTTTATCATTTGTTTGTTGTTTGGGCTATTATTCTCATTCTTCGGGAATCTTAATAGATTACAACGCAAGCCGCCTTTCTCGTCTTGCACGTGCAATTATAAACGCTCTAGTTTCATACGTCGAGACAAATCTGATGGCATTTTCTCAATGGCGCTTGCCAATAGAAGAAAGTTAACTATATTGTGTTGTTCGTGTACGTCCGCCAATGGAGTAATCTGATAAATCTATACTCTTCCGCTAGTGTATATCTGCCCTATTCATATCACTGCTGTAACAACTCAAAATCAACGTTGATTTCTTCAACATTGAGTTGAACCGTAAGACCATCTTGCTGCAATTGTTTGATCGCTAATATTTTCCTGGTTCATTGTACAACAGATGTATTTCTTTAACAAACGATTTTAGCGAGACTAATGCGATAACATGTTGGAGCGAGTATGTTTATTATGATGAATCCATGTGGGGTTTTCTGAGTTGTGCGAACAAATCTTTAACCTACTTATGTCCATATCGCCGGGACACCATGATTACTTTGGGAATATGAGTATACCGATGAGTAACGTAAATGACATCTGTGTTTGATGTCTGCTCCATGAAAATATTCTGGCTGGATTTGCTTGTTTCTTCCGGTTGAGGTCCTCGACGGACGGCTCTTCATCGGTGTCTGTGATAAATTCAATGATATTGTCCTCGGCCAATGCAGATTCATTAAATTCACTGAGAACATTATATAATTGTTGGTCATCCACGGTTGGCGCTACTAGATAGAGTTTGTCTCATTTGAACCACCTCATTACCGAGTTGAGCAACAATTGGGTTTCACCCGATCCAGATTTACCAATTAGAATGGCTCGAATGGAATTTGGTAACACAGAACGATGCTTGATCGGTTCTTGTTCACGTGTTGCTGAAAAGTCAATCAAGTTCATATTGTACAGATACAACATTATTTATAGTAATGAGCTTATATTGTGTTCGATGCAAGCCAGTTACTGGTACAAAATGTCTGATAGCAACCACCTTGAGAAATAACACTCCGGACTTCACGTTCAGGACAGAACTCGTGAATGGATTGCGAGACTACCTCATGTGGTGGCCGCGTTCACGAGCGGAAATGACATAAAACATGTGATGCAATTGCGGAACAAACACATACCACGACGAACATCACAGGATCAGCTATAACAACTAGTGTTAGGTAGTAAAGTAACAATAATGTATTTATATAAACCTGGTGAACTTGTGGGTGGTGTAGCAAGAACAACCTATCCGATGTGGAGTCTAAAACCACATAACATTTCCAGTGTGGTAAGATCTACTACCCAAACACCAATATAAAGACTAGATTCAACAGCTCCTCAATGTGGATTTGTACGCGAACAATTGCAAGTAATTCCTGAAAACAACGAGTTACCACCAGATTGGATACGGCGTCGTAAACGCGTCGACAAAAAACGCTAACAAGAATCGCAATCATTTTGGAACGAAGCTCCTTTACGAATTTGAAATTCAAGACATAGTGTGACATTTTCGTTTGTGACCGAGACTACCATCGATTCTGTCCAGGGCAAATTGTTTTAAGTCATTGGGCAAATATTGCCACTACATTATTGTGTTATAACAGGAACAGTGATTATTTTGTCGTTGTTTTAGAATCATGACAAATTCCACATCCAGATCAAACTGGCGTAATTTTTGGGTCATCTCTTGCATAATATTTCAGCTTTTTCTTCACTTCATTGATGATTCCTTGTGACGTTGTTGTTTGTGACACGTTGGCAACTCCAACACGTAGACAACCCTGAGTAACTGAGATATTTTTTACTCTAGGCACAGCCAGATAAACTAAATTGTACCATTCTATGCGATAATTTTACAATTCAGATATTAGTATAGGTTATTGTTAATCTCTGAGACGATTGAATTGCTATCGCATATTCTAGAGTCAAGCACAATGGGTTTAACGACAACGCTTGTTGTACAGCCACTACTGAAACCTCGACGATATCATTAAGAATGAGTTTTTGTTTCGTGCGGACACCATTGGTGTCATCTGGGATATCAACGAGTATATTTGGACTACGTGTATTTATTGGTCGTTAATATAATGGAATTAGCTGAAGCGCAAATAATTTACGATGAAGTGAATCACAGACGTTTTACCTGGACACAACTATTAGATCATCAGGGCGCCATGAGTTCCAGAAATCTTACATTTGAGTCTCTGAAATTACTGTACGCAGTATTTCACACCGAATTTGTCCAGGTTGTAATCTGATTAACGATTTCAGTTGTCGTAGTTGTTCATCCTGTGGTCGTTGGTCGCACAAAACTTCTTCATAGTAGCTAACATGGTTGATCAACCATTTGTGTGGTAATTCACATGTAACAGATGAGGCCGTCGACGATTGTCACACATGATAATTAGGTAGATTGTGTTGATAACCAGTCAAGAAATATATGCAGTGGTTCTTTTGATACTGTGCAAATCTTATCCCAGATAAGTATTATCGGGATATATTTATCACCCATTCGTTTGGGCGTCCATGCATCACCTCGCCATCTAAAGAAACTATGATACGTGCATGCGCTGTCACCACGTTGTCTCAATTCTCTGGTAAGCCGGTAAGTTGGCGTCAACACAATCATCTCAGAGGTTTTAAATAATTCTATCGCGCGTGTTGTTTTACCAGAACTACCTGAACCATTCAGATAGACTTTGCCATGTCTAGTGATTGGATCGTTTACTGACGGTGATGACGAAATCTGCTATAAGCTACAGTTGCGATAACAAATACCTGCTGTTTTAACGTCAGCCAACTCTGAATATTCACGAATTTGTTCGTATTTAATTCGCCATGAACCCCAATGATTATCTGCACTGTCTTTAAAAATAAATGACTCAAGAACATACATTTTACAACGACTAATGTAAAAGGAATCCGTGGAGACTCTAACAGAGTCATTGTGAAATCTGTTGATAAACTATAATAGGTATATTGATATGTATGCCAACATAGATGATCCCAGATGAGTTAACGGAGGAGAATTGCCATCAGCAGATTGTACACACGTTTTTCCATCTTCCATGATTGCATTTATCAATCACATCAGTACACCTCGTGCCGCAGTGTCCTTGACAATGCAATCTAATTCGGCTGCATCCATGATTAATCTTGTGCAACGACGTGCTTTATCAGATGATGAACCCTGAATGAACTTACCGATATTTTTTCTGCAGATATCTTTGTTGTCTTGTGGTAACCAATCTTGTTTTTGTTGTCTGCACGAAATTAACGCAGAGGTTACAGTACATCATATGAGGATCTTAGCATTGAGCATGTATCATAATAGCACTATTTAAGCCCAACCACGCTGATTTGTGCGCAACAGTCTTTGAGAATGACACTGTTATCCGGTTTATTAAAGTGTCTACCAAACCAGATTAGTATCACAGGATGAACACTCGCTGGAAGCTCGAATGATTTAATCTCTGCAAATCCAGTAAGATCCGTATGTGGTAGTGATCCGATTATTGAAATTAGTATAATTTCGTGTGTTGGATGACCGAATCGTTTAAAACACTATGATACTCACTCGCCAGATCCAAGGAAAGGAGCCGGATAAGCAGGGACATTGTCAACATAAATCATGTTGAGTGTGTTATATTTTGTGTTCCGAAGACCACCATAGCCAAATTCAACAAAAGATTGTGTTACATCATCAAAAGATTCTTTTGGAGTTTGACGCCATTTTTTTTTTTTGTTAATCTATATGAACCGGAACAGACGAATCTTTAAAATAGTCAACAAGTAAATCATTGTCATCGCCGCCATATTTTACCGGAATCTGCTTCATCGCAGGTTCGAGTGATTCCTTCCTATAAACAACGCCAGATGGCAGAAGAACTGATCAAATGTTGATTCATCGGACGTAGAGTCATCTCCGTGAAATAGCCATACCGATACAGTGGTCACGCTTACTCATGTTTTAGATTTCTTCTTATACATAGAGGTCATAAAATCATATTATTCACTCTCTTGTAAATTGTGTCTGCGAGTCGGTCCACGCATGTGAATTATGATCATATAAAATTATTGGTGTACCCTTACTACAGTATTTACCACAATTTTACAAAATCTCATTGGTTATTGTTTTTACAATTATGGGAATCTTTAATGTCTTTTTCTAAAATAAACTTGTAGCAGCAGAGAGGGCGAACAGACTCTCTAACTGACTCACTCGCGAATCGCAAAAATAAACCTTCCAGAAAATCGCCAAAAAAGATCGCGGTGGTTACATGGGTGCCGAGAAAATACCCTCGTTGCCGCTATCAATTAAAATAAAATTATAACAAATAATGCCACCAGCGCAAGAATCTTACATAGCTAGATTAGTTCGAGAACGACTAGAAGCAATTAAAAAGTTTTAAACCCCAAATATACCGATGATGTTGTAAATCGTGATGACTGGTACAAATGGATACTTGGTATACACCATTGAGTTGATCAGTTTAGAAACAGTGATATTAGATATATTGCGTTTATTAACGCAACAAACATATATTTCACGGATACAGCAACCACAATTACAACTTTCTTTACGGAAGCAACAGAAAAAACAACAACCACACCCTCCTCCACTGCAGCAACAGAAAAAACAACAACCTTCTCGACCACAATCTCCAGAAGAGTTTTACGATGAACCTGCACCGGTGCTTCTGGTAGCGGTTTTACTACAGGAAGTGGTCTTATTGCTTGTCCTGACAATATTCTCAATGACGTGCAACGACTAGATGTTCTCAATAGGGGGACAACGAGCCGGAAATAATTCTCCGGAAATAATCAATGAAGCAGCTGATATGTGTCGACGATTATTTCAAGGCGGTATTATGGATATTAATGTTTATCGGGAACTCACTGATGAAATCGCGGACGGTTGCTACAGCGATTAAAGGAATAAATAAAATAAGACGATCATACACAACAACAGTCACCGCAGACTCGTGATGATCAGAGTAGTAAACTCATTATTACCCGTTTACAGCGCGTATTACGGAGATGGAATCGGTAATGTTATCCAGGGATTATTTACAAGGACGGCTCCCAAAGCAGCACCAATCGCGAAACAATTATCAATGAAAGTGATGTTGGTGGTAAAGCGTTCACGGCAATCAAAGAAAGAATAGCACAATTAATACGACAAAAACCACAACCAGTGAAATTACCATGCACTGAGGTTATGTCCGCGGATGTCAGTAAAATCAATAATCAGGCCGCAGATCAAAAACTAGCAGAGTTGGCTGGTGTACATTCCGCCAAAGAAATAGAAAAACGCATAACTGCAAGTCTGATATCAGGAAGTGGTCTTCGTTTTAGACGATGACAACTATAATACAAATGTTCAAGCGCATATCCGACACAGTATTTGACGTAGATACACCAGTTCCCAAAGATGAGTCTGTGTGTGATTATCAGTATTATTCTTATGATGCTCGCACACCTGACGCACGCGGAAGAATTAAATTACAAGTTCAGGACACAAGCAGATATTTCTTACCTTCTGAAGCATTTATCGAAGTTGAAGGTAGACTCAGAAAAGCAGATGATGCAGCATACGGAATTGGTGAACTGGTTGGTTTTCTTAATAATGGCATAATGGCGTTATTTAACAGAGCTACATACTCTATTGATGGTAAGGATATTGAATCGTGTCTTGAAAATGTCGATGTTGCCACGACGATACTTGGTCTTGCAAGATACTCAATATCGACTGGTCCAACAATGATGCTTGCAAAAGATACATCTGAGCACCCAGAAAACAGAAACGTAAGAATGAATGCAGCTGGAACCGAAGTTGCATCAATGAATGAAGATTACAACATGGGGTTTGTTGCACGCCGAGAAATGTTAAACGACAATGAAGAGTTTTCATGCGCAATTCCACTGTCTCATATTTTTGGATTTTGCAAAGATGTTGGAAAGGTTATATTCGGCGCTAAACACACAGTAGTACTTGTTAGAAAACCCACTGACAATAATGCAATATGGCATTCTGGTGGAGTTGATGATGGTAAAATAACAATAACAAAACTGTCAATGTGGATGCCAGTAATGACTCCATCGCTTGCTGAAGAACATCGATTACTTTCTTTTGTCAACACAGGTGGTAAATCGATACTATCATGGCTTACAATGTCCACAGATAGTTCTTCCGTTAACACCGCTGGTTTGTTCACGTGGCAAATAGCATCACAACAGGAAGTGTCAGCAACACGGCATATATTTGTTGCACTTCAGGCAAACCACAGAGTAAACAGACAAAAGGAAATCCAATGGTATTTGACCCATTTGGAGTTTCTGAAGTTGCTTTGAGGAAAAACGGACATCAAGAACCATCTGAAGAAATACTGCTGGATTTTGAGCATAATCATGTTACACGTGCATGTCATCGGTTAGTATGATATATGGGACGCATACAAAACATCGATACTGGTTTACAGATATCTCAGCGCGATTTTACAACACTATATCCGATTTATTACTTCTCGTTGGAACATCTTGATTTATTCAGGCAATATGTCGCTGATATACACTTTCGAGCTCGCATAGCTCGAGTACCACCAGGAGCAGCTGGTTCACCGGTTATTCCTGCTGCTGCTAGAGCAATCGCGGTCATACTCAGTGACAAAGAAATGTTACTTGAAGCTTGAAGGTGTTGGTGGTAGAATGAAAGTCGTTGATGCACCAGTGGAAAATATATAACGATGTAAAAACACGAGTATTATCATAAATGTAATCATACCATCATGCTATTGTCAGTCTGACTCCTGGTCAGATTGAAAAACTACAATCCGTATCAATAAAAACCGGAACCACAATAACGTTAAAACACAATCAAATCACAGGCAGTGAAAATAAACTGTCGTTGACGGAAAGTCAGCTTAAACATCATAATAAAGCCAAACAATCCAAAACTGGAACACGACTTAAACTTTCCATCGGAGCCATCAGCGACGCCGCTAAAGCGGAGGTATCTTTACGTTACTCACAAAAAATACCAGCGCTGATAACCGCTGGAGCTCCAGCCGTTGCAAAAGCAGCTGGGTTAGGTGCTGTTGGAACCGCTGCTGGAATGGCATTAAAAAAGGAACGGGAAAGGGCTTAAGGCTTCCAGGAACTCATCCTCGGGGAAAGGGTCTAAGATTTCTAGGAACAATTCGTTGATGGGACCGCTAGCGGCCCTACCGATGTTAAATTTTGATTTACTTGATGATGCAAAACAATTCAAAATAAAAATCTTTAGAGATTTTTTATGCGCGATCAGTTACAGTAGCGGCCAAGCAACACCGATAGGGGATTATTAATCTTGATAATAGTACCGGTGCAGAAACTCATTGGGTAGCATACGTGATTGATCCCAGTGGAATTCTTTATTTCGACTCGTTAGGGCTAGCTCCACTGCAGGAATTCAGCTATGTCATGTCGTACAAAACGCCGGTTTGTTATTCAACTCTACCAACACAAACACTAACCCATCCACCAATATGCGGCCGTGAAGCAATTGAAGTACTTCACGTTATTTCAAAGACGCCATCGTTACCACCTCACAACGTTGTGCACAATTATACAAGTGCATCGTTGGTGTATAATGGTAGATATTTACGGAAGATCCCGCGGTGATACTACTAAGAGTAAAAAAATGTTCGACGAAATAGATTTGTCAAATTACGAGACTAAAGACGAACTCGCTGATATCATGAACCTCTCTGGGGTTGACTGAGATGATGTTGTTTTTCAGGATAAATATGGCGTTTTGAAAACGAGCAATATCAAATGGAATGATATAATTCGTAGAGTTCTCGGTGTTACCACGGATAACATCCCTGTATTTACTGACAGCGGTAGAATCAGAGACTCGAATATATCGTTTATAGCCACCAGAGATGAAGGTTCAAGAAACATTGCTAATCGTTTGAAGAATACCGGCGAGACAATGACAGGTGAATTCAACGTGAACGGAAATAAAATAGTTGTGCTCAGAGATATAATATCCGACGAAGATGCCGCAACAAAAAAGTATGCAGACGTTAACTACAGTACCGTAGATGGTAAATTATCACGTTGCGGGCCAAGTATGATGTTCAAATAAGTGCGTTTACAAATCTCCGTAGAAACTTTAGGAAACTTAATGAAATCTCAGATGATTTCTTTGGCACCCCGTTGACAGCTGAAGTGAAACTCTCTGATGTCAAGACGAATATTGAAACGATTAAAAAAACACTGGAACATGTCGTAAGTGGAAGTCCTGATATCGTTGACAAAATTAATCTGATTAAAATTCCACACAAACAGATCACCAACGTAGTATGCACAGTGTCATCAGGATTCTCAACATGGTCACAGCAAAATAATAATATCAAACATACCGACGGAGTCACTGGTGTGTACAGGTTGTATGTGTTCAGCGCTGCAAAATTCAGTATATACCTCACATACCCTTGGCGATATTCAACCGATAAGTTTTCCGGGGTTATGTCTATTGTGTTAAATAGCGGTAACAAAGAAACATTTATACTGGAAGCAGCTGATAAGAAATTAACCGCAACATCGTACTGGTGGTGTCTGGAATTTGTTGCTGAAACGCCTCAATTGGTTACTGTGTAAAGTATAATGGCCGTTCAAAAATTTAGATCAAGTACGTGAATGGCAAAAGTGCTAAAAACCATCGTTGACAAGCATACAACGAAAGTAAAAAAAAAAATACCGAAGACGTTTAGTTCTCATCGATGTTGTTGTATACTCGGTATCTACACTCGTTGCGTCCATCGGCGAAGTGCTATCAGCGCTAACACCAGTGACAGCATCAGTAGCAACGATATGTGTTTCATCATCGGCAACCATCTCTAGCGTTTTTAATATTATCGCGAAAAAAAATATCCACGTGCACGAGCACAAATTTGTACGATTATACTGTAAAATTACACATGGCAACAACAGCGTATTCTAAATTGTTGTCGCTGATTTTCATCAAGCCTTGACAATACGACGATATCAGATTCTAAATTTGATATAATGGTTAAGATAAGGCTTAAGACATACAATGAAGTAAATGATTTAGAAAACCATGATTTGAAAACGGGAGTTTAAATAATGACAGAACTACTTCAGCAGATAGTCGCAAATACAAGTCCGATGAAAACCATGATGATATCAGTAAGCTCCACCAACACTGAATTCAGTATTAATTTTCCAACCGCGATTCCAGTAAAAGAAATCGCCCTTGCGCAGTTGCGAGTATACTACAGATGGCCAAAAATCAGGTCAGGATAATTCGGTGGTCTATAATAGAATAATTCGTTGGTATTTGCAAATAAAAATGAACCAGACGGAACACCCGATTAGGCATTTGTTGATAACCGGCAGTTTTCAGATTGAACAGATCAATGATGAATTTCAAGGTAGAATTAAATCTGTTACGTAGAAAGAATCCAAGATAGCTATAACAGTACACGAGTCAACACTGTCCGCCGCGATACAGATAAATTCAAAGTCGTTGATTTATATCAGTCGTCGATCAGATCCGTGCTATGATGGCCTGACGTAGCTCCAACAGCGCCTCCAGCACCACCTGAACCAACACGGGCTAATTTTACTTCGGATAAACGCTCGTATCATGGAAATTCCCTAATAATATACATATTTACAAGAGAAGATATATCTGACGATAAATTTATATTCCGCGGCGTCGATGAAGCGTATAAGTTTAAAACCACCTCCGGTGACACAATTACAGTTGGCTCCATAGGTGGTTTCACTAGTATTTTTAATCAATATAATAGAACAATAACTAGATATTTTGAGTCGGTATTTTACAGATTATCTTTTTGATTTGTCCTCATCACGAAATGAAATTATCAGGGAAATATAAATAATAAATCAAACTGTATTTGATGTTGAAATTATTCATCTAAACCTCATACAAACGGTAATTAATTCAGGCAATATAAATAAACAAAATTTCTTAGCAAATACTCAATAACAGAAGCTGATCTTCTATCATTTAAATATCCTGAATATAACCCAGACGAGTTATATAAAAAAATCCGTCAATGAAATCATCGATGAGTTTTTTTTCTCCAAAATACTCGCTGAATGGAGAAAGATAACACCAGAGCAGGATATCATTCTCAGATACAACAATGGACAACACGGACAAGGCCGTCATATTTCGCCGGGAATTATAAATATGACCTCAAAAATCGTGGTCAATCGTGTATGTGACGTAATTAATGGCAGCTATCAGACAAATACTGAAATATCAAATCAAGCACAGCAAGGATATATCTTATATACCTTTACACCGCAAGTACCACCCGGATATCTGATTGTGCAAGAACCGATCAATGCGGTCTATCTACGATGTCATAATCCGCTATTATCAAGAATAACTTTCAAACTAACGACCAGACGGCCACTTGCATGATTCACCAAATAAAAAGCTAAGTCTGAATTTATATGTAAAATCTTCAAAATCTACTATTTTCGAGGATTTTTAATCGTAGAGTCCTTGATTTTATCCTTGACTCTGTCAGGGATAACACATACTTGAAAAACAGGAGAGAAAAAGGCATGATACTGACCCTCCTTTATTTCATCAAAAGACAACGTGGATAAAAATAACATTGATAAATCGACTAAAATCTGTCATACTATCACTTTCATTTTCACGAGATGACTCTAACTTTCATTTTCATTACCACTGACAGTTTCTGACATAATCCTTCTTAAATGTCATATGCGAGAGTTAATTGTCTTGTTTGCTTCGTATTCGCGAGACAGTTCTAATATAATTTTTTCTATTGCGTGAGAGAGAGAAATACGAATTCCCCATCTTCAGTTTCTTTTACTGTAGTCAAGGATTGAAACGTCCCCCCTGAATTCGTTTTACAAACTTGTATTCTGATAGTAATGTGTATTCCCCTTCAAGTTTACGTTCTTGTAACGTTTCATGGTCAGAAATAATTTGGTCAGTATTTTGTTCATCAGATATATTTATACCGTCTTTTCTATTTTTTTAATAGCAAAAGTAATATCATTGATATTTTCGTAATTCATTATATATATAATGATTTCTGTACACAAACCCCGTAATCAACCCCGGGAGAGTGCAAAAACAGACCCATCACGTGTTGACATAATGGGAAGGTGTGTTTGTCTGTTGAGTTTCGAGCAATCGGGAGAAAAACCTCAACAATGAAAAGGGTTCTATGATATATAAGGTAACCACTGCTTGGAACTTCGAAAATAGCTTACCCGATGGGCGTGGCTTGTTCGATGTTTGCATTTTTATGTTTTCTTAAATATAATCGCAGAAGAAATACAGATAAACCAGGAAACCGGGCGGATTCAGTAAAACGAGAATATTGTTTCTTAATAAAAACTCCATTTATCTTAAATAAACGATTACACCTACCTTTGCTGACAGTCCTTGGTAAAATCATTGATAAAATCAAGGGAGGAAATGTTATAAAATAACGGAGACCAAATGATATAACAGGGGCAAGTAGAAAGATAGTTCGTGATGCACTTCAACAGCGCTTATTTCAGCTGCATAAAGAAAACATTCAGATCTACGTGTACCATTGTGTTATAGACCAGCTGATACACGACGACAGAATCTCGACGTTGATATACCAGGACAGACTGAGAAACAGAATCTCGTATTAAATGATGTTGTCTCAGTTGATGTCAGTGTTGTTGAGGATGCGCTGAGTGCGAACAAGACTCCATGGAAGCTGGGATATGCAATGACAATTCACTCATCTCAGGGGTAACTATTTCTGATACAGTTGTTTGAATTGTCGATGATCGTGTCGAATGAATAAACTGAGTTTGTCTCGCGGTGTCTCGAGTTAGAAGAATATCTCAGCTGCGGAGAATTGTCATAGACGCTACAGAAACCACCAATGATGTCCTTGATAAATGTCGAGGTGACAGTGATATAGTAAGAAAAAAGTAGCTGCTTATAAACAATGTGACAAAAAAAACGCGAATTTGACCTAGATGTTGAATTATCATGACGTTGTGACAACAGCAGAATAATCATTGTGCGAGCTGTAATACAGTAATGTTGTGGCGATATTAAATAATGATCCAAGACTATTTACCGTAGACAGAAAGGTTAGTAGTCTTGGTCATACACGCGAAAATGTGATGCTGACCTGTCTTGAATGTAATCGACGTAGAGGTGCTAGTGAAGTGATCGCGGTGGTAACTGTGTGTCTTCAGGAATTACTTGTAATTGGTCGCGTGTAAATCCACGTTGAGGAGCAGTTGAATCTAATCTGTAGATTGCGGGTCTATCCGTGGATCTTGTCACGCTGGAAATTGTATGTATCGTAATACTCCAGATAGGATCAGTCGCTCTTCTTTTACCACCTTCAAGTTCACCGGGTTCATATAATATCTTACAGTAACATTACCCAATACTGGTTGTTTTCAAAAATCACGTCGTTGTTTTAGGATATGTTTTTTGTAATTCCATTGATGGGTTTCGTGTTGGTTGTTCGAGTAATTTCATTATTTAATGCAGCTATAACACTTGGTAATCTTGCAACCCATTCACGACATCTTTTGTCTTGAACTATCTCCTTCGCGTATTGATGTCCAAATAACCGCTCAGCAAGTGTTCGATTAAATCGCTCAAAATTGCCTGATCACGATGAATTGCAGCATGTCCTCGTCGTATTTTAACGTAATGTTGCTTCATAAGAGATGATACTGCACCTTGAAATTCTCTGCCAGGATCAAGTTGTAGCAGCTGTGGCCATTGTAGACCAACACGTTGATAAATTCGTTCAAACGCAGAAGCTACTTCAGTTGCTGTCTTTGTTGATAGCGGCTCTGCTTCCTTGTATATACTTGCAACATCAACGGCAGTTAACACGTATTTGTATGTCACACGACGTCTTCCAATTTTGATAGCATCATGAGGTAAAAATAAAATATCAGCCTGATGAAATTCATTTGGCACGCTTACATCAAAATGTTCATGCTGAATTGTTTTAGGTGGTGGTGGATAAAAGTTGCCATATTGCCTGTCGTGCAATCCATTTTTCAGCAGTAGAACATTCGACACCTGCTGCTTCGGCGAGTTTACTAATCCTGCTCTACCCCTCCAGTATCCTCTTTGGCTATAATAAATTGTTTCCATTATAATAATAATCGGTTGATTAATTACCGGCTCCTAATGCTAGTTTACCTTTCACTGCAGATATTACTAACCAATTAGCAAAGGATTCTTTGAAAGATTTATTTTTTATGGAATTTAGCGCATGAATTAATTTTACATCTGCAATATATCTATCTTGTAGGTTTTTACTGTTATAAGCTACATCATGAGCGTGACACGCTTTATCGATAGCATTTACTGGATATTCACCTGGTTTTGGCTGATCCTATTTGTCGAGCCTGATATAAAGTCGGGTGCCAGGACCGCAATAGCTATATCTTGGAAGGTGTTTTTCTCTTGGGTATTTTGCCTGTGGTGTTCCTGGTAACTTAGTTAACTGCGCGGCAATATCACCTCCTTTTTTTAACTCCGCCTGTTGAAATAAACTTAAATTTCTCTGTACCACATTGTTCACACTTACATGTAATTGCTGATCTGTTATTTTTTGTTGTAATAGTTGTTAGCCCACTTGTGGGTGTACCCGTCCTGCATTTTACACAATATAAATCCATATCATTTATTATATTTCTACAACATGGATGTAATTGATTTCTCAACAACACGAAAGCAAGGGCCGGTCAAGCATCATGCTGCGCTACCAAATTCTGCCCGAATGATCATAATGCGTCCATCTAGGTCCGGTAAGACACAACTGTTACTTAATTTGATAATGAGATGGTGAAATGGGATAAGTTGTATTTAGTAGCTCTATCTGTAGATGACCAGCGATGCTACGACGTACTTAAAGACTTTAATGAAAACGCAAAGTTGTTGGGCGAGAACGGTGATGATGTTCTTGAATTTATTATTGATATTAACGAAGCGCCATCTGTAGATGATATTGATGGATTTATTAATCATTTAGTTGTATACGACGATGTAATGCTGGATAGACATAAAAACATAGATGTAATTTATGTTACTCAGCGATATAGACAAATACCTGAAGTGATCAGAGACATTTGTAATATTTTAGCTGTATTTAATGATGTTGATACACATACTTTGAGAAATATTTATCAGACGTGGTGTAGCGGTGATATGGATATAATAAAGTTTAGAAATGTATTTAGTCAGGCTCAGTCAACCCCGCATGGATTTATAACAATAAACTTACATGACCCACGATCGCGTTATCGTATAGGTCTTGATAAAAATTTTGGATAGTAGCAGCAGCCAGGGCGCTGTCTTGACACCCCAGTCACCACCGCGATCTTATTTTTGCGATTTTTTGCGATTTTCAGGAAGGCTTGTGTTTGCGATTCGAGAGTGAGTCAATTAGAGTCTGTTCGCCCTCTCTGCTGTTCTTGTTATTTATTTTATCTCAGTTAATAACAGAGTTTTCCCAGTTTTTTGCTTTCTTGTTTTTCTTGATTCTGTAAGTCTGTTTCCTCGTCTCGAGTTTGCAAAATGTTCTCTGACACGCATGAGCCACTTAATGCAGCGAGCTTGTTTTCTTCGGAGCAATGACCGCTATGTCTGGTTCATTCAAACGCTCGAGTACATAAACAACTGCGGAAACTGGATATGCAGTATTGTAGTTTGGTTTGTCAATTCCGGTAAAAGAATCTGCTTTAGAGCTTTTATCTACTATGACGACATTGTTTTGTCGACGTGATTCTTTAACAGGGTCGAGTTTATCACGAAAAATCCAAGTCGAACCATTTTCACTAACATGTTCAGCAATTACCTTTATCCTGAATATATACTTGCTGTCATCAACAAGATTATTTAACGATAGCATATGCTCGTTTGTCATCCATTATGGAATCAATATAAGTTCCATTGCCATCAATCTTAAATGTTGAAAAAACATGAGACGCACCATTGTTGATAAATTCATTCTTTGCTTGTTTGATAAAATCATGCAGTTGTATCTCAGATGGTATTTGTTTTCTGTCACCTGGTAATCTGTCAATATCTGATTTGGTGATGTGTTCTGGCTCAATCGCAGATAACCTTTTAACTCATCTTTTGTTGCTTCTAGTAATCCCATATAACTTGGATGAGATTTAAATCTGTTTTTAATTTTGGTAATGTGATTTTGTTCCCGGTGAGATCTTGATACTTTTGTTGCAGCAATTTAGCTTCGTCCCATCGTCCCATGCTATATGATTACTTTTCTTTAATATACATAGTTGCATTTCTCTAATTAGGCTTTCATCTAATTAGACTTTTACTAATAGTATAATGATCAACCAAACATATAACAGTTGCAAGTGGCTGATGATGGGATCCTCTACACCTTGTGAGAAGATAAGTCACAATGATTAGTGTGCGCTTCATTTACAGAAAGTTCGACGTGGATGTGCCGGCCCAAAACCTTGTTTGGTTTCTAGAGTTGGGGTTAAAGGAAAATCATAATTGTGTGTAGGATGTAGTGATAGAAAATTTCGTACATTGAAAAGATACTTCGAGATAAGACAGGCTTCATGTGATGTAAAAATTCTAAATCAACAAGATTGCATTGACCATTAAATTAAAAACAATACAATTTATCAAATTAGTGAGAAAACTGTTGAACAAGTTAGTGAAGACTCGTCCGGCTCCTCTTAGGTCAATTACCCCCCCCCCCACGATGTTCATATAAAATAAAAATATTTACATCTTATAGCACATAAAAAAACATCACAATATGTCACATGTAGTTTGTGTTGCTGTTCGTTGGTCATTCCAACAGTTCCATGTATTCTTTACGTCATTTTTTCACCAATGTCTGGCTCCCTTTATGTCGATTTTGTTTAACTATGACTAGTTGTTAATTGTTTGGTAACGAAAAAATTCACAAAAGCAAGCATCACGATGTGTCATATATATTTTATATTACCATGCGTTAGTCATTCCAACGTTTATATGTATATTTACGTCATTTGTTTTCAAACACATACCTCCGTCCGCCTTTTGGTCGGATCACCCCCTCCTGCTGCTCAACTGCATGTAACTGTCTTTTGCTTATACAGTACATCTTATTGATCTTAATATTCCTCCATCTACTAAGATTATCATATAAACATAATTTAGCTTCATTAAGATTCCATTTGTTCACAATGTGCAGCAATTTAAATTAAAAAAACGCTAAAACACTCATGACAGAGGTACTGTATATGTAGGTGTTATTTCAATTCAAACCTTTCTGAAGTGATGAAATTCTAATTTTCAGTATAAAAAACAACGATAATAATGAAACAATAGCAAAATCAAAGTGAAATACGGTATGATTGTATTGCAGTAAATTAAAGGAACTTCATGTCAATGTATATAATTGTGGTAGTATGTTTTGCAGTTAAGAAATAAATAACCAAAACTATGCATGGCCCACCAGAAAGTCTAAAAGTTCCATAAGTCAGGACAAAAACTTCATTTGCTGATGGGGTGTAAAAACAAAACAGTCATTTATTTTTTTTAATCTAATTGTTTAATTTGTTTAAAATCTTAGTGAATCTCCTTTGATTATTTTGTACACACTATTTTAGTTTACAAAGCAGTTATTGAATATGTAACGAAACACCAACAAAGTCCATATTTAAGGTAAGTAATTAATGTGTATATAACAACATATCAACAAGGCCTATATCTGAGGACAGTAATTATTTTAGTATATTTGACTGAGAGAGAAAATAACAGATCTGAGTTTAACATTGCTTATTTGAGTTCGGTAAAAAAACTAGTGTTCAAGCAAGGTTACTCTAGATAACCTATATTATATTCCAGATAAATCATGTTTCCATTAAGCTCTAATGTAATATACAAGAAATAGATTTACCTGTCAGTGATGTTAAAGAAGGTTCATGAAATGATGGCAGACACCTACTTCCTCAGGCATTTATTCTGACAATGAGGATCATTGTATTTTGTTATGTCAAGTCTTTGTTAGGTAGGCTGTGTTTCATGTAAAGATGATAAACTTTTTTAAAAATCTTTTCATTATTTGTTTTGATAAACAATAAAGGATGCGTTACTTCAGCATGTATGTCAAACACTAGAATCCTGCAAAACGTAGTTTTGGTAGTATTGACAATCTCAAAGGTTGCAATCATTTGCACTATATTACTTTGTGACTTCTATTTATTTTGAACCTCAAAAGCCTTGAAGCTTTGGGAACTGCTTAACTGTATTTTATAGCTAAAATGTGCTTCAGATATTTTAGAATTTGTTGGACTTGTGTGATTAAAGATATGAAAAGTAATAATCTTGTCATTTTGTCTTTAAAACAAAGACTTACAAGTTTTTGAAGAAAATCACCAAGATCACACGAAACATCCATACGATTAATGACATTAAATGATATATATTTAGTCTCTAATGAACATTATCCTTGATGTTACACATCATTACTATGAATTTTTATAATGGACAATGCCTTTAAGTAAATATCAATCCCAAAACTGTGTGAGACCCGACTGGCATGTATGTCAGTTTCTAAGTGCTGTCGACATTGGTTGCTTAGATTATATTCGGAACAGTTGAAAACTGGACACGTATCCTCTACGGTGTCCTCTGCATTGGTGTCCATAATTCCTTCAGCACCATAATCGATGGAAATCCCGACAGAATCTTGCAGCTGACCAGCGATCCATAGAGTTCGAGAAGATGAATGGACAGATCGCATTCTGTGTCTGGCCCATGCTTCTTTTTAAATATCTAATTTTTCATTTATTTTTGGAATAAATGTTGAGTCAAGAGCTGCAATAAGCATGTCATAAAGGATCCAGAATGAATACCTTCATCCTCCATCAGTAAAAGAAGTTATAGTAGAATATCATAACCCCAAGGTATACATCCCTCTATATTTAAATTCGCTGACTGTTGGAGCATGTAATTGGCAACATATACATTTTCCAAACCCTTTTCATGCCTTACTCGTTTGGAAATACAACAATTTTCAACACCAGTTAAGAAGCACTGAAAGACTGTTTCAGCTCTGTTGCTATCCATGCATTGCAGATACACAACCAGAGGACTAAACCCATCAATCCCTCCAGCAATAACCATATGCCAGGGACTAAGCTTGTGGTTAGTGTCAATATGAAACGTAATTTGGTCCCTTTACGTTATTCGCACGTCTTTGAAGACATCAATTTTATCCTGTCTTCCACAACAGTTTCATCTTTGATTATCTTTTAGCCTCCATATTTGTATATAGACACCTCGCAATTTCAATATTTGTCTCAGAATGTTTTCCTCACAAAACGGAAATTAGTGTATGACTATCCAACATGTATACCTATTTCATCATCATTAATATCTGAAAATTCAACTTTAGTAATATCATACTGTCTCATCCTACGATAGACTGTACTCTCTGACACAGATAACAATTTGGCAGTATGGGAGATCGGAAAGACATCATCAATTAGATTTTGTAAAATATATTTTGGTATGACAAATTCTGGGGTCATGATTTGATCATTCTCATTTGCAGTCGGTTTACAACATATTTTATACATTCCATTCACCGTTTGATCATTCCTTCTTTCCTCCAAAGTTCTAATTGATTTATTTCTTATGCTGATAAAAAACAGACAATATCTGGAGATACTTTTTGTTTGTCAAAATTACCATCAGATTCATCCAGACCAACTTTTTTTTCAAAACACTTAACATATCTGTACTGCATCGAGCTGCCATTTGTTTTAATTTAGAACATATAATGCAGTGCTTGCAGCATGTTATGTCAAAAAAATAAACAGTACCAACAAATGAGCACATCATCTACAATAAACAATATATCTTAAACAAGTGAGAGTACATGCATTGATAATGTAACCAAAAAATGAAAAAGGAAGCTATAACAGTAGTATAAGGGGTGAGATTAGCGACAATGGGAATTAGCATTAAAAACACCCCCTGGGTAAGATTAGCGACAATGGAAATTTAACATGGGCAAAAAACCCTGGGTAAGATTAGCGACAATGGAATTTAACATTGGAGAAAGGAAAAAAAAGGAAATATTGAGATTAGCGACAAAGGCATTCGAACAATGGAAAAAAAATATCGATTCTAGGGACAAAGGCAATTGAACATGGGGAATAGAGTTTGGGTCTGTCTAGGGACAAGAGGAATTGAACATGGGAATAGAGATTGGGTTTGTCTAGGGATAAAGGGGAATTGAACATGTTAGAAAAAAAAAACTACTTTAGGGACAAGGGGAATTGAACATGGGATTTTTTTTTTTAAAAAAATTTTTACATTTAAATTTAAATTTAAATTTAAAAAAGGGGTAGGCAATTGAAAAGTCATTCTCTTTTCGAGAAATATGGGTGGCCCTGAAAAGGGCCTTTGGTTTTTCTTCTTCTTCTTCTGCTTCTAATTTCTTCTTTTTCTCCACCAACTTCTTATTTTCTCTCCTACACTCTTTTTCTTCTTTTTTTTCTCCTCCTCTTATTTCTTCTTCTCTTCCTCCTCTTCTTTCTTCCTCTTCTCATTTTCTTCTTCTTTTTCAATTTTTTCATTCCATTTTCGTATTCTTATCCTTTCCTCTTCATCCTCCTTCTCCTCCTTTATCTCTTTCATGACACCACTTATTATGTCCTTTACTTTACTTAAGTTATTAATTTCCATCTTTAGTCGATGGGGACTATAGGAATAGTGGTCTTCATTGAGTCTCACTAACATCTGCTCCATTATTCCTAAATTGTCTAAAACGTCTTGTAATTTTTGCATTTTGTCAAGGTGGTTCGAAGCCATCTTCTTTGTAGAATGGTTTGAACGACGAATACTGTGGGTTCTTATACGAAAAGCGCGGACGTGAAGGAAAACATCCCCAAGACATAAAATTGATCTTACCTAGATCATGACCAAACAACGCGCGAACGTGAAGGAAAACATCCCCTACTTATCTCATTTCATATAATATACTATCCACATAAGTGAAGCAACAATAAACAAACCCCAAATCTACTATTTACACACGCAAATCATTAAAACAAAATCCATAATCTACTATCCACACAATCGTACGTGAGCGGTTACAAAACCCAAACTATACTCTCCACATACGCTAAGAAACAATAAACAAAATCCATAATCTACTATCCACACAATCGTACGTGAGCGGTTACAAAACCCAAACTATACTCTCCACATACGCTAAGAAACAATAAACAAAATCCATAATCTACTATACACACAATCGTACGTGAGCGGTTACAAAACCCAAACTATACTCTCCACATACGCTAAGAAACAATAAACAAAATCCATAATCTACTATCCACACAATCGTACGTGAGCGGTTACAAAACCCAAACTATACTCTCCACATACGCTAAGAAACAATGAACAAAATCCATAATCTACTATCCACACAATCGTACGTGAGCGGTTACAAAACCCAAACTATACTCTTCACATACGCTAAGAAACAATAAAGAAACCCATAATCGACCATTCACACAAACTTACGTGAGCAGTTACAAACACAAACACACAAACACATACACTCGCACTATGAAAAAAGAGTTAGTGTTTATATTCACACTACTCTACCTACCTACATACACACACACACACACACACACACACACACACACACACACATTGGCAAATTGATGGTTATTTCTTTTCTAGAGTATTGGGTAGCCCTGAAAAGGGCTGTTTTTTTTGGAACTTCATGGACACCTGGTTAATGGTGGCACCTTCCAGGCCTGGCGCCACATACACATCTTGTTCCCCAGTTGCTTTTTACTTTTTTGGGGGAGAGAGCAGAGGCAGGATATGTGGCTTCAGAATCCCAATTTTCGGTTTCTGGGATTCTGAAATTTCTTCTTCTTTTCTCCTTTTCCTCCTCCTCTTCTTTGTATCTTCTCTCCTCCTCTTCTTTGTATCTTCTCTCCTCTTCTTTGTATCTTCTTTCCTCCTCTTCTTTGTATCTTCTCTCCTCCTCTTCTTTATTTCTTCTTTCCTCCTCCTCTCTCATCCTTCCTTCTTCCACAATGGCCTCAACAGGCGCCTGGCATATTCCAGATGCACATGAAGTTCCAACAGTTTCGCCAGTCTCGTGTTCATTCTGGTGTTGATCAATCAACAAGGGTAGCTGGACTGCCGAACGAGTTTTAATTTATACTAAAACTGCGGACGTGAAGGAAAACATCCCCTAAAAAACATAAAATTGATCTTACCTAGATCATGACCAAAAAACAACGCGCGGACCTAAAAGAAACACTCACTCACTTTTTTATACTACCCATTCCTATTCTAAAAATTTTTTTCATTAATCACTCCAATATACTATTCACATACGCAAAGCAATCCAATCAAACCCCCCCAAATCTACTCTCCCCACACCTCAAACAGCCAAAAAAACATGATCTTAATCTACTATCCACACCAACGTACGTGAGATGTTACAAACACAAACACACAAACACATACCCTCACACTATAAAAAAGAGTTAGTGTTTATATTCACACTACTCTACCTACACACATTGGCAAATTGATGGTTATTTCTTTTCTAGAGTATTGGGGTAGCCCTGAAAAGGGCTGTTTTTTCTGTTTGTTTTTTTTTTTTTGTTTGCTATGGCAATCTTTTAGTTTCTAAGAATGCGATGTCCTCTGAGGATAGACTTTCTGGCGATAGGTCTGCTTCTTCGGAAAGAGAAGAAGAACTCTTTGGTGTCGATACGACAATCGACAAAGCCTCTCTCAGGTTCAGGTTCCTGCTGCTGTTGCTGCTGCTGTTGTTGTTGTTGTTGCTGCTGTCTCTGAAGTCTGTACTTCTCTGTCCATTCTTCTTTCTCCCTGTTCACTTCTTCTCTGAAGAGTTCTTCTATCAAGTCTTCAGTGACTTTTAGCATTCTCACATTCTCTATCTCTTCTGGCTTCGGTATCAGACTGTGTCTGACCCTATGCAAATTCACGTAGGCTTCGTTTAGCTTAGCTAGTTTGGAGCACATCTTCGTAGGAGGATGAGTCGACAATGGATGGTTAGACTGGAAACAACCCGGTTCTTAAAGTCAAAGCGCGGACGTGAAGGAAAACATCCCTCCACGGTTTTCGAGCCGCAATGTTCAATGAGTGTCACGAGAGGGATAGTAAGAAGTCAAAGAGCATGAATCAAACATTCTTATAGCCAAACAAATCACAAAGGCATTTTTTTCAAAACATCATTTTTTATTCAAAAATCACTTAACACTAACCAACAACTCTATCATTTTTTAACAATAATCCAACAATATAACATCAAACATTTTTTTCAATTTACACTCTACTGTAAACAGGGTTGGCAACGTTGTGAATGAAATTGTGATTTCCACTGTTGCAAGTCATTGAGTCATGGATGAACACTACGTTTCCTAGCTTAAGACAACAAAATAAGCATACTAGTCACAAAATCAACGATTTACTTTCTCACCGTTTCTAGAAAAATCACGATCAAAATAAGTCACTAAATGTTCTTTTGCTGATAATAAGTGATCAATTTCGATCTCGACTTTCTCTTTGAATTTGTCAAAGAGGGTTTTGATGTAATGGATGTCTCGAGTCGTTAATGGAGGACAGAAATGTTCACGCAAGTCTTTATACCACCAACGTAACACGTCTTTTTTAAACAGACTCCAAGCTTCGTCCAGATATTCGTTGAATTTTTCTTCTTGACTGATGTTTTGACATCCATAGTAATCATGCTTCATCCATGTCGTAATTGTGTCTGCCAGGTATGTAGCACAGTAGGAGACCAATTGCTGTTCTTGTTCTGGACATCTCGACTTGATCACGATGTCCTTTTCGTCTTTGTGTTGGGATTCTCCTTCCACGGTCTCCTCACATTCCATCTTCAAAGCTTCTCCACTAGGTAAAGAGGGATAACAGTCTTCCATAGCTTCTAGTAATCTAGAATGACGTCTCTCAAACTGTTGATTTCTATGGTATTATCGAATTCTGCATACAGGATGATGTTCACTGTCTCGTCCAGTGGCTTTGCAAACTGAAGTTCCACACGAATCTGGCCAGATTTTATAGGGTGGAAATGTCCCTCGTCGCTGCCTTGGTCTGGAGTGAAATCGAAAGCCCACAAAGCGTAGCCTCCTGCATAATCCTCGTACGTAATGCCGTGACTGGTGTTGGTTCCTAACTGTCCCGTGGCTTCGTACAGCGACAAGTACGACCTCAAGTAATTCTTCTTGTCAAAGTTAGGTTCGAAAGGTCGGGTACACAAGGTCTTGCCATCGCGACTGACTTCGATCTTGGACACGTCAAAGTGTTGAAAGTAGAAAGGATTTTAGCGATAGCTCCGTTGAAGGCTGTATTCTCGACCATACCAACAATCAAACGTTTGGATAACTGTCCTTGGAACAGATGATCTTCAATCATGGATCGCTGTCCCCTAGGAATGGTGAAGGTTTTCACTTCTACGCGTCGGATCGGATACTTGGCGGTCGTTCTGCTCAACGTCTGACTGATGTCGTTTCCCACTTTAGGTAACACTTCCACACGGCGTACGTAGAGTCTGGCTTCTTGGATTTTGGTTTTGTAATTATCGTCACTATCAGCTATTAAATGGAAAGCGGCACTGCTCCGATTCAGTCTCAGGCGGACATCCACCCCGTTCAGCAAATATTTTTCTTGCAACCACATGTCCAAATGCAAACGATCCATCAGTTCTAAACTGTGTCCGTCTTTGATTCTGTCTCTTCGTTCTACAAATCCCGCATTGTGGTCTTTGGCTGTATCAGTTTTGAATGTTTCAAATTCGCCTGCATCGTCAGCTTCCCATACCACACAGGCATTGAGATGAGTGTTCTTGACGTCTATTCCGTACGTCAAGAGATTTTCCAGGTACGCTCGATAAGGGTAAGTATCCATGCTGCTACTGACTAGTTTGTTATTCAAGTACAAGTCCACTCCGCTAAACAAGGAATGCATGAAATTGTTGACAGGAGCTACTGGCTCAGTGTCTATAGCATTTCCATCCTTATCTTGAACTTTGACTTTCAAGTACAAGTAACTGCTATTCAAATCGATGTAATCTTCGGGCTGTCCTTTGATTTCAAACTCGATGGGAGCGGAATCGGTCAATAAGGAGACGGGATGAAATTCCACCCATTGGGATTCTTGCATGGTCATCATGGTTGGTGGCATGGCAAACAGATCCAGTTCCGTCTTGGAACAGGCGCAAGACTCTCGGTGCATCATTTTTTTTGTTGCTGTGTCTCAATAATCGAAAACGTCTAAGTCTCGAACGGTTCTTCTTTTCTTTGCCTTTCTAGCTTGAAGTCTGGTGAAAGGGTGTTTTCTTCGTCGTCTCTTTCTGCCTTGTCCCTGCTGAATGCCTGACTCGGTAGCGTGCAGGGCATTTATAGGTGTTTCGCTTCGGCCCAAAAGGTCTTTGCCTGTTTGCAGCAAAACATTTTTGCCTGCCCTCATGAAGGCTTCTTTAGGGTTTTGTTTGTCGATGATGACATTTTGGAGAAATTCTTTGCTTTGCGTCAGTGCCGCATCTTTCAAGGCGTGCAATCCGCGTGTCACCATCGGTTTCAACACTGGGGCCACCGAACGAAAGGCCGATTTTAACATATCTCCTAAACCGTGTCCTCGCTGTCGAGCAACCCCTCCATACACTGGATACATGACTTACGAGTCGTGAGAGAACCGTTTTCGAAAATGGAGTTTCACCGTGACTTTTCCTTTGGTGAATGGAATATTTTGTCCCAAATCTCCTTTTATAGCAATGTTGACCGTGTCCAAATACGACTTGCTGACAGGCAAATAATAAGGATGTACAAATTCGCGGTGGACGTGGTAAGTGTTTCCACCTTCCTGGTCACTGGTTGTGGCACTATCCACTTTGAAAGGAATGACACGCAGTAACGGCACAGAGGTGTGTCCCACCACGTTATACTCCACCACATCGGAGTACACGAACATCAAATTCAGTCCTTGGTTCAGTTCTACAGGGAATCGAAAAAACTTGTAAAATTCCGTATTGCTGTTGATCCTCGGTTTAAAATTTGGAGCCATTTTTGTGTCTCCACCTAAAATATCAAACAAGTCACGATTAAAACTGATGGACAACGTTTGGGTATCCTGAAATTTCATCAGTAAGCGACGAGCCACTTTATGGTACTCCAGGGTGACACTTTTTTTGACTCTGTTCAGGGCTTTGCCAAAGGCTAACTCGAACCTAGAAGTAATGGTGTCCACCAAATGTTGACCACTAAAATAAAACCCTGCCGGAATTTTCAAGGTGCAGATATTGAAGGGTGAATTGCTGGATGGTCTTGTGTCCCCTGAAAACCCGATGTCATTCATGACTTCTTGTAGTTGTTGGTTCAGGATTTCGACCTCAAAAGTGTTTTGCTTTTCGGTGATGTTTTGGATTTGTGTAGGGTGAATCATTTCTACCAAAGCCACTTCCCAATGGGCTTCGTGATCTAACTGGATGGCTTGAGGTAATTTCGCCGTGTAACAGCACAACGTGTTGTTGGGGAACACCTCCATGGAACTGTCACTGGGTAAGGTCAAGTAAAATTGGTTTTGGTGACTCATAATTCCAGAGTTCTGTGGCTGTCCGAGGGGTTACTGGACGTCAGAGGCGTGTCTCCGCCCAAAATGAGGTTCTGGTTGTGATTGTTGTTGGAGTGGTGACTGGCACTGGCACTGGACACAAGGTTCCCGTGGTTCCCGTTCGAGGGGAATTTCAGGGAGGGATTGGGAAGCAGGTAACCGATGCAACTGCTCAATAAAATGGTCCACAATTGTGTGTCTCCTTGTTGCAAACTCAAATTGGCGATGGCTGCCCCGATGACACAATACACCACGAAGATTTGGCAGAAAAAGACGATTTGCGTTTTAGGCACACGTTCTCCACACCACACCCACAAGGGTTGTTTTTGTAAATCTTGCACAGAAGAACTAGGTGAAGGAGGAGTGGTCGACGTAGCTGCGTCTGTGTGAAAGGGCATGATGGTCACTTCTTTTTATAGTCGATGACTTGCGAAGCGTCGATCCAAGAATCAAAACTGGGTGGATATCCTTTCCAACGTACTTTGACTTCTTTGACACGTCGTTTGCCCACTTTACGGGTTCTGCGTTCGAGAATGCTTTCGATGTCGTACACGTCGTCTTCTTTTTTGGTGACACGTTGTAACTCGGGCAAATAAAACGTTCCTTTGAGTACTTCTCCGTTCATGTCTTCCAATTTATAGACGGCAGGATGACGGCCATGCACTCGTCCAGTGACGCGAAACAATTCGGTCGTCCAGTTAGGTAAGTAACCTTTGTCGAAAGTGCGTTTGGTTTTGCCAATGCGCACCCAATCTCCTACGGCCAACTCTCCACTTTTCTTGGGGACAGCCCTCGTCGGGGACGTACCAAACAGGCGCTCAAACACCAACATTTCGTTGTCGGGAGTCACGTCTTGCGGGGCACGTCCGATGCTTCGATGGTAAGATTGGTTGTACGCTTGCACCAGGTGCGGTAAGATGTCGATGTACTTCAGAGTGTGGTGATGCGTAAAATATTTCCACATGCGTTCTTTCAAAGTGCGTTGAAAACGTTCCACGATGCTGGCTTTGGTTTCGGGATTCTCGGTGGTAACAAAATGAATGTCACGTTTCTTTAATTCTTTTTGGAAAGCTTGGTTCAGAAATTCGGTGCCTTTGTCCGTTTGCCATCGAAGAGGGTGACGGCCACTTTGTTTCAACACTAGTTGCAGGGCTCGCACTAACTCGCTGCTCGATTTGGAAGTCAAGGGCACGACCCAGGCAAATTTGGAAAAGACGTCGATGACACAAAACAAATATTTGTAGCCACGATTGTAGCTGGCCAAATGAGAGACATCGGCTAAATCGGCTTGCCATTGATGATCGATGCCTTCCACTCGGGTGCGACTTCTGGCAAACTTGCGTCGAATGGGTTTGTGTAAAGTGTAGGTAGCTTGTTCTTGTAACCATCGTTGCACTTGAGGTAAACGGAGACTTTTCAGTCGCGTTTTGGCAGCACGATACAATTTTTGAACTCCTGCGTAACCTGCAGGATGGGAGGGATCGTAGTAAATGCTGGCTAAGACTTTTTCCATTTTTTGTGTTGGTTGGTGTGTTAATAAGACACCCACTCTTGGAGGATGCTACTCTTTTTCTCTTGGGGTATTTTCTTGGATTGCAATGCTTTGCGTGTGCGACCGGCAATAGGTGTTGAAGAGGAGGATGTCTGAGCGGGGGATATCGGTTCTTGTTTCACTTCTGTCTTCACTTCTGTCTTCACTTTCTTTTTCTCTTGTGATGAAGAAGGGGTGGCCATCATCTTTTTAATCCATCCAATTCTGGAGGTAGGTGGTGTTGTTAACTTGCGTACTTTTTCTGGTGGAGTTTGAAACCCTTCTTCTTCTTCTCCTTTTTCTGTCTTGGTCACTGGTAGTGGTGGTACTGGTACTGGTACTGGTACTGGTGATGGTGCTGGACTTTTCATCAAGGTCTTAAAATCTTTCAGAGTGGGTAGAGCTGTTTCGTCTAAAGCTTTCTGGTGAAAGAGTTGCAGTCGTTGCAAGAGTTGACCGTACTTTTGCGATTTTTCTGTTTCGGACAAATCTTGGCAATCCATCAAGGACTGCAATTCGTGTTGTAACTGGGACATCTCGCTCAAATGGGGATTGGGAGGTAAATGCGGGGTGCGTTGTTCTTGCCACCGATGGTATTCCATCCATCGTTTGTAAGGCACTAAAGCTAGTTTTCGTCCTTCCATGGGGTTGTCAGGGGTCGATTCTGAAATCTTGGAACTTCCGAGGGCCTTTTTATCTTGCTCCCACCAGTCCTCCCAACATGGTTCCCAAGACTCCTTTCAGTAAGGGGCCTAACAAGAGAGGTAAAATACCTCCACGTTGGACCAACATCTTCTTTTTTTGACGAATCGGAATTTTCTTTTGAACCATCTGGCGAAGAACGTGACGATGTTTGCTTAAGCATTGTTTCTGGTGTTTGGACAAAGGGATCGTGCCTTTCAAGACGTTCAAACAACATTTGCACAAGGTATCGATGACCTCTTTGGAGGCCGATTGAATGAGTTTTTTTCGTAGAGGTCGAGAAGCTTTGGACAGGACAGATAACATGTCCCCATGTTTGATTAAACGTGGTGGTAGTCCTTTTCTTTTCTTTCCTTGGGGTTTTCTGGAGGGTGACATGTTTGAGTCTTCAGGAGCACCAAAAAAACACTGATACCCTACTTGGTCACACACTTTTTTTATACTGGAACGCGTCGCCACTCATTGTCTTTACGTCGTATCAATTTGAGGACAGGCATGACACGTCGTGCAGGGGTACGTAACGGACTAAATCGAGCCAGTTCTTGCTTGGACAAATCCAGTAAACTCTGTAACATGCCCGATCTTTCTTGGACTTTGATTTTGCGAGAAGGTACTTTGTGAGCAGCAGCCACTGCCACTAAATTGGAGGGTCCTACCACTGGGGAAGTAATTTTTGGGGTCATCAACGGAGAAGTTCTTGGTGTGATCAACGTCTCCAAGTACTCTTCAGTTCTTGGTGTCATCAACGGAGAAGTGGATGCACGTGAGGCTGCCGGAGATGCGGTCACCGCCGTGGCAGGTCGTGGTTTGCGAGTGTAAAGAAGTGCCTCTCTTGCGACTAGTTTTCTTCTGTGGACTTTTCTTTTTCTGGGGACTTTTTCTCTATTTCTTTTTCTGGGGGCTTCTTTTCTTTTTCTGGGGTGGTGTCTGGTCAGAGGAGCGTCCCGCCACTGGAGAAGTTCTTCTTGGGGACCTGGTCTTTTTCTTCTTCTTGGGGCTTCGTTGGACTTTTTTCTTGGGGAGAAGTTTGGGGGCATTAGGATCCCATCTTAAGAGAGAGCGAATGATGACCCCTCCTAGAGTACCGCTTCCGCCAGGTTTCAAAATGATTTGTTTTTTGGTTTGAGTGTCGATGCGGGGATCGGCCAGTTGGACCAAAGCGACTTTGTTTCGATCGAAAAAGCGTTTGGTTTGATGAGGAATCTGAATGATTCCTTGGAGTAATTGACGTGCCGTCACCGTGAACCATCGTAAGACTTCTTTGAGACTAGCTTCTAAGACACGAGCTCGTATTTGTGGATTTTTTTCTCGACTGATGCCATACAAGGCACGAATCAGTTTGACGGGAAGATGCGACTGAAGGGACGTCATGTTGACGCTGTGTGAGACAGACGAAAAGGGTCTGAGGTTTTTATAGATTTTTTTTGTGGAGTGAAATTAAGTCGAGGACGGAGACGTGTACAGGACAGGTCCTCCGTCTTGGCACCAGTGGTGAAACAAGTGGGTACGAAATCGCAAATCCTCGGGGGTCGTAGGTTTCAAATCGACGAGTAAATAGGCGTGTGGCGTTTGAGTGGCATCGTCGTACGCCTGAGTCAGCCAAGGCGTTCCTAACTGTTTGGCTAAGACTTGCACTTGCGATTTATCTCGAGGGCTTTTAAACAAGACCACGTAATGCGCATTGAGACTGATGGTGCGATGGGCTTTACTTTGTTGAAACACATTTTGGGTGATGTAAACGACACTGGCATTACGGTGATGCCCTTTGCGCGTGAACCACAGTTTAATTTCTTCTTCGTCTTCTCCTAACATGTCGTCAAAAATGACCAAATGGGTTAGACGGGAGTCAGAGACGATGCCGTCGTCTTCTTTAGGAATGCCTTCCACAAACACGATGGAATCGCCTTGACTTTCTCGCAAGAGGCTGTACGCCGATTGCCACTCTTTGTAACACCACACGATCCGTTGAGGTGGCCGATCGATCAAATGATGTTTATGTTCGATCAAACGTTTGACGAATTCGGTTTTGCCTGAACCGCTAGGTCCAGCAATGAGCATGTTAAAGGGATGGCGAAGATACAAAGCCTCCCAACTGGCACGATCTAAGTGTTCGTCGATGACTTTGACAGTAGAGGAAGAGGGAGCAGAGACAGCAGAGGTAACCATAGTGTGAGAAATGTCACTTGTGACACGAAAACAAACAAGACAAGAGTTTATATACTTTTTTTCAGAACACGTTTATTGAATGTTTCAAACATGAATACGAAAGACAAAAATACATAAAAGCCAAAGGCTTAAGTATAAGGATAAAAGGCACATGATAACCATTAACGTGGAATAAACACAAATGTCTGTACAACATGTTTTGGGTAATGTTCTAACCAGTTCTATAGTAGGGTTTAAGGTCACACAAGTGTCCTCCCGAAAGGGTCTTTCAGGCCTGTCCACGACAGTCCCGTTCTGTGTGACGGATTCTTCTGGCACCGTCACTAACACAGGTTGAAAAGTCGCAAGGCTCACAGTCGCATTCCACTTCAGAAGCCCCACACTTGAATTGTGCCTGTCTAAACTTGTTTTGTGTTTCTCTGAAAGTATTCATCTTGTTCGCTCGGTCTTGGTAGTCACAATGAACTATCGATCTTGCCTAGGGTTTCTTTTTATATACAGACCAATACCGACGTGTCCATACGGTAAGGTGAAATGATTGGGACGTCGCACTCGCTTCTGGTACACGATTTGATAGACTTTTTCCAAGGGTCGACTGACGATGTGGTGAGTGGGTAAACGTACAATTTTGTTCGGTTGATAGGTGGTCACTTTAAAGTTTGCATCCTCTCCCGATTGCAAGGCTTCTTTCAATACCCCAAAGTTCACCACACGACTGGTACGATAATTCAGAGTCAATCCTTTCACTTTACACGTCGTGTGCAATTCTCCTTGTGGGTCCCGGTATTCGTAGCCGTAATTTTTGGGACCACCACTGACGAAACTTAGAATCTTGTCGTCGGGATGTTCGTCTGTCCAGGCTCCTAAACGGTCTCCTTCGATGTCAGGGTGCTGTTGACTCGGGTGATGGATGTAAATGCAACTGTCCGTGTCAAAGTACAGGACACGTTCCCCTAACAGTTCTAAAGCTTCGTACAATTTTAAGCGAGCATGAGCTGTCACGTAAGCCGCAATGATGACATTTCCAAAGGGTCGTCTTGTACAAAGTCCAGATCTTCTTCGTAATTGACCAAAATCAAATCCTCGCGAACGACGTCCACGTGTTTCATGTATTTGGTTTTGTCGTGAATCATCTGGAAGTAGCGGGAAGGTTCTGTCAAATATTCCGTCTTGGGTAAACACGGTCGTTGTGCCATTTTACCCCACAAGCAATTTAACATCACTTTGGCAAACGACCGCCTGCCTTCGTTTTTCTCGATGTGGTCTAAAGAGATGCCTTCTTGTTCATAGTATTTCTCTTTGAATGTCTTTTCGTCTTCGGAAGTGTGACACCAGGAAGGATAGCCGCTGGCTTCTTGCTTCAGTTTCAAAAATGCATCCACGTAGTCGGCGAAAATGCCTTTCTGCGTGGGGTCACCCTTGTGGTATTGTTGTGTCTTGGGAAAGTGGCAAATTTCGTACACTTCTAACAGTTGGTATCCCATGTCCAGAGCTTTGAACAATTCTACGCTGATCCAGGTTCCCGTCAAGGCACGTTCTTCCTGGGTGTGCTGACAAGGTTGGTCTTGGTTGCACGTTTCGGCACAAGTACGGCACAATGGAACCATCAGTTTGCCTTGACAATGGTGAGGTAAGACGGGATGGTATAGGTTCGTGGGAGGCAAAACTTTACACTTGATCAAGCCTTCGTATTGTCGAATGTTTTTCAGGTCGATGTGTTCCGTGAACAATTGTTGGTGCCCTGCAGGAAAGGGACAATATTTGCACACGTAAGGATACAGCGAACACACGTCCAAGTATTTGATTTCTTCTCCTTTCTCTTCGTCGGCTTGGTACAGCAAACAGGTGGCATTGGTCCTTCCTCCGTACAAACTATCCCTCGGGTTTAGGGGGTCCATCAGCTTGTAACTTTCCACGGCACGTTTAAACTCGGGATCGGTTTTCATACGGTGATCGTACTCGTGTTCCCACATTTCCACCACTTGGTATCCTTGCTGTTCTAACTTTAGGCGTCGCTGACAAGTGTCCTCGTACAAGTCTTCCATGGTTCGTTGTAAAAACTGATTTTTAGTGCTACGATCAGGGTAATAGACGGGACATCCGTGAAATAAGCAACCGTTAAACTCGTACACGATCTTGGGGTTTTCTAAGTCCCAGCCATCGACCGAATACGTTCCGATGGTCTTTTCGCCTCCTCCGTTGCGGGCATGCTGAATCCATTTGTCTTCCTTGTCGCACAAGTAATGTAACCAACGTAGGGCTTTGACCGAGTATTGACGTTTGACATAGTGGGTCGTTTGAGGACTGATGACAGCCACGGTGTTTTCAGGCATGAATCTTGTCGATACACTAAGGAACACGCTTTGGCAATGGTGCAAGCTTCTTTCAAAGGATCGACCCCTCCGTGTTCCATGAACAGTTCTCGAAATTTTCCACAGCAACGCCGTAAAATGTCCACGTCAGAACGACAATACTTTAGCATTTCTTCCTGAAAGTCGAAAGGGTCGGAGGCGTGAGTCTGGTACCAAGCGTAGAAAGCTTCTCGTTGTTCGGTACGCATGTTGTCGGGGTCGTAATAGTGAGCCTCAGGCAAATGGGGTAGAACGGCGTGTTGATTGGCTTCCGTATTGAAAAAGTGAGGAAAATAACCTTTAGCCATTTCTGTCATTCCAAACGTTTTAGGCATTCGACTCAAAGGCATGGCCAAGTAACTCATCGAATCTTTAAACTGCACTTGTCCCACTTGCATGAAAATGATTTTGGCTCCGTTCAAAGTGACTTTAGGACGTTCGGTGCCATGTTCCGTATAGTACCTCAAAAGAAACTGTCCATCGTATCCGGAGAAATTGTGAGCCATCACCGTGGCATGACGATGACAATCTCCGTAACGTTCGATGTCCTCTTGGCTCCACGTCTTGTCGATGGGATCTAAGACCCATTGGGCAAAATCGGCTAACGTGTTCGGTCCTCGAAAGATTTTTTCACGCCCTCCGGGAATCTTGCTGCAGTGAGGGCAATGACTGAAGATAGGTTCTTGAATGCACTTCTCGCACGCTCGATGAGCCACGCAGAAATTAGGAATGTGAATGCCAGTCTCTTGCATGCATTCGAAATCGAAAAAGATGAAATTGCCTTTCTTCTTGTGACCGTCCTCTTTCTCTGGTGGGGGTTGGTATTTTTGCACGTAGCATTGGTGTTCCAAGTCCACGATGTGGTGACAAATGTGACATTTTTTCTTTCCTGAACATACGTGTGCCTTGGTATTATTGGTACGTAGGCCTTTTCGACACGTAGGGCACAATCTCAGCAGTTGACAAGCACATTTCTGCTGTGAACCTTGCGTCTTCAGATGTTGTTGGTAACAGGCAGGGCTGACAAACGTGCGCAGACAAGCAGGACATTGTACTCTTTCTTGTCCTTCGCTCAGACAGGGTGGAGAGGCCAAACATCCTGGGCATTTCCATCCGCAATGTTTGTGTTGCTCTCGATTGTTATAGCCATAGTCACATTTCTCACAGTAATAGCTGTATCCCAGGAATCCAGTGATAGTGGTAATGGTATCGAAATGGTCATCGTGATAATAGACATGAATGTATTTTCCGTCCTTAAAGTCTTTCCCTCGAAACAACAGAGGTCCGCGCATTTCTTGAGGGTGCACTTTCAAGGTGTAGAGTGGAGCTAGGACATCTTGCAATTTCTGCATCTCAGGAATGCCACAAGGTGTGTCTTTGGACAGCCCGGCTTGTTGTAACAGGAGTTCTGCTTCGTTTCGTTGTTTGGCTCGGTCGGATCGTTGAATAGTTTTCCAGGCTCTTTTCCATTCTACCGTGTCGTTCTTGTTGGCATAGGTTCGTCCCACCACGATGGCTCGGGTAAACACATCTGGTCTTGAGAATTGTGAATTTGGACGAGACTCTTTTTGGTGTTGCGAAGGTCGTTCACCAATAACACCTTATTGCGTTGTCCGGTCCCTTGAGGAGGAGAGACGTGGGCCATTTTCAGTGTGGCTTTACCATCGGTGATGTCAAACTGGTCATTAGATTGTTGTACGTGTTGAATCTTGTCCATGACTTTGGAAGGGGTTAGTTCTGCGGGTCTGCTAAACTCGATCCAAACAGGGGATTTCAAGCTGTCGTGATCTATGGATAGTGTCAAGCGATCGTCTTCTTTGGGTTGACATTGTCGCTTGAGTGCGGTGAGCAAAGAATCCCACATCTCGGTGATAAACCCTTCTGCTTTCTCCAATGGTACGTCGGACTTGAAATCTTTAAACTTCACTGTGTAGGTGTAAGCCGTGGTTCTAAATTTTCTAGAGGAGCGCTTTTCCGTCTCTCGAATGGAATAGTACTTTTCAGGGTTGACTAAGAGTGGTGAACTTTGTTTAGAGGGTTCGGATTCTGGTTCACTCATGTCCTCTTCAAAATCAGTGGCATGAATTTGTGCCAAGACTTCAGCTCTGGTACGAGGCGATAGATCACGTTTCTGCCTCTTACTTTCTTCTTCTTCTTTCTTCTCGAATGAATAGGATCGTTTCATCTTGAGTGCAAAACGTCAAATGACTCAAGTTTAAACACCATAGACTAATTTATAGTCATGGCAAACCAGCGTATATAAAAAGGGTGTGTGTCTTATCCTTTCACTATTCATTTCACTCTCAAACCGAGCACAACGATGGAAGAGACTACCCAGATGGAACGTTTCATCAGAGCTTTGCGAGGGGTCATTAGAAAATTCTCTTCAGACCAGCCGACGGACTACTCTCCTTCCTTTCGAGATAAAAGTCAAGATACTTGCTATATCTGTCAGAAGAAAGGGCATTGGTCTTCAGAGTGTCCAGACCGTCAAAAAAGAACAAAAACAGGGGCTAGAAAAGACAAAAGTCAAGATACCTGTTATTATTGTCAAGAAAAAGGACATTGGTCTCCAGATTGCCCAAAAAAGAAACAAGAGGAGTCAGAAGAAAAGAGGGATTCTTCAGAAGAAGAGAGAGATTCTTCAGAGGAAGAAAGCAGCCAGGTGAAGAAAAGAAGAAGGGAAGAAAGTGAGGAGGAAGAGGAGGAAAAGACTGTGACGGTGAAGAAATTGAAAAAAAAGAGAGGGTAAAAAAAGAAACAGAAGAAGTGAATGTAATTTATAAAGTGTTCTGTTGTGAATTGTGAATTGGATTGTAACTATGGAGAAAAGAATACATTAATTATATAAGGTAAGTGTCTTTGAGTTTTGATTTTAAAATAAGAAGCTACACTCACGCACTCATACACAGACATGTACTATAAGGGTAAAATGGTTTTTTTTGTTTTGTTGATTTTTGAGTTATTGGCAAATTGAAAGGCTATCTCTTTTCGAGAGAAGTGGGTGGCCCTGAAAAGGGCCTTTTTTGGTGTAGGGGTGAGTTTAAGCAATCAACTTTAACTGTCTTAAGCCTTTGCCACGGCCGAGGCCTACTTCTGATGATTATGATTGGGTTGAAATCACTAAGGGTGGTACGATAGGCTTAGTCACAGGGTTGGCGTGTTTAGCTCGGGAAGGTCGTATTCTCTTCGGTCGTGATAAAGAAGTCTGATACATTTGTTTCAGACTTCTTAACTCCGCTAAAATGTCCAACAGTACCGTAGCCGTTTGATTTTCACCCTCTTGTTTCTTTGCTGCTACTTCTTCTTGTTGTTGTTTTTTTCTTACCTCTTCTTGTTGCTGTTGCTGTTGCTGTAGGAGAAAAGCTTGTTCCGCTTCCTTTTGTCGTTGCATAAATTTCTCCAATTCTTCTTTCTGTCTCTGTCTAAAATTCTCCACTTGCGGTAATGAAGAATGAGACGAAGGTTCCGGAACAAATTCTTGCAAGGTAAGAAAATCCACAAAATCCCAATGTACCTCTTCTGAAAGTAAGTCCGGGTTCCCTTGGGCGGTCTCCACTGCTGGTGCACCCCAATGGATCGTTTTCTGAGTTTCCGTCATGTTGAATCACTGTCGCATAGATTGACAGCACACAGGCGCTAGCGAATCTATATAGACCACATGACGTCACAGACTGCTCTCTTTGGATTGGATGCGGACTGACTGAATTTTGTAACGCGTGTTCAGATTGGTGAATGAACTCAATCCGTTTCAATCCTTCCTCTACCTATAAATAAGCGCAGTTCACTGCATTGATTCACCTGTTCTCGTCGCCTCACGATGTGGACCACAGTTGAATCATCCAGCCTTGTGTCTTCCATGATGTTTAGGACGGACATGCTCATGTATGTCCGGTCCAAGTGGACTGTTGTTGATAGGACAGATACTAGTCTATGGATGAGAAGAGTTTACATAGAAAGACAAGGATGCCTCAAGAGGGTACTTGTGTATGGACCTGCAGTTAGAAGGAGTTTAAGAAGAAGAAGATGTGACAGATGCCGTCTATGTTAATATTAATATTAACATAAATCCAAAGGCCCTTTTCAGGGCCACCCACATTTCTCGAAAAGAGATAGCCTTTCGATTGCCTACCCCTTTATAAAAAAATTTTTTTAAAAAAATAATCCCATGTTCAATTCCCCTTGTCCCTAAAGTAGTTTTTTTTCTAACATGTTCAATTCCCCTTTGTCCCTAGACAAACCCAAACTCTATTCCCATGTTCAATTCCCCTTGTCCCTAGACAGACCCAAACTCTATTCCCCATGTTCAATTGCCTTTGTCCCTAGAATCGATATTTTTTTTTTCCATTGTTCGAATGCCTTTGTCGCTAATCTCAATATTTCCTTTTTTTTTCCTTTCTCCAATGTTAAATTCCATTGTCGCTAATCTTACCCAGGGTTTTTTGCCCATGTTAAATTTCCATTGTCGCTAATCTTACCCAGGGGGTGTTTTTAATGCTAATTCCCATTGTCGCTAATCTCACCGCTTATACTACTTATAACAATGAGATATCTGCAACAATAAATCAATAACAAGTTACAAGTTACCGAAAAGTGACAACATATCACGGTACCTCAAAAACTAAACTGCCGCTATGACTACTGCCACAGTACAGAGCCCGTGAAGGGACACACTTGACATATTTTGTAATCCGAGATCTCGGTTTACTAATCCAAGATCTCGATTTAGTAATCCGAAATCTTGGTGTACTATATGTAGATTTAAATTGATGAATTTGTCATTTGGGTGCCTCGTTTTGACTGTATGCGTTTATTATGGATAAACTGCTATAGGTTGGAGGCGGAATATTCAAGTATCTGAGGTAAAAGTTGTAACTGTAGATGTTTGTTGTAAGGGCGTTTATTACAGTTAAAATATAATACTACTCGTGAAGTGACGACGATAGATAAGAAAGTATTCTTTGCTGTATCAAGTAAGCCAAACTTTCTCACTGTCGGTGATCCTGTAGTAAAGCCCCACAGTATGCTTCTAAAGTATTTAAGTGTTCATGATTATTACGTTTGAGATTTTGTGACGAGGCGAGAAAGTTTAAGTGACAAATGCGTTCGGTATATTACTCAAGTCAGATCCTCGCACCGTTACCCAGCCTGTATTGTTTAAGTAATTTATACAAATATGCAAAAGTCACGGAGCTTGTGCTAATATTATGAAAATAACCTTTACGTCACAAAATATAGGCCTACTGCACGACATTTTGTACTGTAACTAAAATATGGTTTAACACTTTGTGTATGTACCATAACTATTTATTACTCGTTTTCTGTTTATGACATTTGTATGATCCACGATGTGCAAACGGTGTTATTCCTGCATCGTGATACGGACAACAAAACTTATTTAACATGAACATTTAAAATCATATATAGATGACCCCCAAGGCTTACAGAAAATACTTCTTGACTGTATTTCTTTGGATCAAAACTTTCCTTAGCTCTTACGAAAAACTGTACAAATGTGAAGTTATGGCTAAAAGTCGCTGCGCCTATAAATCAGAACATTCCTCGGAATAATGTTTCCTGATTTAAAATACGATTCACTTTTATGGCTCAAATAGAGAACATTATAAAGAGAGAGCTACTACTTAGCAGATGCACCTTACTTTTGTATGAGATGTACATGATTGGAAAGCATTGGATGGGGGTTGACCTTTATAGTAAGTAAAGGTCTATCAACGTACACAGAGCAATTATATATATATATATATATATATATATATATATATATATATATATATATATATATATATATATATATATATATATATTGAGAACAAATGTTAAAATTATGATTTGCAAAGTTAAAACTTAAATGCTGTAATATAAACAGAAGAAAACAAATGAAGAAAAGAAACATTTACCTCCAGAGTTGTACTGAGAAGCAAATCCTTCGAATGTGCTCTGCATACCAGTTTTAGACGGGCAGTTTAGTGGTTCTTATCTTTACAAAGGGATGAGGTTTTGAAGTTTTTGTTCGTTTCACACTTCTCTTGTACTGAGAAATGGTGTTAAACTCAACAAGAACAACATGTATACATTACATGTCCACCTTAAAATATGTAATCAAACCATATGTTTGTTGTTTTTTTAATTAATTAATCTCTGTTTATATATATGTTCATCTACTGTATGCATTCATTTATTCATCCATCTGTCTGACCATCCACTTATCCATTAATTGATGCAAACACGGCTTAGAGGAGTCATGATGTCTTGTGATTTACTGGTATATGTGTAACCAGTTAAATCACTTAGTTTTTTTTTAAATAAAGGTTATGTGCAAGTTGTTGATGTGGCTTGAGATATTATTTTCTGGATCAATATAATATGTAGGAGCTACTTTGGCTCTAGATGAATATGAAATGGTTTTAATATATAGGACTTACTTTGACTCTAGATGAATATGAAAGGGTTTTAATATATAGGACTTACTTTGACTCTAGATGAATATGAAAGGGTTGTAATAGATAGGACTTACTTTGACTCTAGATGAATATGAAATGGTTTTAATATATAGGACTTACTTTGACTCTAGATGAATATGAAAGGGTTTTAATATATAGGACTTACTTTGAATCTAGATGAATATGAAATGGTTTTAATATATAGGACTTACTTTGGCTCTAGATGAATATGAAATGGTTTTAATATATAGGACTTACTTTGGCTCTAGATGAATATGAAAGGGTTTTAATATATAGGACTTACTTTGACTCTAGATGAATATGAAAGGGTTGTAATAGATAGGACTTACTTTGACTCTAGATGAATATGAAAGGGTTGTAATAGATAGGATTTACTTTGAATCTAGATGAATATGAAAGGGTTTTAATATATAGGACTTACTTTGGCTCTAGATGAATATGAAAGGGCTGTAATACATAGGAGGTACTTTGACTCTAGATGAATATGAAAGGGTTGTAATAGATAGGACTTACTTTGACTCTAGATGAATATGAAAGGGCTGTAATATATAGGACTTACTTTGGCTCTAGATGAATATGAAAGGGTTGTAATATATAGGATTTACTTTGAATCTAGATGAATATGAAAGGGTTGTAATATATAGGACTTACTTTGACTCTAGATGAATATGAAAGGGTTGTAATAGATAGGATTTACTTTGAATCTAGATGAATATGAAAGGGTTGTAATAATTAGGACTTACTATGGCTCTAGATGAATATAAAAGGGTTGTAATATATAGGACTTACTTTGACTCTAGATGAATATGAAAGGGTTGTAATAATTAGGACTTACTATGGCTCTAGATGAATATGAAAGGGTTGTAATAATTAGGACGAACTTTGGTTCTTACTCAGATACGATAACTCGTCTGGTCATATTTTCTGCTTCCACCAAATGTCACATTCATGAAATTAACTTCCACGAAAACTATATGAATCAGAAACTTTACCGATGATAATGGAAAGTGATCGCAAAAAATTAGCTTTTCTTCCTGAAGGTCAGGCTCTGAAAGGAGATGGGTGTATCACATTTATCGTTTATATGTATTTTATCTTTGTAGACCGATAAGGTATACATTATTAACCTTGCCAAAGTGTTAGCTTTTACATTTCTAATGTTATTTTTGGGTGAAGTTCAGTTTTTAATCCGATAATAAACGTGCATCTTTCTCCAGTCATTGAATTCAGGTTCTTACAGAGATACGATATCTCTATACTAACTGAGCCATTCAACTTTTTTTATGTGTCCTATTGTAATCTCGAAGAAAATAATTGACATTTATTCTAATTTTTTCCCCCTGGAAATTTACTAAACAGTGAACAATTTGATTTGGATTGAATCGAAAGCAGTAATTTGATTTGGATTGAATCGAAAGCAGTAATAAACAGAAAATACATTGTTTTAGTTCAGCCCATGGTTTCTACATAGGAAGATCAAACAAACAAGTGTTCAACCGGTTTTGAAAAGGTTTATCGCAGAAGAAAATCCAGTGATTTAAGTCAGATGTAGCTATTTCCATAAAATCCCACGTAACCTAAGCCGATTTTTGGACATGGTGCATCCAAGTTAGTGCCTAACATAAGTAAAATAGTCTTGATGCACCTGAAGGTTTAATTATTTGACTGGATTTCATAAAAAAAAAATATGTGGAATAATGAAGGAAACATGTATGGAACTTAAATAGCTGAGTAATACCTATAGAAATATTTGTGAAACAGTTTAACAAAGTCACTTTTCCAGGACCTTTAAATAACATCATATCAACTTTGCAGGACGTGGTGAAGTCCTGTTTTATTTCTAAAGATAAATCCTTACCCTATTGCTGTGGAATACTCAGTTTGAAAAGACCACTCTCCCCATAAAGACACACACTTTTATCAGTTTCCGAGTGCCGTAAGCATCTTGACAAATTCGATTCAAACTCTGCAAACATATTTTGACCTTTTGATCTTTATGCCATCTCTATGAATTGATTGAGATCAAATAAAAAACCAAGATCTAATTGTTTAAGCCATATCTAATTTGTGTGTGTGTGTGTCTGTGTTTTTGGATTTTTAACATAGCTTTAACAATTTTGCAGTCATGTCGCTACGACGTCTGCAGTGTGACAGTTAATAGTGATGTCTAGCACTGGGGCATCATGCCTGCAGACATGTAGCATGATATCCCACCCAGTCACATTATCCTGACACCAGGCAGATGAGTCTCAACACTAACCTCTTTACGCTGAGCGCCTAGCGAGGCAGCTGTTAGTACCATTTTTATAAGTCTTTGGTTTGACTTGGCCGGGGTTCGAACCCGCGACCTTCTGCATACGAAGCGGGCACTCTAACCACTAGGCCACCGGATGGGTCTTCTAATTTGAAAACAAAGAAATCGCAGTGTAGACTTTTCTATATTAACTAAGACAAGTAATCTTTAGATATTTTAACCTAAACAAGGGTCCCCAATGATCGAACCTGAATCCGAAATCCACATATTATTAACAAGCCCTACGGAACCTAACTACAAACTCTAAATTGGGGCTTCAAAAGACTATAAAGAACGATGGACGTGCAGACGGACCAGTTGACAAAGACTCAGCTGCCGTGACAAAACAAATATACTTGATTTTTCGTACAAGCAGGTATTATGAATGCATTATCACAAACGTAATAATCATGGACAACTACATAATGTAGAAGTATAATGTGGGGCTTTCATACTGGAACACTGACAGTGAGAAGTCATGGCTTACATGATACAGCAAAGCATATTTTTTATCCATCACATAGACCTTTGCGCTTCGTCACTTCACGAGTAGTATTATATTTTAATTGTAATAAACGCCATTATAACAAACATCTACAGTTACAACTTACCTCAGATACTTGAATATTTCGCCTCCAACCTATAGCAGTTTATCCATAATAAACGCATACGGTCAAAATGAGGCACCCAAATGACAAATTCATCAATTTAAAACTATATATAGTAAACCGAGATCTCGGATTACAAAAAATGTGAAGTTTGTCCCTTCACGGGCTCCGTACCATAGAACTGACAACAGGTCAAGCAGTGTTAAAATGATATATAATGTTAGTGCAGCATCAAAAAAGAGAATCATGATCGCAAACAAGAGAACCATGACTGCATCCAGCAAATAATGCCATAAAAACCATGGCTTTGCAACTAGATATACGATCCACCTGACCTCATATAACAGTATTCCTATTGTCATTTGACCTTAAATCATTACTGGTGAACCTTACATTATGTTGTATTGAAATCATATCATGACTTCGCAACTCATATAAAGTCCAGCTGACCTCATGTAACACTTAAAGTAGCATTCATATTATCGTTTTACCCCCAAATGAAGACAGACGAACGCCACATTAAGTAACGTTGACATTATATAATGAATGATACTGGGCTAAATTGATATCATATCATGGCTTAGCAACCCCATATGAGGTTGAGCTTACCTGATATAACACTTAAAGAACCATTTTTAGTAGCATCTGACAGCAAAATCATGATTGGTGAACCCTACGATAAACTAAGATGAAACATAAGACAGCTATGACGTTTCATAAAATTGCATAATTATTACATATACATGTCTGAGTGACTGAGTTGGTGCTTACGATTGAACTCAGCAAGTTTTAATTTCCTAAACTGACCTATACTATTCGCACATTTTTATATGTATGGGTAGTCAAGGTGGAGCAGATTAGCTAATGTCACTTATCGCCATATTAGAAGTCCCGCCACCCCATATCAGTAATATTCGATAACAGGGGACGAAGCAGTATCATTAGTTTGGTAGAGAGGTGAGACTTTGTGTGTTTTTGTATTTTAACGCAGTTTTCACAATTTGAGTCAGATTGCTACGATGTCTGCAGTGTGTCAGTTTATTATGATGTCTAGCACTGAGGAATAATGCGGCAGACATGTCGCATGATATCCCACGTATACACATTATCCTGACAACAGGCTAACCAGTCCTAAAACTAACCACTTAATGCTGAATGCCAAGCGAGGCACCTGTAAGTACCATTTTTAAGCTTTTGGTATAACCCGGCTGTGGTTCTAACCGGAGCAGTCAATAGGTGAGAAAGCTGGGGGGGGGGGGGTGAGCATGGAGGAGGCGTGTATGGTTTCGTGATGGATAAATAAATTTGTTTGTAGATGTAACGCAATTTTTCATCACTGGATAATCTATATGTGGCGTCCAGTGTGATTGATTAAGGAAGAACCCGGGGGAACCCATGTATGGGCCAATGACCCACGGGAACATACTGGCAAGCTTACTCGCATATCCATGTTAGCCAAGCCAAGACAGGAACCGACACAGAGAGAGATGGTGAGAGTTCAGTCTTCTGTAAAGTTTAGATCCTTAGGCCACTCGACCACCCGGGGCTCCAATAGATAAATAGATATGTATTTAGGTACATACATACATACATACATACATACATACATACATACATACATACATACATTTACATCAGAGGCATGCATCATTTATTGCGCCGCCTCTCGATTGCAACCAGCCCCGTCCTAAACGAGCCAAATTCTTATTGTTGTTGCGGATATAATGCTGTTTGATAGCTACAATCATTTAAATGGTTTTAGGCCCCCATTTAGAACGGTTATGAGTGAAATCATGTACTGATTTGCGGTTTTATAGTGTTTATCTATATTATGTATATTATTTTCATAATAATGATTTGTCTTTGCGTCAATGGACCGCTCTGGTGGCCTAGTAGTTATAGCAGCGCCTCTAATGCGGAAGGTCAAGGGTTTGAACCCCGGCTGAGTCATGCCAAAGACTTTTAAAATATGGTGCAAACAGCTGCCTCGCTAGACGCTCAGAATTAAGAAGTCAGTGTAAGAACTGGTCGGCCAGATCCCCGGATAATGTGACTGGGTGGGAAATCATGCTAAATGTCTGCAGCAAGTGATATGACTGAAATATTGTAAAATCTACGTTAAAAATCCAAATCACACACACACACACTCTCTTAGCGTCATTTAGTTAATGACATTTTTTATTGCTAAACATCCTTATTCCGACTGCAAGAACAAACTTAAAGACCTAATAATGTTTCCTACCTTAAATAATTCTCAGCAAGTTTTTTAATGTTTTCTAATTTCATGATGTTTGTTTTTTGTAATCATATCATTATATGTTTTTTATCTTATAGATGTTGTCTAATGTTGTAAAGCGCTAAGAGCTTCTAAAGATTAGGCGCTATACAAAGTCCTCATTATTATTATTATTATTACTGGTCCTGAAAGACTATTGAGATATGTGATATATTTAATATGACCATTCGTTGGAATTATGGTGCTGTAACATTTGTTCAAAACCATTTTCATATAGTTACTGTTGAACGTATTTACTGTGAAACATTAAAAGACTATTTGGATTAATAGTTGTGTGAAATCACTGTTAAAACATTCAAGGATATTTTGGACTTTTTAGTTCTATTTGATTTACCGTGAACTCATTAAACGGACATTTGGATTTAAACATTGTTATGCTTATCTAGTGTTGGTACAGCAGTGCATTACACTTATCATTCGGAAAAACTTTTAAACGTATTTGGATTACTTGGAACTATTGGACTTGACAGAATGTTTAGGATTTTAGGAATTCTCACCATACCGTAAGTTAGTTTTAAGTCTTTTACTGTGTATTTCAGGAAAATAAATTAATATTGTCAATTATAATAAACCTGTTGGTTACACACATATATATTCTCATTTTAAATTTACAATGATGATGATGGTGATAGATTCATTCATGTCAGAATGAAGTTGGTCGAAGAGTCAAAGGGCAGGTTTACAAGAATAATTTAAAGATAAAGTTTCATACGTCGAAAATTATTCAGTCCCTTCCTTTGTATGTGACTGGCACACTTGATACCCATAAATCAACTCTGTTCACGTCGTTTTGAATTTAATTAGAAAGGCTAACGCCAGCATTAATGGGTCCTTTATTACGAAATACTTTATCTTCTACAAGTAGACGTGAAATTGACCCAGTGACCTGTAAATGTCATGTAATTATGCATGACGGTTGCATTGTTTTTTAGGTGTTCAAAATTTCAAAATTTGATTAAAAGTATACATTATAGAATACTGTAAAACAAATTCTATATATAGATCATAAGATCTTTTTCCTGATATTGGTATGCGTAGTTATTATAATTGAATTAATGTATGCACATTAGCACGGATCTCCTCGAATGTCAGTCGTTTCCGGAAGCATCAAAATGTAACTGTCATCTAAATGCACTATACCGTGTCAAAAACATTAAAAATTTAGTCTACATTTATCAGTATGAATAGCATGATAACAATTGCATAACCTTTTCAATTCCTTTTGGGTGACACTGACATCATAACATCGGATTTTTCTGTTCCAGTCTTCTCGTCGTTTTTATACATTATTGTTGACACACTGACGTCAAACCGCCGCTCAGACTTTGAATTTAAAGAGACCTTGTCAAGACAAGAATATATCCTGTTAGTGTGTCACTGCATTAAATGAATTATTTTAAAATGTCCTCAATGTATGTTCTTGAATTTACAATGAAAATCTTTTAATTCATTCAATTATTTTATTTAATTATATCGAACGAAATTATATTTTCGGTATAACGATCAACTGTGATCTCTAACTAAGAATGGAAATAAACTGTAATAAACTTTAATAAATGATGGTATGAACAAAACTAAAGGCTTTTTTCTGCTTCAGATGTTATTATAGGAATAAAGAATTGTTCCCGTAAACAAGCTTTTGTTCTCATCTACCTGACCGAGGTAATAATTAGCATTTAAAAAGCTAAAGTCATTGCTTAATAAAATATTTCATTCTGGAAGGTTCCAGATGTTTACGATATAAAATATTTGTTATAATTACAATGTATGTTGCTAAGTATATTTGATTTAATTATGTCTGATTTAATATATATTTATTTCAATTTAATTGTTAATCAGTTTTATTTTTATATTATATTTATTACATGATATTGTGATGTAATTTTTTCACTAGATATGATATTTTTTAAAAACATATTTTGACCTTGACTGTTAGTTTTTAAACACCAGGTGTTGATCTAAATCTTCACCTTGTTTCAGAATTTGTAGCAACCTTCGTAAACAAGGTCTATTTTATTTGTAAATGATTGGTTGTTTCCAAGGTCATGATGGAACACTGTCTTCAAGATATAAACAATTTTTTTATTTTTATATTTCTTAGAGTAAAAATGATTGGTTTCCACCAGGATCACACTGGTTAAACGTGAGCTGTAACAAGTACTTGCTTCTATAAATTTCCAGATGATGATCACTTGACCCTTGTTTACGTTTAAGAAAGCCCATATAACCCATGTTTTGGAGAATTAATCAGTAGAAGTTGGGCCGTTAAACTGTTTTATTTTGTGATGTTTGGAGTTATTTCAAATTACTTGGATTCAAAAGAATTATTTCTGTTATTTGCCTGGAAAACATACGTGCTCAAGCAATAATGTGGAACAAGGACAGTGTTTTATACAATATGTATTCAGATATCAGACACCGGAGTGAAAATTCTTATTTCTGCAAGGAACTGTAGACTTCAACACTACAGATTGTAGTATACGTCATCGTCTTCCCATCTTGGATTCATCGTCGGGATTCGAACGTGAAATCAGTAGAACATTTTGTTATTAGGACTACTAAAATGTTATTCTCTGATCACTTTTTGACCATTTTTGGATTTGATTCTACAAAACCATAAGTTCATGATTTTTCATTTTTCCAGAATTTTTCCAGGGAAATAAATTATTGTATTTTTAAAAGCTTGTTGTTTTCACTCTTTCTTATGTTACTGCTTATTCGAGCCTAAACAAGTGACATAAGAATGTTAATAAAAGTATAATACAATAATTTGATCAACAATATGTAGACCCGACTTTTGATGGGAATATCCAATGTCCTGGACTCAGATTGGGATAAACATGTTGTTTACATAATCAAAATCAATGATTCAAGTCGGGTAGAAAATGAACTTGATTTTGGACAAGGTTAAGTCCAAAATACAATTATACATAGAATTTAATAAATATAAAAAACTAACAAACAATGCAAATTAAATATATATAAGTGCATGCATGCTTACGTACGTACATAAGTACGTGTGTGCGTGCGTGCATGTGCATGCACACGCAAGCACACGCACACACACACATACATACATACCAGGATGCATGTCATAAATCAGAAAGGACACCATTTTGAAGTGGAACAAAACGATGTCTAGAAGAAATTATTTGTCGATGTAAAATGTAAATTTATTTGTCTAGAATTGTCAGATTGAAAAATAGACATAGAATACTAACACTTATATAACACCATGATGCTATGAAGTACTTGCGCGCTACATGAACAGTAAGAGGTATGTACGAAATATTCTGAACATTTTGTTATGAACTCTTTGTTCCTTTGAACCTGCCAATAAACTGAAAGCCGATCGATTGACAGAAAAAGTTCTAAAAAATATGGGAAGCTGCACGCATATCACGCAGGATATCTGCAGATATACGCGCGTGACGTAACATAGATATATGAGAGTGACGTAAAGATATCGGAGAAGAAGTACAATTTTGATACCGTTCAAACGTATGCTGTAAAATCCAAGCACTCTTTGGGTACTCTGAAACTAATATCAAGGCCGGCATGGATAAACATTTTGCGTATGTAATTCTCTATCATATCATAAAATTTTAGGCTGGTTTCATGGGTTTAAAGATGTTCACGGATCTATAGAAGATGGCCTACATTCATAATACTGGTATTTGCGATTGATGAGTGATAAGTGGTTTCTGTGATGGATGCAATAGATGAAGAACCTTGATACAGATATTTTATATTGTCACAGGCATTCATTTGTAGGCTGTTTTAATATATTGGTAAATCATTTCCAACTCAGAACGATTTGTGTTGCTCATAAATGTACTTGAGATGAAATCCCCAAACTTCTACTCTCCAAATATTAAAATTATGACAATAAAGTTTTGAGAGAGATTGTCACAGGTAATGAAATACGAATATACTTGTTTTTAACCCGCCGCAGTAGATATAATAAAGCTGAGATCAGAGAAAACCAACAAATATAACAGGTCGCAGGATGTAGTCGAATTGTTAATAGACCTTTATACACTTTATGTGTCGATACAAAAGGCTATGTCGTCCAGATGCCTGTGTGTGTCTGCTACACTCATTTGATATGCTGATTACTCCAAAGCGTTGCAGAAAGTTATGAAACACTACCGAACACCTCGCCCTGGCAACGGTACGATGTCACACTTTCTGAAGGAGAGTAGCATCCAAACACTGCCATATCATCCATACAGCCTTGGTTTTATGTCCAAGTGATTTTTGGACTAATCCCATTGAGGCAGACGACCTAAAACGAATGCGGTTGTAGGTGTAGTTTGCCAGTTTATATTGAAAATATCCCAAGTGAAAACAAAATTGCAATTAATACTGAACAATCAGCCTGAGAAAGTGCGTAATGTGTTGAGGTGCATGGGAAGTAATTTGAGGGGATGCACTGACGTGCTGTTCACTAATAAAGAACTTTGTTGTAAAGGGTACTATTACTACTAATACAGTATTCAGAACGTTTTAAATAAATCATTTGGCTTGTGAGGTTGAGTGACTATGACAAGCTTGTCCGACCTTAAAAACTGACTCTGGGTCCATCTGGCATATGATATAAAAATTGTATTATCTATGCCTTGCTCAACAACTGAGTTCCAAGATCCTTAAAACAAAACAACAAAAACAATAACAAAACAACATCCCTTGTTTCTCATCGACAAAAGTGGTGCGTTTTTGTCAAATACTTCAACATTACATGCCTATGAAGACATATCCTTGATTGTTTTGGGGTGGTGCTGGTATATTTTATATAACTATTGACATGTACAATATAAGTATTAAGTACGCTAACAAAATGCTACAAAAACGTGACAGCAGACTAGAGTGCATATTCTCTTACCCACACAAAAATCAAGCTCCTTTTTTGAACATCGAGTACTACACTTGGAGACACGCCTATGCATGTGCTACGACGCTGCCTAAGCCCACAAACCGAGAGAGGTTTTTGTTGGTACTCTGAACAGGACCTCATTTCACCCGAATCGTTGGTCAGCCGTTTTGACGACAATGTTTGTGATCGAGTGACAAAATTATTCCTGCGAAAGTATGATCAAAGTTTAAACTAACTTTCAACAGGAGCAGCATAGTACATATTTAGCCGTGGTTTATGTACTAAAGCAAAAGTGGCTGAGAATAGTTCGCCATATTTATTTAAACCCACCCCCTATTTGCAAGTGGGTTGCGGTTTAATGGGTTTAACTCCATTTTATTTCAGCACATGATATGCTATACATAGCGGGACAGTATATTTGGCGGAAAGAGAACACAGGAAAACACCTATTGGCGTATTTTCTCGCACATACACGCCAATTGTCGTAACCAAGACTCGAACCCGAAAGTGGGCATCGGTGCGATATCAGTGATCTTTGAAGGCGAATGCCTTAGACCACCCCGGTACTAGGAGCTACTTTTGCAAGTGAAGAAGACAATGTTTTTGGTTGACTCATTTTCTTTCGGGGTGGAGGGGTACTGTACCCAAAGCTATCTCTTCTGACAGAGAATCTGAAAGCCAAAGAATGGTCTGTTTTACGTGCAAAAATGTGTAGCATAGGGACAAAAACAATGACCTTAAGCACGCAATATCGCTAAGACGGCTGGGGGGTGAGCCTTGTGTTAGCCGTCTTGCTTCTGTTAATCCTTCCACAGACGATAACAAACAAGGGCTCCAAAATGGGCGGCCAATGATCAAAGTGAAACGTATACCTAGTAAAAACAACGCCTGAACAAGACCCGAACGTACATCATTAGTTAGGGCACCAAAACACATGCCTGCTAGTGATCGAATATTTGATCAGCTTGAACCGCTCTCTCTCAGGAAGAATTTTACAAGCTGGAACAGCATTTACTTTATTTTTGTCGTCTTAACGGAAAATATTTAATTTATTCCCAGGTCAAGATTATTCATAAGAATACTTTATTACATTAAACATTGTTCAAAGAGGATACATTATGCAGAGAGTAATGTTCTGATTTAAAGTTGTTTGTCCAATCGTTAGGCTGCTGATGCTAACCCCTCCTCTTGCAATCAGATTCATTGTCCTTTCAGACTTCAGTGTCACATTCATTTCAAAGTGAATCTCTTTGGTATAGGTAAATACCGTAACACTTTCCAGACCCACCTACGTCCCTACTTCAACCTGTCCAAACTGGGGTTATTTGGCGCTAGTGGCTATAAATATAGTTCGGTCTGTATTACTGTTCAGACGTTGGTGACCCTGTTGCAACCTAAATGTAAACATGAATGTTTTCTTTTCTCCGTCACAACTAAAGTCGATGACACGGTAGAATAACAAATGAAAGGGTAAAACAAATTTTTGCGGTCACAGGGAAAACAACGACAACAAGAAAAACTTACAGAAGGATTGTTTCAAACATGAAGTAAACAACATGACATCGTCGTTCAATCCTGTTTTGGTGATTGTGCCACTCCAGTAAATCAGACAAAAATCTAAAGTTTTAACGTGGTGTGGGGTTTCGAGGCCTGGGTTTCCTGACACACCGGCAAATTAACAAACAAAACAAACATCGTACACACATAAACGTAGTCACTTATCACTTGAAATTTGACCATCGTTAGCCTATATTCCTGCGCACGTTTAGTGGGTATTATGCACACTTTGATTAAAACGACGCATAGACTTTTGCGTTGGTGACCTTTCGAGGAATATCATGGCCCTTATGAAATTTTAGAACATAAAAGAAACATGACCTAGTCTGGCCTTGACATGCGTATAACGTATTTTGGGTGTTGCGAGTACAGACAAGGTACTTCCTATATCAGGCCCTTGATCATCATTCAACTATTAAGCCTTAAAAAGAATATTTTCGGTTTTTAAATTAAATAGTAAATGGCATGAGTTCTTAATATTTTGTTAGATCTATTTGTTTATATATATATATATATATATATATATATATATATATATATATATATATATATATATATATATATATATATATGTGTGTGTGTGTGTGTGTGTGTGTTGTCAGTTGATAGCCCCCACTAGAGGGTGTGTGGTAGTATACCTGTGACATGGAATCCACCCTATCTATAAGAGTGGTTTAAATGTTAACATATAAGAGTAAAAAAAAACTCACCTCTGTTCACAGAAGAATGTGGACGTAAACCAGTCTCCCAAGTAACATAAATTAAAAGACACACACACACACACACACGCACGCACGCACGCATGCATGCATACATACATACTGTAGTCTACTGTTCCAAAATCAAATAAAGTAAATATCCGGTCACAAATGCATTACAGTAAATCTGCATCCAGTAATCATCTTTGCACATGAATATCCCAACAACTGGAAATGTTTGCTGGTGAAAATGGCAAAATTTAGGCATCAACAACCCTATAACACGAGTCAAACTGTGACATAACAGAGAATTTCCATTGGACATTCTGTGTTGGACAATGATTTTGTCTCTATTAAGTGTTCTTTTTATTAAGATTTTAATTTATCATTTGTAAAATAAAATAAGATCTGCTTTTAAATGTTAATTTTTATAGAACTGCGTTTCGGACAACTTTTTGAAAATTGCAACGTCTGAGTGACAATGAACGAAATTATTTGTTCTTTTTATCTATAAGCAAATTCTATTACAAAAAAGATATGAAAAAAGAAATCTCAAATGGGTACTGATTTAATACTAAATGTATTAATATCGTTTAATAATGTCCAGGTTTTGCTCTCCAGGGCTCACAAAAGCTGGGAATTGTTCAACAAGTTGCATAAATTCAATGTTAAATCATCTTCTACATTTGGATACTATCTAACTGATACCATGGCCAACGGCAATGAAGATTATCTGTTACATCCTAAAAATGGCGGCGTTTTAATTTGTGTTGCATCTAATTCTGGCGGGAAATGCACAAAGTGCTAGAGAGGGAGCTGAGTGGCATTTGTTTTGTATGAAGAAATTTCTAATAGAAATGCAGCATCTGTCAATTAAATCTTCATAGAGAATGCGGCCTTTTAAAACACACATATCATAAATCATGAGATAAGATACAGCAGTTATAGATCATTTCATTGTGTACATGTTTTGGCTACCATGTCCAGAAGCATGGTTCACTTACAGTCATGCTTTGACCGGTTGGCGACCTTGCCATTGGTTTTTCTTCTGAAAGCTTATGAATAGACCATACCCACGGTTATGAAAACGTGGCATAATGGTACACAGGTGAGAGTCGCCACATACAGAAATAAAATCATTGGTTAAATCAGTAAAGCCAATAAAAAGCTTTCTCGTTTATTTAGCAGTAACAGGTAATAAGTTCAATTATAAATGAAATTGTGTGTATATATATATATATATATATATATATATATATATATATATATATATATATATAATGTAATAGGTGCAAATAAGTTGTTTTATTATGTTTTTAATAAATCACAACACAACTTTATAATACTACTTTAAAACAATAACTTCACTATTTTTAAGTAAACCCATACTATATTCAGAATAAAACTTTTTTGGGGGGAGGGTGCTCTATTGTTCTTGTCATGCTTGTGTAATCGGCCTTTGTGTTTTGGAGACATTGAGAAAGACACCGATAGCACTTGCGCTGGTTTCGCATCAGTTTTGCACTGTTGTCTGTTAGTTTGTCTTTCTCCTGTCTCTCTGGTTCGACCAAGCTTCCTCTGTAAACAGAAACATGTTTTGGCTCTCAAAACTCATTCAAAGTAGCTTCGTTTGGTCAAACCTGTTTAAATTTATGGCTCATGACATAACCACATATATAATGGATTTATATAAAATCTCTTCATTTCCTATTAAAATGTGCTCTTGTACTTTTCAAGCGTAGAATAATGGGGCACCGACTGGCCGAGTGGTCTAAAGCGCTAACCATCAGGAATCAATTCCACCTCACCTCAGTCTGCGTGGATTCGAGTCTCCTCACGTCAAATGTGGGTAAATGAGAAAGCTTGCCAATAGGTTCTCGTGGGTCGGTAGTTCTTCTCGAGGTTTTCCTTGGTTTTCCCTCAACCAGTTACAGTGGCCGCCATGTGTGATTTATCTTGCACTGAAAGGTGGCGTACAATCCCTTTACAACACCAACAACATCAACACGCGTAAAATATGCCGATTACTCATACTAGGTAATTAATTGTACAAATGTATATTGAAAGAAGAACAATCATAATTTCCCCTTGTAATCAATTTTAAAAGGAAAAATTCTCAAAGCTTTAGGTTTTAAAGTTCAGTACTAGTGCTGAGCAATTGTCATATCTGTTGAAACGACATATAATAATAACTTAGTACAACGCTACATCTTTCAAAGCTCTAAACTCATTACAATTTGGTTAACACTAAAAGTCATATACATATACAATTTATATTTTTTTTTAAAACATGACACCGCAGAATTATAAATATAAAAAACATGATAAATATAATTAAGGTTAAAGATATGTTATTAAATCTGTTTGCAGCTGAAAGAGGTAAGATTTTAAAACGCTCTTGAATGAGAATACCACTTGCAAAATCATGCGATAATTCTATTAGTATTATATGTTACTGTGTCATGTTCCAAGCTCTAAAATATTTCATAAATCGCCCCTCCCCTCCCCAATGAAAAGCCAAACCAGAACAAAACAAACAAATAAACGCGAGTATAAACTAGGTTCACTGTGCAAGGAATGCAAAACTCGAAAATAGTTCCCTAACAAATGACAGGATTATCGTATGAAGATACCTATGTTGTTCCAGTCCCATTTACCGTAAGCTATATTACATGAACCAATGAAAATAACAAGGTTTCAGATTTCATTGGAACAAGTACATTTCTATTTTTTATATAAATATGCACAGAAGAAAAGCTGTTTAAAAAGAAATATGCTCATATTGCACTTATGATGGTAATTTGTTCTTTATCTAGAACAATAAAAATGCAAGTCAACCGTCTCTTTCGTGGTGTGACATCCGTTTGAACATGTGTCGTGTGCTTTTTTATCTTACAATATCCTTCTTGACGGAAATAATGCCTTTGTTCTCTTAATTTACGTCTTTCCTATCTGAAGAAGAAAAAAAAAACATTTTAACTAAATGACAACAGTGTAGAAAATTTGACAATTACCAAAGTTTTGTTTGTTAGTACTCTTGTATGGGACAGTTGTCACTTTACTTTCCACGATGGATCCACAGAAGTTCTCTTTATCTGTAAACTTTTTATGTTAAAGATGTAATAGTACATACCGCGAGGTTACGTAATCCATTAGGATTGCGTGACAAGCTGATTGAAAGTGAATAGACGTATTTTGTCCATTTTTTAGTACTTTTTGACATAATTTGGGTTTAATTTGATCGCATACTTATCTTAGCAGTATCTCGCAATAACTTTATAATTTACATAACTAAATAATAATTGTTATTTTGCCCAATTGAAAAGCGGTAGGTTCTCAGACTAAGTTGAACACTTGACAGCCATACAGATTGATGGTTGAGTTATCACCATAATCTAAATTCATTTTCAATGTTTTGCTACATGGTTTAACACTGTTGTTATGCATGATTTTTGTTAACAAGAATTAGAAAACAAAACATTACTGACCATATGATCGGTACGCCAACGTCACCACTATATCCATCATGTTTCTTACAGCCTTGGCTGCATACGCAGTTGTTTAAAATAATTCGGTCGTGTCTTAACACGGAGGAGCAGTCATTCAGTTAGTATCTTCGTTTATGGCTTGACAAATTTATGGCAATGTCTTTCAATCAAAGACATTTCCCAAGTTTGCATCCTGTACAAAAGTTAATGATTGACACGGGTAAAACACGCTTCAATTTTATGGCACACCAATGCCGGAAAATGCTTGAATGAAGTGTACTCTTGATGGAGGTATTCCCTACTATATTATCATCTGTTCTATGACTAATATCTACCATAACGGCCACATAATAATACTTATTCATCTGACTTAATGCATTCATCTAAATTGCTGACATATGCGGAAATAGGACACCTTACTCTAAGGTGCATACTGTCTACCTTCGCGACTGCTGACAAATCATTTCATGGTTGTATATCGTTTTCATTAAGCAATTTCTCTTTTGCACTTTTTTCACTAATTGGTTTAAAGTCTATTTCAGTAGTTCATACCAGTTATGCTCGGTAATTTCAAGTACATTACCATTCAGATAATATTAAGTCACAGTGACCTATTTAATACGCAAGTATTCGATATCTCGGGTATTCATATTTACCAAGAAGCAATATTCCAGAAGGCAAAACATGCCCACAATTGCCATATTTGAAATATTTGAAATCCAGGTCAAAAATAGAAGAAGAAAAAAAAAATGATTTCAGTGGAATGATGCATGATAAAGTCTTAACCTTATCCCTGATATCTTGTATTTAAGCTCACTGGTAAGAAGCAACCTTTTTTTTTTTTTTTTTGTTCTTCTAGTTTGTACACATTTTTTGCATGCATTCACCGTATCCAATCATAACTTGAAAAGAATCAGCCACCATAACGAATGGGCTAAGTATTCTTTTGATGTCCGTCAGTTGTGTAATATCTTTCTTCCGGTAAATGTACCTGGGCGTCATGGCGTTTGAAATTGCTTGTCCTAATCTATGTTTGAATGTTAACCTTAAGGATGGTGACTGTGGTTGGTGTTTCACTCGTTGTTCAACATTTCCGTCTAGCATGGTGCTCTAGTTTTTACCATGTTTTGGTGCTCTAGTTTTTACCATGTTTTGTGGCATTTGTTTAGGTTTTTGTTTGTTTGTTTAGTTTTATTTTCTTGAACGTTACCTCTGTAGACACTTTGTGTATTCAGTGGATGTATACAGGCTCTCCGAATCCAATTGTATTTATTCTTTGTTGATGGCCAAGATATCCATAGAAAATAAATAAAACGAAGTGCTTATTGTTTCACAACATAAGTTTCTATAGTTTTTGCAACAGATATTCTTGCTCGTAGACAAGAACATAATTTTAGCCTCAAACCCGCGATCAAATCAGATTCGTTTTGTCTGACAGCAAAAGGCACCCATGAGAGATTATAGTGATTTAGTCACTGAGATATCATAGCGACTAAGTCTTAGACCATAACGATTCGGTGTCTTAGTTGATAGTGATTTAGTCTTTGAGAGATCTAAGTGACTCAGTCTTACAAGAAATGTGGTGGTATTTAAGTCTAATTCATGTTCATTCCTATGGTGCTATTTCACCAATAAATTCCAATTACCTATCCTTTCTCTCTCTCTCTCTCTCTCTCTCTCAATTTTTTCGTTTTTCCTCCTCTCTTTTATTAAATGTTACAGGCATCATTCGGACAGCTAACAGTAATGCCAAGTGTCAAAGTGACTGCCCAAACAATGCACTGTTAACACTGTTTAGCTGGAAAAAAGATTATCGGCGTCAAATTTACATGAATTCTTTCTTTGTTTTAGATAAATGTCGATTATATAAAGATATGGCAAAAAAGTTTGTAGACTATAACCTCTTCTAAAGTTCTGTATGGTTCTCCAAATTAATATTTAAAAAAGATTATAGAAAAAAAGCGGATAACATTTTTATATCATACACCTCAAATTAAGTGTTGCTTTATTATTTTAGTGATCATTGAAATTCAAAGAACGAATACAACATTTTGTGTGTTAATACTTGGAACGTCGCCGATGAAATCAGACTTCCATTATTATTTATTTTGCATTAATTATCACAATGTATAACATATATTTAGTGGATCAAGGCCAACGACTGCATAAATTATCACAAAATAACATAATCTAGTTGGTCAATTCCAACGGCTGTATACATTATCACAACATATATCATACATCTAGGGGGTCAAGGTCAAAACTGTTTTAATTATCATAATAAATAACATACATCTAGGAGGTCAACGTGAAATTCATGTGTACTGAAAGAATTGTGAATCTGACACTCTTTATATGGATTTTCTGATTTGTTCTATACACGATTGGAATTTAGACAACTGTATCGAAATGTTTGATGTGTCTGACAAGAGCCAATACTAGTTTAGTTATCATAGAAGTCAGGTTGCACTCTACAGATCTGCATGGGGTCTAAGATTTAAAGCTGAGGAGTTTCTCTTTCTTACTAACGATCTCAACTATTTAAGAAAGACCTTGTGTATCTTAGGTATTGTTAAAAGTACGTCGAATTCCCTTTATTTTCGTGCATATTTGATATGTGTAATTTGGGTTATAGAAAATATAGCTTGGCCTTCAAATATGCATGTATAAAAAAAATATTTACTACGCTTGGCCATTTTCACTTACTGGACTTCAAAAGAAAATTGGAAAGAAACTAGCCGTTATTTTTTTCAAACATTTTATATATTTGATAATTAGTTCGTTACACTTTCTGAAGTATTTATTACCTCGTTTTCGATCTTTTGAGTAACTGTTAGAGTTTGTGTGCCTTGGCTGAGTTTTGGAGACTTGGGAAATCTGTATTTAGATCATGTACGATTTTCACAAATACATGTAAAAAGAAATTTAACAGTACATTAGAGTAGCATATAGGTATGCCATCATTCTCTCCAATGAACTTGTTACAAATGCAAACAGTTTCACCTTACACTTGCCACTCTGTTATTAGTACGTAATATATGTGAAGCGCAACCTCGTTTGTCGCAATGCATCTCGGGGATGCCTACAAAACTGAGTAAACAGGTTAAGTATGAGGCGGAGACAAATTGACTCAGTAAACCATTATTTTCCCTATATAGTCCCGACATTCGTTTTTCAGTACTGAATTTTGCACTTTGTCCAGATGGTAATACATCATACGTTGATCCGAAGTATATTTAAAGATTAACTCACGGTTAAGTTCGGGTCCTAGTTTAACCACACTGAACTGTAAACAGAACATGTCATGGGTCATAGATTTTGGTACGGGTCCACATCAGTGCCAGATTATCTGCTATGCGCTATCGTCAAAACACACACCATGATGGTCATATTCTAACAAATAAACACTTTCCTTGAAATCAGTAGTAAGACTCCCTAAATATAAGCCAAGGATTATCACCAAAGAAAGAGAGGAAAATACTCTCAAAATAGACTGGAACTACATTCGTACTAATTGTGATCTGAGTCCAAATATCAAACTCTGTTTTATACCTGGTCACGCTGTCATTGTTCGTTGAGTTCCAAGTGGTTTAGTCATCGATCTCTAGAGAATACTAACAGCACAGTGTTATTTTCATTAATACCTGATAAATTTCCTCACTGTGTGGGTCTTCATATCCCTACATTCCATTATAATGGTGACGCTCCACAGTTTCGTATTTTGCATTGGGTTAGAATTTTAAAGAGGAAGAATTTCCCTGGTTATACTGGCTATTTGAAAAAAGACCTTGTATATTATACGTATTCTTCCAAGAACCTTTAATTCCCTTTATTTTGGTGTATAATTGATGGGTGTAATTTTGGTTATAGAGTATACAGCTTAGCCTTACTTCAGATGTGAAATTCCCAGAAACTGCAAAGTCCGCTTGGACATTTTCACTTATTCGATGACGGTGGTGAATTGTAAAAACTAAACAACAAAAAGAACAAAGAGCTTGTATTGTCTAGTCTGGCAACGTTCATTTTCCCTTTTTAATAACTGCTGGAGATAGTGTACTCTAGCCTAATTCAGGCCGATCTTTATAGCACAAGGGAGTGGTCATTTTAGTCAGCTGTGTGCTTAAATCATGTACAACTTCCACATGCGCTAGCCAAAGAAATTTCAGCCACGGCACATGAAAGTAATATTAAGGTATACCAATATTCTCTTCATTGTGTATGTTGCAAATGTAAACAACTTCACCTTACACTCATCACTCTCTCATAAATTCATAATATCTGCAGAGTGCCCCAATATATGCATGTTTCTTTAACGACATGCCTTTTTTAGAATCTTCACCCATTCTTGGCACAATCGATTCCTTATCCTTGTGTTTTAGACACTCAAAGTATTTTCGTAAATATTTAATTTTACCACATCAATTATTAACAGAAATGTAAAACTCATAAAAACAACAGTTTGTGAGATCCATTAGTGAAGAATAAGATCTATAAAAAGTAAGCTTCAACTAAACAAAAACTACGAAATTCAATCGTTTCACTCTGTGACTATTTTAATGTGCCCTCCCCTCCTTCAAACCCTATTCCAAATCGCCAACTCCAACCTGGGGCCAAAATTTAAAAAAAAATAATAAAAGCAAGAAGAAGAAAAAAAGCATTGAAACCAAATGTGCTCATACATTATCGCCTTAGCTTAATGTATAATACGTTTCTGCAATGCTTTACTTTAAATAAAAGTCCTCTGTGCATACTGGGCTTTTATTTACGCCTTGTGTGTATACCGGTCTTTCATTTACGCACTGTTTAAACTGTAAATGGTACTTTTCAGACCGATAGACTCAATACAAATGCACGAGTCTAACACAATGCAATTGTATTCTGACAAGCTATTTAAATCGACATGTTCTATTAGTCTCTGGGGTAGACGAAAGCTTAGCTTTTCTTAGATGTCAGTTCTCTGAACAAATGATATAGTAAGTAACACACGTTGACCTCCTATGGGTCTTTTTGAAAGACACATTTTATTCGATGAAATACAAATAAATTTAGCATAGACTGCTTCTGTCAAATATAGACACTAGTTTATTTTGTGACAAATTCTTTTTAACACAAGAATACAATATCTATTTCTAAGAACACGAGATAAATATTGCTTGAAACTGTATTTCCCATTTATGAGATCAATTCAAATGAAAGATTTTTTAAATCTTTTTGCACACTTATAATTGGATACAAATCACAAGATACGCGTTAAGATCGAACCAACAAGAAAACTCAGCTGAAACATGTGTTTAGTCTGCTTTGCATATACGGTACATAATCCCAAATCTTAGTTTAGCAAGAAAGGTGGGTCAATACAAACACAATTTACCTTTTACTGGTGATTTTTTTTCAGGACGAAAAGAGCGTTTAACATAATTATTTTAATATGTTTCTCCTTTCTTAAAGATAGAAATTAATTTTCGTGCCAAATAAAGAAAAAGAAAAGTAAATTGGAAACTGTCATATATATATATATATATATATATATATATATATATATATATATATATATATATAAACCAATTCCAAATTTGTATTTAGGCCGCATGTAAATTTGTAAATGTACACGTGACGTGACGTGAAAGCCTGGAAAACCCTTTAAGTACTCTACCTTAGTAATGCTATTGTAATTTCATATCTCCATCCCAAATGGCCACATCATTTGAGCCAATGCTTCAAAGTAAAACTATCATTTCAAGGTTTTTTTTCTGGGAATTTACGTTGTCAGTTGTTCCTTCTTTTTCTTTTTCTTCTTCTTCTTCTTCTTCATTTAATATTACCACTCTAATATAATCTGGTGGTTACAAAAAGTAGTCAGGGTTTGTTTGGGGCATATACGGTACTAATTTACCAAGGTTGGAAGAGTTGGACGGTGAATGTCAATCAAACTCACAGACGACAGACAGGTGTACACTTAAGCGGAACATTCTGCAACCAGGCTGTTACTTTAAAACTGGCGGACAGAGTGAGACGAAAAAAAATTATACATAAGTATGTTGCACTCTGTCCTCTGTTCATGGTAAAGAGGGACAAGTAGATAGTGGTTTCTCATACACAGCAAGCCGTGACAGGATAGAGCGAGAAGACGCGATAACAGGGAATTGTTAATGTGAAGTAATTTTGCCCAGAGAAGGATTGACTTAACTAAAGTGTACGTACTGTGAAGTGCTATTTTTATGTTGGATTTGTGGTTTTTTATAGTCTATAAGCATAACATTATTTTGTGTTAATAATACAACTTGTAAAAGGACGCGTTTCGGATCCTATAGACTTACATCTCTAGCAGAATATAAGAAGAAATTTTCAAAACAAAGCCCAAAAGATTTTGACAAGATCGAAAGATGTACATAAAAGGAACCGAGGGGGACGTAAATCCAACCATCAGCTGCATCAGCATCCCAGTGTACGGAGGCTTAGCACAGCAAGATGCGACAACACTTGGATTCTCATTGTATGGTGGATTTCCTGGGTCAAAAATACAGCTGATGAATGAAATGCTGACGTTTATTCCAACGTCTGGGATTAATCCACCCGTTTCGCCGGTGACATCAGGGGTCTCTGGTTTAGCTTCTCCGACGCCAACGCCGACATCAACTCCGACGGCACTCTCTCCTTCTGCATCGTAAGCATATTTTGTACTTTATTTAATAATTAGAATTACCGAGATACCGTACATAAATCCAATGTAAATCACAATTTTCATACGATAATCCACTGTTACACATAATGTAAATCTCTTCATAAAACAAGGCCAGGGAGCACATCACAACTTTATTTGCTTTGTAGTTCTCAGACCACATGTAGGTGGCACACGAGTAAACACAAATTACTTTAATGGTGGCGTAGCATATTCAAATTGGGGAAGTCAAGATTATGTAGTGTGTGTGTGTGTGTGTGTGTGTGTGTGTGTGTGTGAGAGAGAGAGAGAGAGAGATTGTGTGTGCTTTTTTTGTTACTTTAGAATGTACTTTATTCATGCCTGTAACTAGACATTCTTATAACGATAAATTCAATGCATAAACGAGAAGTTTTAAAACAGCAGAAATAATGTAAGAAACAATACTAGAAAGAGACTCATTAATGATTATCTCACCGTTGTTATTAATTTAAAAATTGATATATGGTAAAATCGTACAAAATGTGTATAAGTCAATTCTCAATACATAATAAATGCATAGAAAGTTCCACAACAAAGAAAATATCAAGAGCATTCATTAAGTATTGTCACTCGTCTCTTATAAAAAATATGGAAAGACCAGTGATTGCTGAAACTCATTCCCCACTTTTACCATTCCGCATATGTTACCTATACCATCGTCGTATGATATACTTCCCAGTACCCTGATGTTTACTAGACCTACATTTCAGCAGAACAATGTACATCATTTTCGGGTAATCTTCAAACTTCAGGTCGTTGTATGAAAGTACAATAGTTACTTAGCTTGGATGTTTTACATAATTTCACATTCTTTTTAATTATTGCGAACATTTGACTCGTTGCACATGATTTTGTATATTGCTTTACCGATTTTAGATTTTTGAATTTGATTTGCATTTGCTATTGACATCCCCACAAACCCAATCATTCTAGAGATTATTTACCTACTAGATTTTAGGAATACTATAAAACATATTCGGTAAATTGTGCATACATACATACATACATACATACATACATACATTCTCTATTTACAGACCGCTCCGGTGGCCTAGTGGTTAGAGCGTCCGCCTTGGATGCGGGAGGTCGTGGGTTCGATCCCCAGCCGAGTCATACCAAAGACTTACAAAATTGGTACTAACAGCTGCCTCGCTTGGCGCTCAGCATTAAGAGGTTAGTGTTAGGACTGGTAGGCCTGGTGTCAGGATAATGTGACTGGGTGGGACATCATGCTACGTGTCTGCGGCATGATGCCCCAGTGCTAGACATCCCTATAAACTGCCACACTGCAGACATCGTAGCGATATGACTGAAAAATTGTTAAAGCTACGTTAAAAATCCAAATCACACACACACACACGCTCTATTTACAAGATGTCTGACTCATTGTTTCTTTGGGAAAGGCACTTAGCTCTCTTTTCCTCTGTGTTAAAAGTGCCACTCAATTTTGAAAACCAAAAATATCATCTTAGTCACATAACAAAACCCAAACATCTTGTTAGTCACATTACATGACCGAAACATCATGCTAGTCACATTACTTGACCGAAACACCGTGCAAGTCATCGTTACATGACCGAAACACCGTACTAGTCACAGTACATGACCCAAACACCGTGCAAATCACATTGCATGACACAAACATCGTGCTAGTCATAATACATGACCCAAACACCGTGCTAGTAACATTACATGACCCAAACATCATGCTAATCACATTACATGACCGAAACACCGTGCAAATCACATTACATTACCCAAACACCATGCTAGTCACATTACATGACCCAAACAACGTGCAAATCACATTACATTACCCAAACACCATGCTAGTCACATTACATGACCCAAACACCGTGCAAATCACATTACATGACCCAAACACCATGCTAGTCACATTACATGATTCTTCAACTAGAACACAACTATGTTTTTCCCCAACATCAGTTCCACCATCTCTCACCCCTGTCATTAATATGCTATTTTTAATATATATTGTATTATGTTACATTGAAGTATGTCAATGGCAGAAAAAGAAATTGTCACAGTGGCGATATTACTTCTGTCGCCACTTTTGGAACAACTTTATTTTCAACTAGAAAACGTTTGCCTAAAAAGTATATATTGAAAAGAAAATCTACGATTGATTTTGTTTTTGCTTTGTCTCCTAGTAGACATAAGGAAATCTTTCACTCATGTAATGGAAACGTTTTGTATTGTCACTCTCCACCAATCATGAAAATAGTGTTTCCACTTTATCCGTGAAATATGTCCGTGCATATATAGCATTACATAATTATGATAATTTCAGTAAAGTTTGAATATAAAATTCTAACCTTGTAAGAAGATAAAAATTCTTTGTGTTGGTTAATTATGGATACTTCCTCCGCGTATAAGTTAGATCTCGAGGGATTACTTTTCAATCATTCATCTGCATTTCTAATCTGGAAACACTTAAAATGCAAAGTGGCAGGGAGAGGGATAATAAAATGAGGCATATACTACAGCATGCGTAACTTGTGGTTGGACCTGTCACTACCTGGTATAACAATGTTTGACGTCCTAACAAAGTTTTATGACACCTCTCAAGCCCGACCAACAAGCGGAATACCTAAAATATCCACCGTGTCATAAGCAGTCAACACGGCTTAAGAAATTATTTATATATAACCAAGGGGTTGGGGGACAGTGTATTTGTTGTTGTTGTTGTTTTAGGGTTTAACGCCATTTTTCAGCACACGATAGGCTATACATGGCGGCCAGTATTAATGGTGGAGGAAGAACCCGGGAAAACCCCAGAAAGAACCACCGACCCACGAGAAGCTACTGGCAAGCTTTCTCACATACCCACATTGGCTGAATCCTAGACTCGAACCCACGCAGACAGAGGTGAGATGGCAGTGATCCGTAACGGAGAACGCTTTAGACCACTCGGCCACTCGGGGCTCCTAACAGTGTATTTATATGCTATGCAGTTTATAAAGCAAAATATGAAGTAATTGTAGTTTTAAATTTAAATCAACAGATTTAATATTAATAATTTCTAATTAGGTTTTAATGCTTTTCTCTTTCGAGGACATCACAATAGCGCCATGGAAAGAACAAAAATAATGTAGTTGTAAGTCATTGACCTTTGTTGGTATACATACTATAACTAATACTATTTTGTCCCTTTGTGATTCAGTGAAATTCCTACTATACGCAAACATTTGCTAAAATTTATCTGGGCAACAAGTAATTTTGCGTTGAAAACAGTTTCTTCTAAAGGACTTAAGCTCAACAATTTTCTGACACACCGTCGTTGGGGGGAGGGGGTGTTTGAATACTCAATAAATTGTAAATATTTTATCTCAAATTTTCTACGATACTCATGTGCGTTTATGCATAACCCTAACTACACCACTGTATTCTCTACTTTTGACATAACATAAAGAGCTACAACTAAAAAAAGGCTAATTTCTCAATAGATTGAACATAAAGTTTATTATAGAAATATTATCGTAAGCTTTACAATTGATTAACAAGTGCAAAATTAGGAGCTTGAAAAAACTGTATGTATTCGACAAGTACATGTATATATCAAAATAGGTGTATAGAGTGAAGTGCATGTACACATAGATGTCTAGTGTGTGTATCTAGACAACATGCAAAGTTATTAGGTTGGTATAACTAATAAGTGACGAGATTCGTCGCATAATAAAAATACATCACATTCGTCACAATTTTTTTCTCATTTACCATGAAGTTGAGATTATGAGACAGCAAACTTGTCTGCCGGCTGTGTACATACCCATGAAATCGCGAAATAAAAAAAGACTTTGACTTAATCATGCACCCATGTTTCCGTTGTTGTTTATCTCGTGTGTACATGCGGTCGTACTTACAAGGTGCGACTCATTTTAGGTCAAAACTTGTTTGTACACACGAATTTAGTGATAAACACCTTGTGTATGATAGCCATTGATAGGATGTTGAAAGCAAGCCGTATAGCAGCACTGTGAATAACAAGAGTTGTACATTGATTGTTTGGGCCTTGAGGTTTAACGCATCTTATTAACACATGGGTTATACATGGCGGTCAGTAAATTTGGTGAGGGAATTCCCAAGGAGAACAAAAGACCCATGGGCAAGCGAAATTTCTCACATACCCACGTTGTCTGAGCCGAGACTTGTACACCCAAGGACATATATTGAGTGATCTGTAAAGGCAAGTGTTTTAGACCATTGCTAACATCTTGTGCGAACTTAGTGTACCATTGACGTGAATAATAAATTAAAATTTTTAAATTTTAGTCTTAAATATTCAAACCGTATACATTATATATCTTTATCCAGAGCATTCCACAATATCGTCAAAATAAAGGATATTTGCATATGCTGTATAATTTAGAAACCTCTAAGTGTCCAGGACCATTGATTTGCGTTCGACTGTTTCGAGTCTCTGAGCTAAATTCAATTGAAAAAGGTTAATCCGTAAACTGCACAATATTCGAGTTATTGTTATTGGAGTAGCTGAAGTTATATACATCTGATTTACATCCATTTATTATGTTCTATTTGTTTAATTTTGTTGTCACTATTTGCATTACACAACTTGGAAATCATCATTATGTACACAAACATTGACCAAGTATTTTCGTCTGGAGCTAATTACGCTAATTATACGTCAAGATGATTATACTTGGATACTTTTAATTTAAGCACCGTTCTTTCCTTTGCTCCTTTTAGGGAAAAATGGTATTATAAAATAAATAAATCTCTCTCTCTCCCTCTCTCTCCTAAAGTTTAGACTCCATGTTATCTTATTTTAGAGTTGGAATAAGATGTCTGCTACCTTAGGTTACATTCCACAGTTCACTTTTGTTTTTCATCTGCTTAAGATTCGAGCTTTGCGGTGGAAACAGTCGAAATCTGGGGGCTTCTATGTTCTTATACACCCCAAAATAAAATTATTTGTCCGCGTAGCTGGCGATGTTTTTTGTTTGTTAAGGTACCTGTTTAAACGCAGCTCGTGAACTAGCTAATATGATTTGTAAAAATAGTCGAAATTCAGTATTTTTGCCCTGTCCTTGTCCTAACAGACGAGTTGTTCTTCACCTAGACTCTTGTGCAGATTAAGTGACTTAATTTGCCTTTCTCTAGACAGAATCGAAGGAAATTGGGATCAGATAGACCCTTTTTAATTTCATCTCAAACAAATGATACACATGTTCGCTTGCCAAAACTGTACTTTCACACCAAGAACATAGTGTCTCATTCAAAGCCTGTGGTAACCATAGTGAGTTACTTGCAACATTTATTACGTATTGAATGTTATAAAAAAAAAAACCTGACTCAGCAAACACAAACTGTCAGAATTCCACTTTACATAAAGACTGGAGTCAAATGTCGGGCTGACATTTTTTTAGCACTGTAACCCTGTGCGAAACACTAAGCTCGGGAGAGGAAGATGAGAGAAGCAGGATGTGTACTGACTCAATGACCAGAAAATGTATTCGTCCTTTAATTTTTGATGTTCGATTGGGTTCGTAATCCTGGTTTTTGCTGAGAAAAATAGATCCGTATGTTGACTACAGCTGCATGGAAATTACTAAACATCTGAATGATGATTTAGGCCGAACCACATTTCTGTTCACAAACTATGAAACACACCGGGTCGAGACTGGGCTGTGAAAGACCCTTTAGGTATTGCAAAATCCTGATTTAGCATCATCTGTCATGTCTGGGTAATGCATATGATCCCATTAGATAAGTGCTAAGTGGCTATCACATTTATTGTGACCAGACTCTCCAGTCTTTATTTAACCGGCGGGTATGTCCTACACAGACTGTCACACAATAAAGTCTCACCGTGGTGTCCATTAGCTGTATCGAGCCAGTTAAGTCATGTGAAAAATAATGTGGTATGTGGACAAAACATGTAATGACAACAACATATGAAGTGTAACAAATGGTATTTGAGTCAATAATTTCAAAATCAAGCTTATTTGTTTTTATTTTTATTTTGACACCGATCGTGGGATACCTTCTTCGAAACAACAATTATTGCAGTCACTCTCAATGGCCGAGTTCTTTGCGTTATGTGATTTTATCAACTATATATTATATAATATGCCCAGCAAGGTATCTTAATGAAACAGTCATGAAGTTTGGAGAGCAACATACATTTGATGGAAATGCTACTGATATTTTATATATAAAAAGTCTTAAAAATGTAGAATGTCTCTCAGTGTCGGTCATAAAATGATATTCAATGTGTTCGACAGAATTGACAGGCTATTTCCACATAAAAGTGAAGAAAGTGAGAACATAATTGTTAAGAATGCTTAGGTCAATCTATTTTCAAGTAAAAACGTGTTTTTAAACAAGATCTAAGGGTCTAATGTGTTACTAACGTATTGAGATAACCATTATCGGCATGTTTTTAAATGATACTATATATAGTCAAGGAGTTACGAAAGTTTGTACATTTTCTAGGAATTTGCACTACATGGAAATTGAATGTTTATTTAGATAAAACAAAGATAATTGTTTTCAAAATTGTAAGATACTTAGGAAGTGATTTGCAACGACATTTTCTTAATAGTAAGCAGAAGTTTACCTATACAGCAAAGCAATAATGTATGTTTAGTTTTGGTATTGATATAAGTTATCGCCTTCTATACTCCGTGACTATTATTTTTATCGGATCGTCACATGTGATTGTATGCGCTTTTGGACAATAGAAATGTAATTAGAACGCGGTTATAGTCTTTATCAAACTGAATATAACCATGGACTGTGTTATATTGAATATAATCATGTTCTGTGTCGTACTGAATATAACCATGGACTGTGTTATATTGAATATAATCATGTTCTGTGTCGTACTGAATATAACCATGGACTGTGTTATATTGAATATAATCATGTTCTGTGTCGTACTGAATATAACCATGGACTGTGTTATATTGAATATAATCATGTTCTGTGTCGTACTGAATATAACCATGGACTGTGTTATATTGAATATAATCATGTTCTGTGTCGTACTGAATATAACCATGGACTGTGTTATATTGAATATAATCATAGTTTGTGACAAACTGATTATTATAATATCCTATGTCGTACTTATTACTATCACAGCCCGCATAAAACTGAATATAATCATGTTCTGTGTCGTACTGAATATAACCATGGACTGTGTTATATTGAATATAATCATGTTCTGTGTCGTACTGAATATAACCATGGACTGTGTTATATTGAATATAATCATGTTCTGTGTCGTACTGAATATAACCATGGACTGTGTTATATTGAATATAATCATAGTTTGTGACAAACTGATTATTATAATATCCTATGTCGTACTTATTACTATCACAGCCCGCATAAAACTGAATATAATCATGTTCTGTGTCGTACTGAATATAACCATGGACTGTGTTATATTGAATATAATCATGTTCTGTGTCGTACTGAATATAACCATGGACTGTGTTATATTGAATATAATCATGTTCTGTGTCGTACTGAATATAACCATGGACTGTGTTATATTGAATATAATCATGTTCTGTGTCGTACTGAATATAACCATGGACTGTGTTATATTGAATATAATCATAGTTTGTGACAAACTGATTATTATAATATCCTATGTCGTACTTATTACTATCACAGCCCGCATAAAACTGAATATAATCATGTTCTGTGTCGTACTGAATATAACCATGGACTGTGTTATATTGAATATAATCATGTTCTGTGTCGTACTGAATATAACCATGGACTGTGTTATATTGAATATAATCATAGTTTGTGACAAACTGATTATTATAATATCCTATGTCGTACTTATTACTATCACAGCCCGCATAAAACTGAATATAATCATGTTCTGTGTCGTACTGAATATAAACATAGCCTGTGACAAATTGGATATAATCATAATCTTTATCAAACTGAATATAATCATTACCTGTGTAAAGTTGAATATTATCATATTTTGTGTCGTATGAATTTAATCATAACCTGTGCCATATTGAATATAAATATACTCTTTATCAAACTGAATATAACCATAGCCTGTGTCATATTAAATATAATCATAACCTTTATACGTTTGATATCAATCCGTTAATGACGTAATTTTTTATCTTGAAGAATGAAGAATACGGAACTTTTTGGTGGTGAGACTTTCCATTTGTGTTCTCTAACTTTGGCAAAGGCCCATGGTACTGAATGAAATAATTTGATGATGATGATGTTGATGATAATGATTATTATTATTATTATTTGTAGTAGTATTGTCACAAATGTAGTAGTTGTTGTAGAAATAGTACCACACAATTCCCACCTTTCAACTTCGTCATCCTAGACGAAATATCAAAAGCTGGACTAAATAGAAACGTTCATTTCTGTGCAAGCTTTGGTGGTGCTCATGAATACAAGTAACATTCAATACTGGTAAGCACCATTGTTATCATATATATATATATATATATATATATATATATATATATATATATATATATATATATATATATATATATATATTCTCCGTAGGCTGTTCCTCGCTACTCAGGTAAATATACTTGGAAGGTTAATTTATTCCTTACAGTAGATAAGAGCATTTAGAGTACTTGAGTTGTATGCATTGCTGTTAGTTAGATAGCATCTTCAGATGGGAGTTAGTAAGGCAAAGGGGCGTGACATTCCGTGATAAACACTAACGTGTAAAGTGTACATCCAAATCATGCATTGACCAGTCAGAACAGCGAATGTTCACACTCACCAAACATGTGTGGCATCGCTCTCTCTCTCTCTCTCTCTCTCTCTCTCTGTAGGGTGCGAAGATGGCTAGACAATATCTTGACATACGTAATGGGACTATCCTAGAACTTTAGAAACATAATACGTATGGATAGCTACGCCACAGGACCACGATACTGGTTGTTGGCATAACATATTCCCAGTGTCCGTTCGTCCGTCCAGTCTGATTAAAATCAGATCTCCACTGTCCTACGTAAAAGCTGACAGCGACCGCTTATGGGTCATGTTCTGATGACCTTTCAGCTAAACAATAGAAATGCAGCTTTCAGAAATTTGAACGTAAATCAAATCGTTCAACGCACTGTGATGCTCTTCAGCCATATTGCTCAGGCTCCAATAAGCGAAGACATAGGACTTCAACTGACTGGCTGATATAGGACAGTGGAGATCAGATTTTAATCAGATTGTCCGCCCCTCACACATTGGTTAAGTTTTGCTTTTAGGTCATCTCGGGCACTATGGCGGAAAAAAAAAATACATTTCTAGTTTAGCAAAGTCTTATATGGAAAGAAAATACTTTGTTTCTCATTGCCATTTTCATATTTGACAAGTACTGTATTTGGAATTTATCTATTCATCTATTTTATTATGAGTGGCACATTGGTAAACAAGTGCATCTACTGCGTAATATGTACATATGGAAAGAAAATACTTTGTTTCTCATTGCCATTTTCATATTTGACAAGTACTGTATTTGGAATTTATCTATTCATCTATTTTATTATGAGTGGCACATTGGTAAACAAGTGCATCTACTGCGTAATATGTACATTGATTGTACTCAGAATGGACGTCTCCTTACTGGTACATTTTCTCTCTCCAAGAATAGTTGTAATCTGGTACTAGTACAGACTGTAATCACTCATTAATAAATGTCGTTAATTTAGAATAGTCGTATTTTATTAGTGATCGAAGATATGATCAAGATTTCACCCGCGATTAGTTCACGCCATTGAATGGGTGTTGGCCAATAACTTTAATTTCGGTTCGGGTCGGTAACTTTAAAGGTGTATCACCAAGGGTCCTATATGTAACTTTCTCCTTGCCGATAAACCTTTTCCACGAAAACTATTTCTAGTGATAAAATATTGTTGTTGGGTGTTTTTGGTTTTTTCATTTCTTTTTTTTTTTCTTTTTAATCAACTATGTGACAAATATAACTTATTGTTTTCAATGTTAATTAAGGCGTACATATTCAATTTTTTATTTTTACTTTTTAATTCCAGGAGAAACAGGTCTTACAAAGAACGAAATGGTGTATTTTTTTGGCAAAACCCTTGCGTACAATAATACAGATAAATGATATATGGACATATGTGTACATTATATGAAGTCTCATCGCACAATTTTGGCTAGATAGTGCCGAATGAGTTTCTGCATTTAAAAAATGGTATGCAAAATAATAATAATAATAAAATTATATATATATATATATATATATATATATATATATATATATATATATATATATATATATATATATATATATATATTGGTAGTCTCTCGAACCGAGAAAGACAAGTTGTGCGATCTCATCGACAGTGGACGCGCATGTGGCTCCGGAGTCCAAATTCTGATGCACACATGCTGTTACGTGTTGGGCAGCGGAACCGGTGGTCGGGGAAGGCTGGGATACAGATCTGTAATGTCCTTCACCAGCTGCAGCAAGACGCTGTTGGCGGTCAACCTCGAATGTGGAACAGGCTTTTCTGGTCAGGGCTTGCCGGAGGCTACTGTCTGTGGCAGCGAGGTCGAGCTGGAGGGGTTTAAGGTCTGTTCATTTGATGTGCGTCTTGAGATTGTCTTTTTACCTCTTGCGAAGGCGGCCTTTGTTTCAGTTGCCCTTAGCTAGCTCGCCAAAGAACAGATGCTTTGTGATTCTGATTTGATCCATGCGGATGACATGGCCAATCCAACTAAGCTTGGCCTGAATTAGCTTGGCTTCGATGCTTATTGTGTTCGCTCTATCAAGGACTTCCTGGTTGGTGATTTGGTCCTGCCACTTGACCCGCATGATGGATCTCAGGGAGCACTGGTGGAATTGTTCCAACTGACTGATATGTCTTCGGTAGACAGTCCACTTTTCACAACCATACAATAGACGCGCTGACAACTGCATTGTACACTTTCATCTTTGTTGACAGGGGTGTGTCCTTTGCTGAAGACCTTGGTTCGGAGTCGTCCGAGTGCTTGAATAGCTTTTTGGATCATCGCAGTGATATCTTTGTCCATGTAGCCATCACTGGATATTGTGATGCCAGTGTAATTGAATCTGTCTACATTCTTCAGCTGCGTGTCACCAATGATGATGCAGGGTTGTGATGGGATGGTGTTTGGGGCGGGGTGGAAGAGGACTTCTGACTTTCCTTGGCTAATGTTGAGTCCAAATAGGTTGGAGGCTTCAGAGAATCTGTCAACTATTGCCTGTAGGTGAGTCTCTTCATGGGCCATGAAGGCATATTCATCTGCAAAGAGTGTTTCAGTGACGAATTGGTTTTTGCAGCTAGGCGACGGAGGTCAAACACTGATCCATCCAGGCGATATATAATGTAGATACCAATGTCAAGTTCATGGATGGTATAGAACAGTACCTGTGTGAAGAAGAGGTTGAAGAGCACCGGAGCGGGTACACATCCCGGTTTGACACCGTTTAGATATGGGGAATTTCTCGGAGAGTTTACCGTCTGAGAGAATCTCTCCAGTCATGTCATCGTGGAAGAAAAGGATGAGGTTGGTAAACTTCTGAGGACACCCAATCTTCTTGAGTACTACCCACAGTGCGTCTATGTTGACTGTATCGAAAGCCTTGTCAGGTCCACGGAGACGGCATACAGATTTATGTTCTGCTGAATGCACTTATCTTGGACATGTCTAACTGCGAAGATCGTGTCAATGGTACTGCGCTCTGGGCGAAAACCACACTGAGACTTGGGGAGGTTATCTTCTGACAATGCCGCAATAAGCCTGTTGAGAATGATGCGAGCAAGTATTTTGCCAGCTATGGAGAGCAAGGAGATGTCTCTGTAGTTACTGCAGTCCGCAAGTGTGCCTTTATTCTTATAGAGGGTCACAATTGATGCGTCGCGGAGTTAGTGTCATTCTGACAGTCCATGAATACTTTCTTTCTGGCAAGCAGATCTTCAATGGCACCGTTGTTCTCGTCGAACCAGTCTTGATGGGTTCACTTCTTGGGGCCTAGAGTTGCCATAGCTGTTTCTCTTATCATGTCCCTGAGCTTGTTCCATTTCTCGGGTTCATTATAGGTCCGTTGGTGGACAGCTTGTCGTCTAGGCTCTTCTGGAAACTGAGCTGGGTGGAAGGCTGCTGAATTTGACAATGTTGAATGCTGTGCGCACAAACTTAGGGCGCCTTGGGTGATATGGGGCATTGCGCAGCTTTAGGGTAGTTCGGGCAAGTCTGTGGTCTGTCTATTCCGCTCGTCGCATGGCCTTCATCGCGCTGGCGGACTATTACATAGTTGATTAAGTGCCCTTGGCGAGATCTGGGGTGAATCCATGTGTTCTTGTGTTTGTTCGACATTCTGAACATTGGAGTTTGTGATTAGGAGGTCAGATTATATACATTTGCTGAGTAGGAGCAGGCCGTTGTTGTTCATATATATATATATATATATATATATATATATATATATATATATATATATATATATATATATAATCACCACGCTCTGTAAAAAGTCTAAGACCTTCTCACATGTTACATCATTATGGGATGCATCCATTGTTGCTTTAGTTAGTCCTTTCTTACGACATGAAAGAGGGCGCATTTTATATTCTGATGATGCTCACTGGAATATATTTATAGCCATTAAATTTGATCATCGTTAGAATCGTCGTCGTCATCATTATAGTTGTCATCACCATCATCTTGGTACAGCATAACATCTCACCATGTGAATAGAAACTTCATATCAGTCTATGATAGCACAACATCGCCCGAAGTAAATGAAGGCTCTAATTAGCATATTATCTGAATTACTTTTTGCATGTATTTATTGAAGAAAAAAAATGAAATATCAGGTTAGGATCATCTCGCTCCACAGATAAATTTCGGATATGAACTGTATCTGAAGACAATGAGAAAATATTGGTGATGACTATTTCTAAAATAGTACAGTACATATACACAGACCTTTTCTTGATTATGTTGTTGTTGTTGTTGTAGGGTTTAGCGCCATTTTTCAGCACACATGGCGGCCAGTATTAATGGTGGAGGAAGAACCCGGGAAAACCCCGGAAAGAACCACCGACCCACGAGAAGCTACTGGCAAGTTTTCTCACATACCCACATTAGCCGAATCCGAGACTCGAACCCACGCAGACAGAGGTGAGATGGCAGTGATCCGTAACGGAGAGCGTTTTAGACCAAACGGTCACTCGGGACCCCTTCTTGATTATGATGATAAGTGTTCCTAATATTATTGTATGTTAATGTGTTATTCTAATTGAGCGCAGTTAGAAAATGAAGGAAATTAAATTAAAAGTAAGAATCGAAATTTGTTTGGAAATGATCAGCATGACGCAGAAAAAAATGTATTGGAACAAAAAGAAATATAATTTGAAATGTTTAGCATTTCAAAATTACATTGCGTTCGTTTATGGGCGATCCAAATTATGTTGACCAGCGTTTTTTGTGGCGCGATCTAATCAGTGAAAATACGCATGGGATATGTCTAGTTTATGGATAAATGCTAGCAACTACAATCAGTCGTGGAACAATGGATTATTCGACTACTGTCATTTACTATTTTAGTGAAATTGAGCTTCATACATTATTATCACTTATTTTATTTAATTAAAAAAAAAATGTAATTCATCTATTATGTTCTATTCCCGTAGTAGGATGACCTCTGGGTTGGAAACACAGTACAATCAAACATTCTGTTTTGTCTGATAATCTGATGACAATAATTACCAGTAGTTAGATAATCTAATACTACTATACATAAAACTTGTCTGATAATCTAGGGATAATACATACGATTTTTCCGATAATCTAGTGACACGACACTTAAGTTGTCCGATAGTCTTGGGATAATACACATGAGTTGTCCAATAATCTTTGAACATTACACATGGGTTGTATGATAATGGCGGGTCAATATACATGAGGTGTAGGATAATCTAGGGACAGTACACGTGAGTTTTCAGATAATCTAGGGGTAATACATACGATATGGAGAAAAGAGAAAAAGAAAGAACACAATCATACAGCATGCACTCTCAATAGATTCACAATTGAGATATACAAACTCAAGTTTACAATTTGTAGGTGATAAGGTCCTTTGTGGTATTTCAAAATCAAGGGGAAGAAACCCTTTGTAATATTGCAATGTCAAGGCAATAAAGTCTTTTGAAATATTGCAAATCTAATTGATAAAAGTCCTTTGAGATATTGCAATGTCTAGGTGATAAAGTAATTTGTAATATTACATATCTAGGTGATAAAGTCCATTGTGATATTCAGATGCCTAGGCGACGGTCGTTTTTCATATTACAAATATAATTGACTGAGTCCTTTGTGATATTAAAATCTAGCTGATAACGTCCCTTGCGATATGACAAAGTCTAGGTGATAAGTTCTTTGTGACATTACAAATCTATGTGATAGAGTCCTTTGTGATATTCCAATTTCTAGGTGGTAAAGTCCGTTGTGACATTACAAATCCAGGTGATAAAATCTTTAATGATATTCCACTGCCTAGGCGATATGGGCCTTTGTGATATTACAAATTTATGTGATAAAATCCTTTGTTATATTAAAAATCTAGGTGATAGAGTCTTTTGTGATATCACAAATTCAGGTGATGAAGTCTTTTGTGTTATTACAAATTTAGGTGCTAAAGTCCTGTGTTATATTGAAAATCTAGGCCATAAAGTCCTTTGTGATATTACAAGTCCCACCTTCTGTGAGATTACAAATCTAGGTCATAAAGTCCTTTGTTATATAAAAAATCTAGGTGATAAAGTCCTTTGTGATATTACAAAGTCTAGGTAATAAGGTCCTTTGTGATATTACAATGTCTAGGTGATAAAATATTTTGTGATATTACAAATCCAGGTGATAAAGTCTTTTGTGATATTACAAATCTAGATGATAAAGTCCTTTGTTATGTTAAAAAAATCTAGGTCATAAAGTCTTTTCTGATATTACAAATCCAGGTGATAATGGTTTTTGTGATATTCCTATGTCTAGGCAATAAGGTCTTTTGTGATATTACAAATCTAGGCGATAAAGTCCTTTGTAAATTTAAAAATCTAGGTCATATAGTCCTTTGTGATATTACAAATCCAGGTGATAAAGTTTTTTGTGATATTACAAATCTAGGTCTTAAGGCCGCCTTTGTTATATTGAAAATCTAGGTGATAAAGTCCTTTGTTATATTACAATGTCCAGGTGATAAGGTCATTTGTAAAACGGTGCCAACAATTTGATATAATTTCGCAGTCACAGAAGGTATGTTCTTTACTTTACTTCTCACTCTTACAAAAAGTGCATCTGTCCTGTCTAATATTTTAATTGCTTTCAATTAAATACTAGTAACGATCATTCTATGAACTAATTAAAAATTGAAAGATATCAACTTGCACTTATTTTTACAAAGTTTCGTACGACTGTAAATTTCAGACCATTCCTAGCTACTTGTTTATATTGTACTTGTACCAAGATTTCTTGTTGAGCAATATGCTGGGTTTTATGTTACATTTAAAAAGATGTTAATAAATACATATCAGTGATTTTTTGCAAGTCCATTACTTTCTCCTCTGCTTGACAAAATTATTGTGTGTTTTCACTCGCATACTTCCCAGATTTGTGCTTATGGATATTAAAAGAGAATTATTATAAACGTATGCGGCATCAAAATATTTGTTTTTATCACATTACCCTGTCCACTGAATCATTAACAATTTCATTTTCAATGACGATACTATCGACATGACTTCCCTCCAAAAACTATTTCGTATGAGCTTATCGAAATCTAGTCATTATGAATGACCTGTTCAGCCCCGAGTTCCTCGTATGTTAATCAATTATATCGCACTTAAACTCTTAAATCATGATCAACGGTGGCCTTACCTTTGAAAACGTCTTATCTTTATCATAAACTGATGCTAGTATTTCTTCTTGTTCTCGGACCATAGAGTGGACTTATTCTCATGGTCACAGTGAGAGTTAAAGACATGGCTGGGGAAGGTGTCTCTCAACCGGAGCATTATATCTCTGAGCTAGGAGGTGCGGTAGTTCCGATTGTTAATCATCAAACTCGTTATCCAAGGATCTCGGATTTCATACACGCGCAAGTAAGCCAAGTCGGCTGCCTCGGTGCGCTTATTGGGAAAGACACCTAGCTCCTATTTCCTCGGCATATTATAGCCATTAATATGTTAAAAATGCAGCTACAAATCAACCAATCAACTAAAGAAATCAAGGGTCCGTGACCAGGATTTTTGTATTTGTGCACACATCTCCGGGTACTTTCCGTTTTAGTACAGATCTCAAAGATCGATGTTGAACAACATCAAATATTATTTTCTTGTAAACAAAACCTAAAGCAGTTAATTTCAGCTTTCGGATTATTGATCTTACGAAACATGCGGGAAATGTGCAAAATATGCATAATGTTATCATTGACGACATCCCTTATATCAACCAATCAGAATTAGACAGTTATTCATCTGAAGAGGTGATTTGTTAGATAGTTTCCCTTCTGTTTCCAGGAAAAATACAGACCCGAAAATAGATTTGATTTTTCGTTAGGGTGTTATTATCAGTAGCTGATGTATAATTTATTTCCCAGAGTTTTTCAGTCAGAATTTATTAACATTAATATTCTCCCCACAAATATTTTTGAATAAGATAAGAGAAAAGCGAATATGAAAACAATTAATATAAACTGACACATGGAAAGAAATGCTTATGATTGGAATTTATATTTATATTGAGATCACATATGTCATTGGACCTTTACATTGTGATATAACGTTTATGTTAAGATTAAACTGTGCCATGTTTGAGACAGTTTGAGATATCGCAAATGTTATTGAAAGTGTAGTCCTTCACACTCAAAGATATAAAAAAAATTGCATCTTACATAATTCTTAAGATTTACTGAGGTCACAGTTGTCCGTTTAACTAATAACTCCACCCGCTCAGTCACAATCTTAATTTAGCAGATAGTTTATTACTATTCGAAGAAGGTTTGCGGCCCTCTACTTCGAATGAGTTTTTTCATAAACGTCACAATTGTGTACACAAATACCCACAATGCAACTCGTGCACACCTTGCACCGCCAATGTGTGTTCGTTACGAGCCTAATCAGTCATCACGTATATTCAAGACAAAAATCTGATTCAGTTGTCGATAAGGATATTTACTTCATCGAAACGTTACATAGATCATACTTGAAATTATGTGCCACATAGCGCGAAAGACAAAATAACGCTGGAAGTTCCCTGGTTTGTATCTGAAGACGGAATAGTGAAGTTGAATCGAAGTCATGCATGTTGCATTCAAATAGAAATGCAGTTATCTTTGACAAACGGACAATATTGCGATTTAAAAAATATTTTGTATGATATCCACAACATTGTCACGCTGAAATACTATTTCAGACAAAAATCTTCAGGATACACTATCAGTTACTGAATTAAAATGTCAAAGCATGTGCCAGAACTTTTATGTACAAATACTTTTCGTGAAACCACGTTTCTGTTCTATAGACAGCAGACAAATCAATTTTAGGTGATGACCAAATGATTGGTATAAGCCCGTGACAAATTAAAAGCATCACATGTTTCTGCTTTATTTGCGTATCCATTTGTTTATACATCTGTTTTTTAATGTTTACGAAAGAATAGTAAAATTGTTGAAATTGAATGTTTTATTTGAAGAAAATATGGAAAAGTCACACATTTAGTCTCGTGTGGTTGACATGCACATCAAAACGCGATGTATTATGATATTCGTACGCACAAAACGATACGTGCATTCGTATTGATGTTGGAAGAACAATATTGTTACGCGCCAGTTCGCGTAGCTATGGAATCAAAATGGTGGATATGGAAGTGCTTATGGTTTTGTGACGTCACGTTCAAGCAACAGATATTGATACTGTACTTTATACAACTATAAACGTCAGGTTACCCTCGCCTCATCCATCATATTTTGTTCACTGCTTAATCCGATCATCATACCATCCCTTCATCCTTCCTTCTGAATTCGCCGTGTAAGCGACAATAAATCCACAGATAAATTCCGGATATGAACCCAGCTAGAGATTGTACAGGAGACTTTACATGAGATGGTTTACAAATAAGGGGAACAGGATAGTTCAATCAGCGGAACGTGGAACCCGCAGCAGGTGGTTTGCAAATTTTCTCTGTTTAATGTTTCATTTTATAATGGACATTTATGAACTTTTAACCTTTAATAAAGCTGGCTTGATTGTATGTGTTCTAACGTGTTGATTAATTATCTCGTATAAAGCGATATTTAATCTACTAAGGGAAAAATAGACCTCTTCTGCCAATATACACAGGTGTAACTTAGAAGTTTCACCATAGATACGGAATTAAGTAAATAAGACACCTTCAAGAAAAGAATGGTCCAAGGCTGAGATACTGTGGCAAAATAAGAAATAATAAGGTCAGAGGTAAACGAAAGATAGGACATACTGCAGTCAGACCTCATCTTTGCTAGCCAAGGTGACTATATGTTAATCTCATCTACATCATGGCGGATCGAGCAGATATCTTAGCGTTTTATCCTAGCGACACCTATTGGATTTCACGAGTTGTCTCCCTTAGTATGCAATGCAAGCTTAACAATGGCGTGTAACAGCGATGCCGAAAATTGTGGAGGCAATCGCCTTCAAAAGGAAACTTTGCAAGTTTAACATCGAAAGTATGACTAGGTACCATAGTGATGCCATTACATGTGTATTTATTTATGAGTCCAATAAAGTTATGTGCTCCCCTTGTCTCGATCATGTAGGAACAGTGATCAAATTAGAACAATTTAATTTTGATTGGATGCGGTGGCTTGGCACTGTATCCAAAGATATTCAATGATATTCAAAGAACCGAAGCACAGAAATACCTGCTCGATCCTCAAAAGTGTACAATATGATTAGTATATCGGAACCTTAGCTAGCGATGATGGTCAGACCGAAAAGAAAGCTTTTTTTCTTTCTTTTTGAGAGTTTTTCATTAGTATTGTACATCTTTTTTCCAAACACTGAAATTTGGGTTTTTCCAATATAAAATTTGCTTCATATTGGGCATATTGGTTAGGAATGGGTGGGGGGGGGGGCACAAACTCGAACTCGTGACCCTAAAAGCGACAGTATAATTCAAGTGCATGGTGACATTAAATTTCAGGAAAGAACGAGAGAAGTCAAATAAAAGAAATTATGAAATCATACAGATACAATATTCAGCGAGCTAGGTTACTAAATGTATAATGACAATTTAAAATCCATTTTGAGTTTATGTTTAACTTTTTTATTATAAAGCATTGTAAAAACTTTCGGCCCAACATGCATGCGGGCAAAAATTATTAATGTGTATGGTACATACTTCGACGTTTTTGCGACTGAAACAAACATTTTAATTAATGATTGCGAAGAAAACCCTCCAAACGCGTGTACTTGAACTTTACAATGCAAGATTTTAGTCATTGCCCCATCGGTGACCTTGAGAAATATTAGCGAAAGTGTAAATAGGACGAACAGCCAGCGTATTACGCAGTCAAATTATCTAGATATGATCTGACTTGTATCGTTCTCTTGATAGAGTAACTCTGACCTGTTCAAATTTATGTCATTGAAGTTGATGTTCATAAACCAAAGTTAGAAAACAGGAGAATTTGTTTTATTATAATTATTAATCCTGCTCCTTTAATCCATAGCAACGAGAGCTAAGTGTGTGCTTCCACATACGCGGATTGCATATAAAAGTCTCATGAATAAAATTTTCATTTTTCTTCCTGTCATTTGACACTATTACCAAGTCTGACTCTTTTTTGTCCCATGATTTTGATTCTTTTTGTCTCCGTCTAGAGAGAAAAGAAATAAAATTCTTCCCCACTTAACAAGTCGTTATACATAAACTTGATTTTGTTCTTTGCCATCTATTTTTTAGAATCATTGAAATACTAGTGGCTGAATAATTTTCTTGAATATTATAAAATTTATTCTACATTTTAGGTTGTATGTAATTTTATAATAATATCTAATTCACAAATGTAGAATCTCGACAATAGGGTGAAGTTATGCATGTTGTTGCCCCAATGCAGAGTAGACAGGCAAACATAAAACATGTAATTATTTATTTTTTTAATTTATGCGCATCTATTTCTAATGATCTCCGTTAAGATCTTTTGAAATGTGTCTACCCCCACCCTCTTTCTCTATTTATTGCATATCGAATGGCAACGATTAAAGATAATAATGTATTCGTTCATAAGAGGAAACAAAAGTTAAAACAATGTATGATTCACACAGTTACGGGGAAAAAAGAAACGAACACTAAACCATCATCGAGAATGGAAAACAAAGCAAACGTAATGGATTGATTTAATTTCAAACAGAAACACCCGTTCCTAAAGTAAATAATTTCTGCCTAAAATTGTAGTTACATGAGAAACACTACGAAAATTTTCTTGAAAAAAATATTTTAGATATATTTTTAACAAAAAACATAACGTGAAAATTTGAGACTCGCCAGAAATGATTATTTTTTTTAAAAAAGTATCAGTTGTAATCGGTGAATGCTGTTCAGACAGCAGAAGTAAGAAGCATCGGTTGAGATATACTTGATCCACCGGATAATTTGTGATCAATGACTTTCAGTCAGTCAGTAAGACTATTTGATAATGTGTAATCAGTAGATGCCAGTTAGGCAGTCAGACCGCTTGATAATGTGTAATCAGCAAATGTCAGTCGGGCAGTAAGATCGCTTGATAGACCGCTCTGGTAGCCTAGTGGTTATAGCGTCCGCCTCGGATGCGGGAGGTCGTGGATTCGATCCCTGGCCGAGTCATACCAAAGACTTACAAAAATGGTACTAACAGCTGCCTCGCTTGGCGCCCAGCATTAAGAGGTTAGTGTTATGACTGGTCGGCCTGGTGTCAGGATAATGTGACAACAACAGTGCTCGACAACACATGTATGCGGCATGATGCCCCAGTGCTAGATATCGCTATAAACTGCCACACTGCATACATCGTAGCAATATGATTGACAAATTATTAAAGCTACGTTAAAATTACAAATCGCGCGCGCGCGCACACACACACACACACACACACACACCGCTTGATAATGTATAATCAATGAATATCAGTCGGGCAGTCAGACCGCTTGATAATCAATGACTGTCAGTCAGGCACCCATTTCACTTGAAATATCAGTCGGGCAATCAGACTGCTTGATAATCAATGACAGTCAGGCACCCATTTCACTTGATTTGTGAAATCAATAAATGTCAGACATGCAGTCAGGCTGCTTGATAGTGTGTTATCAATGAATGTCAGTCAGGCAGTCAGACCGCTTGATAATCAATGAATGGCAGTCAGGTACCCGCTTCACTTGATGTGTGTAATCAATAAATGTCAGTCAAGCAGTCAAACCGCTTGATAATGTGTAATCGATGAATGTCTGTCAGGCAGTCAGACCACTTAATAATGTGTAATCAGTGAATGCTGGTCAGGTAGTCTGACTGCTTGATAATGTTTAATCAATGAATGTCAGTCAGGCAGTCAGGCTGCTTGATAATCTGTAATCAATGAATGTCCGACAGTCAGATCGCTTGATAATGTGTACTCAATGAATGTCGGTCATGCAGTCAGGCTGCTTGCTAATATGTAATCAATGAATGTCAGTCAGGCAGTCAGGCTGCTTGATAATCTGTAATCAGTGAATGTCAGTCAGGCTGCTTGATAATCTGTAATCAATGAATGTCAGACAGGCAGATCGCTTGATAATGTGTAATCAAAGAATGTCAGTCATGCAGCGGCGAGGCCGCTTGATAATGTGTAATCAGTGAAAGTCATCTAGACAAAAGTAGTATACATCGGTTGAGGTATAAGTGATCTGCTTGATAACTGAAAGAGACTTATTAACATCAGCTAATAAAGTAATAATTACTAATACAAAGGTTTGACAGTTGGACCAACAAATTAGTGTCACAAAATGTTGATATGTAATTACACACAATCTTTTTGATTAGTTGAGATGATTTATCTTTGATTTAAAATCTTTTCTGGAATTATCTCCATCACCACAAGTTCTGACCTAACCTAGAAGCAACGATTCTGCTGAACACAGTACTTGTATCTGGCTCTTGGCCTTGGCTGTGAAATGCCGCAGTGTTTATTACTTGACCTGTGCTATAATATGCCGCAATGTATATAACCTGAGATGTGCTAAGACATGCCGCAGTGTTTATTACTTCACCCGTGCTGTGATCATCTTCGCTAGCCAAGGTTCCGATAACCCATCTACACCTTGGCCGATCCAGCAGCTATGTCGGTGCTTTGTCCTAGCGACACCTATTGGATGTCAAGTGTTGCCTCCCTTAGATTGTAATTCCAACTAACTAATAGCGTTGTGCATTGTACATCCGCCGAAAACGGTTTTGGCAATTAACCTAAAAAGGATACTTTGTAAGTTTAACGTCGAAAGTATGTCTATCTACCCGAGGGAAGCCATTACAGGTCTATTTGAGTGAAAGGTATTTGTTCAAAGCACGAACCGGCACTGGAAAAGTGCTTATTTGTCAGTCCATTCAAACTGTGTGCTCCCTTGTCTCGATCACTTAGAAACATAGTCCAAATTTTAACAACGGAAATTTGATTGAATGCAGTGGCTTGCCGGCGCATCCAATGAAATCCACAGACACGAAGCGGACACATATCTGCTCGATATGCCAAGATATAGATAGGGTTATCGGAACCTTGGCTAGCGAGGATGTGCTATGATATGCCATGCCGCACTCTAGATTATTTGGCCAATGCTATGGTATCATATCGACCCTGATACTTGGGGTCCTTTGAAACTACATTCAACACAGAGCTTGCATCATTTTACAGGTCCAGCATGAGTGGGTGTGTCTCTAGGGTAACATAGAGGGACACAACGCTGTTACTATAGTCCATAACAATACTGTTCAGCGTCATGCTTATCCGTCGCACGTGCCCTTTTGGGCGCACGCGACGTAAGTCCATGTAATCAATCATGCTTATCTGAGTATATATGTTAATACATTCATGGTCAATAAGGATAATGTCTTTCTCGTCATATCTTAAGCACTGAAAGAAACAGTTTCATTAAACGGAAATTCTCTGCTTGTGTTTCTAAATTGGTATGGTGAACTTTCAATTACTTTGAATAAATGATACACTATACTTCTGTTTTCAGCGGGTGCTGAGATAATTAACTTATTCTGGCAATGTACCTCCAAAAGATGTGATGTTAATTGTGTCCGTGAAATATCACAAAGTATTTCAAGTCCTCTCCTGTACGTCTTAATTGTAAATCTTAGTCGCCTTAAGTTGCAAAATTTAGCATGTTAAATTCTCCGATATATTCGATCTGTTGCTACCTGAATCATGTACTTGTCCTTCTTCTGGCTGAATACAATTAACATAACATCGTTGCATTTAATTCTGATGGTCATGTAGGCCATAATAACCACTACCATAGAGAAGGTACATGAAGGTTCCGTGACAGGGACAAACACCTCGTAAATTATATTATCCATGACACCGCTGACATTTAGTAAGCACATCTATAAATTGCTTCCTGCAGGATCACGTGACTTTATGATCAGCGGACATCTAGATAAATGTATGTGGTAGCTCAGTAATTAGCCTACCGGTCTTGCAACCGAAGAGTGAGACTTGGGAACCTGCCATCAAATTATCCCAGCTCGACTATCGTTGCGTGTCATGGGCAAGGCGCTCCATTCGCATTGGCACTAATTAACTTTCTTGTGTTGATGTGCCCTAAAACACCAAACCAAACAAATATCGGTGAAGTTTTCAAAACTGAAGCGTTATTTGAATTTTCTTTATGCCTCCTTAACTCTAATAGCAACTTAGAGTTGAGAAGTTTCAAATTTGAAAGTCAATATGACACCGATCATTTAAATTCACAATGCTAGTGAAAATTTAAAATTATTATAAAAATGTATACTTGTGTGTTCCCATGCTAGGTATTTTATTTATTTGGGTCCTATTAGCATTTATTCATGGGCACATTCATACAGAACTCAGACATGTGTCAATCAGCTAAAGTTGCCGTGTTGCCAGATGCGGTTTCATAAATAGACATAAGCAGTGTAAGTAAGGGAATAGAATATATGTGACAGTCATAGTTTTATGAATAACGATCTATTGTATGGGCACGTGAACAATATAAATAAAAATTGAAAATCGCAAGACCAGCATTTATGGAGATACTCTGATAATAATTGAAAATAACTAAACCACTCAGGCTGAAGTAAATGTAGAATCTGCTAGAATTAGCTTTTGTATCCTCGTCAAAGTGGCGGCTATAGAATTTCATTCAAGCCAACTATGAATGACAGATTAAATACTTCAGGCTACAATAATAATTATTTCGCCAAATAAGATTTCACTATCCAGTCTGGTTTGAACCAATTGCAAGGCTGTAGAATTGCTCTAGGTACTACTGTAGCTTCTTTCGCTATACTTTTGCATTAGTTTTAACTTTATCTCTCTGCTATTTCAAAAATTATACTGCAAATAGTCACAATTAACAAAAGATAGGTCAGCAACTGATTTGAATAATTGCTAAATAAATGCTACAGCAGTTGCTTTAATTTAAGAAAATCTTAGATGAATCCTACTATTGTAATGTCTGAATTTCTTAGTCCTGAAGGTACACTTCTGGTCATATGTTATTATACAAAACAATTTCTTCAGCGTTAGTACCTGCTAGGTGTAACGTGCATGATTGCATCTAAATAAGGTATGAACACATTATATGCAAATTTCCCTCAAGAATAGCATATCTGTAGCAAACAGTGTTTACAGATCTTCAGTCTAAATATTTGACGAAATATTTATTATAGGATTAAATGATCCTGGTTGGGTATTTATCGATGTGTAAATTTTACTTAATCACTCACAAAGTAAATAAAGTCCGAAAATTACACATCGATAAATACCCAACCATGATCACTTAATCCTTATAATTCCAATTTACTTCCTTTCTAACATCAGATCAGCAGATGTAATCCACACAACATTCACTTTTATGTACATCGAAGTTTTCTTTCATTAGCCTCTTAATTGCGATATAATACATAGCCCTATCTTCGCTAGCCAAGATTCATTGATTCTTTATACAGTGATACGGGGTGGAATATCATAGCGGGTCATGCAGTGATATATTGCTATGATCATTATTTTAATATATAAAAAATGGTTGTTGCGGTTAATCTAGTAATATTCCTTCTTTTTTTGAAAATTATGCTTGCGTATGGTACGTGTTGTTATAGCAACGTCGTTGTTACTTTCAATGCATTTCGATCTTTCAAAAGCAAAATCGTGTCCATTTTTAGCGACATCCCTTGGTTGACATATGACCCTGACCTTTAATAACCGCTGCTGTAACATGTTGTTGAGGTGAAATGCAATAATTTCCGAAGATTAGCTTCTAAAGCCTGCCATATGCCTTCTTCGTCAAAAGGGGTGCGTGTTTGAGTGCAGGAAGGTCTGCGCAATTACATTGTTTTAACTTCTAATGGTCGATTTTAAGCTGTGGCTTGTCATTTTAGATTTGGAAATCACAGGAGTGGGTGGGTGGGAGCTTGTTGTCTTTTTATTATTAGGGTGTAAGGCGTTGATGTAGATAAAGCTTCACATCAAATGATCTGGTAACAGGGAACCAAAAGTAGTCCGCAGAATTTATCGATGTGTAAAAAATTCTAGATCAGTATCACGTGACCGTTTACATTCACTCAAAAGGTAGTAAAACTGGAAGTATATCATTATGAATACATCGCTTCGTTCTAACATCAAATGTGATTATTAGTATGTTAGAACGGAATGGGGCGTTTTATTATCAAATGATAATTACCAGCTTATTAGGACAGATGTGATCGTTTTCACATCAGATGGTGATTACCAGTATGTTAGGACTGCATGGAGCATTTCAGCATCAAATGGCGATTACCAGCATGTTAGCACGGAATAGAGACTTTCAGCATTAAAATGGTTATTACCAGCATGCTTGGATGGAATAGACCGTTTTAATATCAAATGGTGATTACCAGCATGTTATGACTGAATGGAGCATTTCAGCATCAAATTGCGATTGCCAGCATGTTAGGACGGATTGGAGCATTTCAGCATCAAATAGCGATTACCAGCATGTTACCGCTCCCGTGGCCTAGTGGTTAGAGCGTCCGCCTCGGATGCAGGAGGTCGTGGGTTCGATCCCGGGTAGAGTCATACGAAAGACTTACAAAAATGGTACTACAGCTGCCACGCTTGGCGCACGTCATTAAGAGGTTAGTGTTAGGACTGGTCGGTCTGGTGTCTGGATAATGTGACTGGGTGGGACATCATGCTACCTGTCTGCGGCATGATGCCCAAGTGCTAGACATCACTATAAACTGTCACACTGCAGACATCGTAGCGATATTACTGAAAAGAATTGTTAATGCTACGTTAAAAATCCAAATCACACACACACACACATTACCAGCATGATCGGACTGAATGGAGCATTTCAGCATCAAATGGCGATTACCAGCATGTTTGGACGGAATAGAGCGTTTTAATAGCAAATGGCGATTACCAGCACGTTATGACAAAATTAGCATTTCCTTATAAAATTGCGATTACCAGCATGTTAGAAATACATGGAGCATTTCAGCATCAAATAACGATTGCCAGCATGTTCGGATTGAATGGGGCATTTCAGCATGAAATGGCGATTACCAGCATGTTAGGACTGAATGGAGCGTTTCAGCATCAAATGGCGATTACCATCATGTTAGGACTGAATTGAGCATTTCAGCATCAAATGGCGATTACCAGCATGTTAAGACGGCATGGAGCATTTAAGCATCAAATGGCATTTACCTATATGTTAGGACGGAATTGAGCATATCAGCATCAAATTGCGATTACCAGCATGTTAGGACGAAATGGAGCATATCAGCATCAAATGGCGATTACCAGCATGTTAGGACGGAATGGAGCATTTGAGCATCAAATGGCGATTACCAGCATGTTTGGACTGAATAGAGCGTTTTAATATCAAATAGCGATTACCAGCACGTTATGACTAAATTAGCATTTCAGCATCAAATAGCGATTACCAGCATGTTAGGACTGAATGGAGCATTTCAGCATCAAATGGCGATTACCAACATGTTAGGACTAAATGGAGCATTTCAACATCAAATGGCGATTACCAGCATGTTAAGACTAAATGGAGCATTTCAGCATCAAATGGCGATTACCAGCATGTTAGGACGGAATGGAGCATTTCAGCATCAAATGGCGATTACCGGCATGTTAGGACGGGATGGAGCATTTCAGCATCAAATGGCGATTACCAGCATGTTAGGACGGAATGGAGCATTTCAGCATCAAATGGCGATTACCAGCATGTTACCGCTCCCGTGGCCTAGTGGTTAGAGCGTCCGCCTCGGATGCAGGAGGTCGTGGGTTCGATCCCGGGTAGAGTCATACCAAAGACTTACAAAAATGGTACTACAGCTGCCACGCTTGGCGCACGTCATTAAGAGGTTAGTGTTAGGACTGGTCGGTCTGGTGTCTGGATAATGTGACTGGGTGGGACATCATGCTACCTGTCTGCGGCATGATGCCCAAGTGCTAGACATCACTATAAACTGTCACACTGCAGACATCGTAGCGATATTACTGAAAAGAATTGTTAATGCTACGTTAAAAATCCAAATCACACACACACACACACATTACCAGCATGATCGGACTGAATGGAGCATTTCAGCATCAAATGGCGATTACCAGCATGTTTGGACGGAATAGAGCGTTTTAATAGCAAATGGCGATTACCAGCACGTTATGACAAAATTAGCATTTCCTTATAAAATTGCGATTACCAGCATGTTAGAAATACATGGAGCATTTCAGCATCAAATAACGATTACCAGCATGTTCGGATTGAATGGGGCATTTCAGCATGAAATGGCGATTACCAGCATGTTAGGACTGAATTGAGCGTTTCAGCATCAAATGGCGATTACCATCATGTTGGGACTGAATTGAGCATTTCAGCATCAAATGGCGATTACCAGCATGTTAAGACGGCATGGAGCATTTAAGCATCAAATGGCATTTACCTATATGTTAGGACGGAATTGAGCATATCAGCATCAAATTGCGATTACCAGCATGTTAGGACGAAATGGAGCATATCAGCATCAAATGGCGATTACCAGCATGTTAGGACGGAATGGAGCATTTGAGCATCAAATGGCGATTACCAGCATGTTTGGACTGAATAGAGCGTTTTAATATCAAATAGCGATTACCAGCACGTTATGACTAAATTAGCATTTCAGCATCAAATAGCGATTACCAGCATGTTAGGACTGAATGGAGCATTTCAGCATCAAATGGCGATTACCAACATGTTAGGACTAAATGGAGCATTTCAACATCAAATGGCGATTACCAGCATGTTAAGACTAAATGGAGCATTTCAGCATCAAATGGCGATTACCAGCATGTTAAGACGGAATGGAGCATTTCAGCATCAAATGGCGATTACCGGCATGTTAGGACGGGATGGAGCATTTCAGCATCAAATGGCGATTACCAGCATGTTAGGACGGAATGGAGCATTTCAGCATCAAATGGCGATTACCAGCATGTTAAGACGGAATGGAGCATTTCAGCATCAAATGGCGATTACCAGCATGTTAGGACGGAATGGAGCCTTTCAGCATCAAATGGCGATTACCAGCATGTTAGGACGGAATGGAGCATTTCAGCATCAAATGGCGATTACCAGCATGTTAGGACGGGATGGAGCATTTCAGCATCAAATGGCGATTACCAGCATGTTAGGACGGAAAGGAGCATACGTACTTTAGGTCATCTACGTGATTAATAGTTTGATGCTGTCTGACCTTTTTTAAATAGAAATCAGGAAAGGTTTTTTTAAATATTGCAAACTATTATCTCATTAATGATATGTTATGTTACAAAGGAACTTTTAATAGACTGTGGCATATTCCTAATGACTAAGATTGGAATAAGACAGCATAAGGCAGATGCGCTGACGGAAATCACAAATACAATATAGATAAAAAAAGGATGGTGAGTACGAAAGGTAAAGTTACAAGGTCACGAAGTGTGTACCTAGATCCTAACAACCTTTATGTGTGTTTTATTCGCTTATGTAAGTCTTTACTCGCTTAACATGATGATTATGAATTGCCTTCGTCGTCGCCTGCAGCAACGAGATCCCCGGATGATGATCTGATCTGAAAATACATGCAAAGCATAGTGCCTGCTGTTTGTCAGAAATGCAGATTACATTACATTGCATGACCATTTCAAACAGTATCCGTTAGCTGCAGAAATTGTACTTCCAGAGAAAATGATTTATCAGAGTTTCTAAAGTAGTTGATTGATGATAGCAAAGGGACAAAACAATATTGCACAACTGAAAAATACACAGAAAAACATTCTCTACACAAACATAAAGATTTATAAACAGTTGGGTTTCTAATGGAACAAACTAATATTAAACAACAGTGACATAAATTTTACATTCAACTGAATATTAGTTTGGGACAAGCAACAACAACTGAGTCTTCTTCAAATTCACAACAAACAAGTGTACTTAGTAAACAGTTTTAACATCGTTGAAAAAGAACAGTTTATTTAGTAAACAGTTTCAACATCGTGGGAAAAGAACAGTGCATTTATTAAACAGTTTCAACATCGTAGGAAAAGATTAGCATATTTAGAAAACAGTTTCAGCATCGTAGGAAAAGAACGGTGTATTTAGTAAACAGATTCAACATCGTAGGAAAAGAACAAAATATAAAAGTAAGTGCAGATGAAACTAAACTTCTCAAATGTCATAAAGATTTATTTTGTTCAGGTAAACAATTATTGACCCTGACTTTGAAACCCTGGAAAGTTAAAATTAAGTTACATTGATTTATGTTGTTTATGCTATCCAAGTTACTAATACGTGAATTCTAATAAAGGCAGATGAAAAATAATAAGGTGATGATATAACACTGATAATGTAGATAATGTATTTCTAGTTACTAATATATATATATATATAAGTAAAGTTTTCTGACAATGCTGTCTACGTCAAGTTCCGTGACACTGCTGACTACGTCGAGAAGAACATATCTTTACCTCAGATGAATAAGAAAATTCAGGGACGTTTAAAATTGAGTTGATCAATGTTCCAGTTAGAAAGTTAGGAGAGTTTTTTTTAATACAAAACTTCGTTTATTTAACACGGACAAAGATAAAAGGTAAATTTTTAATGAATTAATTTTAAAAAATAGCTGATGAAAAAGAATTTAATGTTCGAAATGAACAAATTATTGCTGATTTAATCACAAGGAAAATTTTGCCGTGTAATGAATTTACTCAGGTCGTACAATCATGAGAATGAAAAAGGTTGCATTGCATATGCGTAGGACGGTAAGCGTTGTTAATTAACAGCGCAAATATATTACCTTACGAACATATGGGGACCTTACGGAAAGGTATACTCTGGTCTCATTAAAATTGTATTAGTTTTGGGTGGGTGGGTGGAGGTTTTTTGTTTCAAAATGTCAATTTCTAGTTAAATTTTGTCAATAATTACATGGTTTTGTTCAAACATGGCTTCTTTTCTTCTTTTTTTGTCTTGAATGTAGAAGACCTCTGAAATAATAACATTTTTGGGTAATACTTTAATAGTTTTACAGAATAATTGGCCAGGTAATGACCAGGTAAAGGACATCAAGTAAGATACGTTATTGTACTCAGATTCCTGGTGAACACAGTTGTTTTTTTTTCTCCTATTAGTTACTCTATAGATTGTCATGCTGTAATGTTCTTTCAGGTACGTTTATTCGTGCCTAAAACATACTGGAATGTGGTGTTTTCAATGTATATATAAGAATCTACAAGGAAGTAAATACAAATATTGTTAGCATCGACGTTTTGTTTTCCGTTGATTTCAAAGCGAAATCCTTGTCAATCGTTCGGTAATTTAGACCACTATCATGCAATTTTTTTTATTATGCATACTTTTAAAACCAGGATACTTGCGTTACAGAATTAGAACTAGGTTAAAACGTGTTAACGCTTACGTTACTAAATCTTGTGTGTTTCTGTTTTTCGTCAAATATATATCCTGTAGCTTCTGAAACTTTTGCCTCAATCGAAAACCCCGGAATAAAGTATATTTGGCAGTCCCACAACAGTTACTTGGATTTGTTGTATTGCTGAGTTGAAAAACTTTTCTAGATCACTGTTTCCAGTTATTTGCACATTCTCAAAACTTCATGTAAGTTCATTAAGAAAGAATCAAGCAGGACGTTCGTCGAATTTGTATTGAATGTTATGTCGAGATACCTTCCCGTGTGACTTAATCGTCAAAAGATCTTATTTAATTATATTTGTCCTAATCTAAACAGGTTAGCATACATCTTTGTATCTCACGAAGATGATGTAATCATTCAAATTTGGAAGATCGTCTCTATCCTTAGGATATGGTATTTTATTTTGCAAGCATTCTACATTATATCCAATTCATTACTGCTACATTGTTAGCGACACCTTTTCCATATATAGCAAGCTAGGCGAAAAAATACGCTGTTCAATCAAACTATTTACGATAACATTTAGGATTGCTATCGGTAACGTTATTTTCTTCAGGTTTAATGTTGCTCTCTGTGTATTTGATACAGTTATGGGGGACTGATGTATTTAATTCGGTGTTTTATTTGATATAGTGATGTGATGTTGGACTATCGTATTTAACTGTGCGTATCTGATACAATGATGTTGGACTGACGATTTAACACGGTCCATATCTGATACAATGATGTTGGACTGACGATTTAACACGGTCCATATCTGATACAGTGATGTTGGACTGACGATTTAACACATTGCGTAACTAATACAATGATGTTAGACTGGGGTATTTAACTCTTTGCTATGTTGCTCTATCTGGTAAGTTATATATTTTCTATTGGAACTACACGCGTTACTTTCATCGCCGGATACAAGTTAATCGTTCCTTGCAACATTACAATTGTACTTCGCACACATGCATTCTACATGATTACCTTCATTAGTAGGCGACACAAACGCTAACATCTATCTCAAGTACGTCTAATATGTACTTGTAGTTTGCTTTATTATTAAAAGGGTGGTATAAATAAATCAATTTGTCTTGATTTTTCAAGTTTGATCTAAATTTCAGTCCCAATAAATGCATGTGCACCAGTTTAACGAATAGAACAAAAGCACCATCTTGGCTATTTAAGGTCAGTTTCACCAAAAACCGTGTTCTTTGAGCCGTTCACTCAAGTAATAACTATCTGTTATCTCTTTACTTTGTTTTTCTTCCATATTTTATTGTACATACTTCTTTGTTCATCAGCTCTGTTAGGATCAGGTAAGTTGTGCAGATAGCTGAGTCCTGTCAATACTAGACAATTAGCTATTGCTGATTCCTGTCAGTACTAGACCATTAGCTATTGCTGATTCCTGGCAATACTAGACCGTTAGCTATTACTGATTCCTGTCAATACTAGACCTTTGGCTATTGCTGATTGCTGTCAATACTAGACCGTTAGTGCTTCCCAGATAATTACCTCTGCTGCGGCATATGTACTACTTTTCGGAATAAAATATTTTTTAATCTTACATCTAGAATATATATATATATATATATATATATATATATATATATATATATATATATATATATATATATATATATATATATACATACATACGTGTGTGTTCATAAAATATCGCTTTCTTCTGCATCATATTTATATGTTTCTTTTACACTGTATATATTATGTTCACTGATTAGTTTCAATGGCTGATGAGTAAGCAAGACGTTAGTTGTTTACCTCAAATTGCAATATAAAATTCATTATCTAAGACAAAAACAATATGCATGTTCATACCAATTGTGCAAATAGTCTGTTATTCTGAATTAAATGACATCCATTGTGGCAGCTGTTGTTTGCAACTTGCTGTTTAAAAAGTCGTGATGGTGCATCATTAAATATATAACTAGTGAATAATATACAGGTGTTGTTTGGGATTCACTGATGTTCAACAACTAACAGTATTCCAAATAACGATCAAACTCACTAATGTTCAACAACACAGAGTATTCCAAATAACGATCAAACTCACTAATGTTCAACAACACGCAGTGATCCAAAAAACGATGAAAATGGATCATTGCGCTCTCATTAACACTTAAGATGCCATCTCTTAAATTCACAGATAATGTAATACTCGTGACATGATGCAATGCGAAATTCGCAAATTAATATAAATCCACACGTAAGTTATCTTTCTTCTTCGCCATCTATGTTAAAAACCACTTCTCAATCAACATATCATCTTGTATTTTTATTTGATTATTGAACCTCAGAATGTTGTTGTCAAATTCCTTGAGTGCCACACCCTTTATCATTCTGATCTTCTCGCTCATTTCTGTCATAGATCAATCGTAAGTTGTTTTTACAAAACAAATCGTGCTTTTATTAATTTTTTTCCTTTCTGACTTCCTCTATCTTTTTATTTGTCTTTGCTCAGTCATTCTCTTTCTGCAACCCCGATTGAGTGTTACCGTTAACAAGTAACTTTGTGTTCAAACAAATGGTGTGCCAAAATAATATACCTTTTATTTCTTTGTCGTTTTGTTGAATTTCATTATTTAGAGTCTCTAAGTAACTTTTCCAGTTGTGAGTAAAACGTAGTATGCTCCCCTACTGAACTTTAGTATTCATTTTCTCCATGTGAGCTCTAAAAGCATTTTTCTTACTGTTTATTTTATGCCGTTTGATGTATATATTTTCAAATATTAGGCACAGATCCTTGTGCATACATTATTTATATTACTATTTGCAGAGCTTGTTTTTTGCAGCCTTTCAAGTATGAAGGATTTCTGTACATCTCAGACATTTTTCTCATTAGTCTGTTTTGTAGATCTGAATTATGCTTGTATGCTCTTTCAGCACGACTCTGCTCAAACAATGTATTTACAGATCACTCGCAATTCTGTTTATAACGCATTGAAGAGCTCCGAAGATTAGAGATCATTCGGAGTAAAACAGTTTGCATAAACAAGGAATTTTGACTAATTTGAGTAAACAATGCAGATTTTAGGTATGTTATATAAAAAATGTATCTGCATTAAATCGAGACTGAATAGATTCGTACATTTTTATGTTATGTCAATATCAATGGATAACATCGAGACTGAATAGATTCGTACATATTTTTCGTTTTATTAATAACAATGGATATAATTGAGACTAAATAGATTCACACATTGTTTTGATATTTTTTAATAATTTTTAAGTTTACTTCAACCAAACAAAACGGGCAATTCCAAAGGAGAATTACTATGGCCTGTCAATGATATATTCGTAAACATTTCATTATTTTATCTACTATGAAAATCTAATGTTGCAGGCATATCGTAAAAGTCTATCGAGCTTTATCCATAATTATATTTTATCATTACATTAATTATGTTCATTAAACCTCTTTCTAATTGCTTGTAACAACATTGTAGAGAACTAAGTCACTGTGAATACAGTTTTCTTTTTACTTGCAAAAAGTCTAGTAAGACGAGTAATAACCATCAGAGTAATTTCTTGTAATTTTGTTTGGTTGAAGTAAACTTAAAAATCATGATTTCAAATGTCTGCGAACGGGATCAGATTCAATAGACATCTATCTGCATATATAGTTTAATCCTAATAATCTAGCCTTGCTGTTTGTATGTATACTATGCATTTGTATGTATGCTATGCATTTGTATGTATGCTATGCATTTGTTACTATGAGTGACTTGAACTTATGCCTTGTCCTTCAAACACTCTTCATCTATACTTCCTTTGTTCTCACCATTTGCCGTCATTCTCTCTCCGATAGTATACATTCAGCTTGCTGATGACTTAAATAGACTCTTTGCCGTCATTCTCTCTCCTATAGTATGCATTCAGCTTGATGACTCCGATAGTATGCATTCAGCTTGATGATGACTCCGATAGTATGCATTCAGCTTGCTGATGACTTAAATAGACTCTTTGCCGTCATTCTCTCTCCGATAGTATGCGTTCAGCTTGCTGATGACTTAAATAGACTCTTTGCCGTCATTCTCTCTCCGATAGTATGCGTTCAGCTTGCTGATGACTTAAATAGACTCTTTGCCGTCATTCTCTCTCCCATAGTATGCGTTCAGCTTGCTGATAACTTAAATATACTATTTGTTGTCATTCTCTCTCCGATAGTATGCGTTCAGCTTACTGATGACTTTAATAGACTCTTTGCCGTCATTCTCTCTCCGATAGTAGGCATTCAGCTTGCTGATGACTCCGATAGTATGCATTCAGCTTGCTGATGACTTAAATAGACTCTTCCTGGATTATTTCTTGTTCACGTACTACCTTTATTATCATGTTGGCAATACTATTGAACTGATATGCTGCATATATTAATATTTCATGATGCTTTGAAACTCTGCTGCGTAACAGACTTTTCCGTGAGAGCTTTTGCAACAACTCTATTAATGCTGCCATGGCAGTCTCCATCTAATTTAATATGCTCCATCTGAGTATATCACGTATAGGTAAGTCTTCCTTTAGCGCACATCAGTAGTCCTTGATATATCTGACCAAATCATTCTATATATCTTTATTGTTTAGCAGTTAAAAATTAAGTCAGTTGTCTTGAGAATGTGTAGAACATAGCAGCGGGGTACTTTGTACACTATTTCACTCATTTATATATAGGAAATTGTCAACTTAGACGTGTACCTAATTATATTTTGGTTATGCTATGCACATACGGACCTATAGATGTTACGTCGTTTTGGTTGCATTCTGTATTGCACCTTTTGTACATTTTCATTAGCTTGCTTTCCAAAATAAAAATGCAGTTGTACTTTAGTCCTGGGATACTACTCCATTCCAAATAGGCACTACTTTGTCATTTTACAGCTACGGTGCTGACAGCTGTATCAGATGAAAGTCAGTGTGCAGTGAGGTAGTCGATTGTGACTTGAGAGAGTGAAATGAAATATTTAATTTTTCAATCTCTCTAATTATACATGTTTGATGGTATAGCTGGTGATTTCTTAAGCAACCTCATCCATAGATGCGATAGGAAACTGCGAAAGCTGATTTTAATGCTGCATGATAAATGAAGTTAATAATTGGGTTTTTGGGTTTACTCGACATTTGTCTGTAATGATTACACATTATTAGAATTACATACTGCTATTCAATTCCCGAACTGTTAAAGTATCTCTGGTATTGAATTGTATGAAGACAAAGTTTTCTTGTGTTCTTACTAAGTTGTGTTGATTTTCATTTTCTCTAACGATTTGTTTTGCACATATCTTTGTTATCTCATCTGAGAAGACCTTTGGTTTTCATCAGTTGAACAAGATACCTACATCATCTGTACCACCGTCTCGTGCACAAGCAGGTTTAGCTATGTGAATTTGTATCAGTTAATTCACGTAGTTGTGTCTGCAGCATCTAGTCATATTATAGACTGTTATTTTTTCAAACGCGAAACTTTAGAGTTCTATTAAGCTTCTTTTGAGTGTTTGTCAAGTTGAATTCCATGCTTAACTCGACTAGGATATTATGGCGTGCCGTTTCTGAACTTACCGTTCCATGTTGTCTGCTAAATATAATTTTCTTTTCATTTTTGGTTTCGTTATCTTCCTTTTCAGTTATAATTAACTTTGTAAGCTAGCCGAATTTCAAGTAGTATGTTAGTGTTACTTCAAGCTTTAATTTGAATTAGTCAATAAAAAAGATGGATTCCAATACACGTCTTGTGTTTGAAAAAGTAAAACATAGATATGAATTTTCGCAAAAACAAAATCAAATATAAACCATGTAAAAGTGAATATCTTATAAAGTAAACCAGAGAGCACAGCAATGAGAACGATACCATACTAATGTGTTGCATATTTAATCTGTATTGTATGTTGTGTTATGTCCATGATTATTGTCATTGTTGTTGTTGTTGGGTTTAACGCCATTTTTCAGCACACGATAGGCTATACATGGCGGCCAGTATTAATGGTGAAGGAAAAACCCGGGAAAACCCAGGAAACAACCACCAACCCACGAGAAGCTACTGGCAAGCTTTCTCACATACCCACATTAGCCGAAATGTCCAGGATTATATGTCATTTATATTTAATTTGTATTGTGTGATTAACCTTGTGCAGCAGTTTGAGCTTACTTGACTGATGTCTTTTTTATAAACAACATATTACATAGCGAATGTTGGGGCCCCGAGTGGCCGAGTGGTCTAACGCACTATCCGTTACGGATCATTGCCATCTCACTACTGTCTGCATGGGTTTGAGTCTCGGATTCGGCCAATGTGGTATTTGAGAAAGCTTGCAAGTAGCTTCCCGTGGGTCGGTGGTTCTTTCCGAGGTTTTCCCTGGGATCTTCCTCCACCATTATTACTGGCCGCCATGTATAGCTTATTGTGTGCTGAAAAATGGCGCTAAACCCTACACAACACAACAACATAGTGAATGTTTGTCTATGATTGTTGATTATACATAAAGATTATTGTTATTTGGAGGTAGACATGTTTACTTGAACCTGAATTTAGGAACTTTGTATTCCACAGGGAAAAACATAGTCTACCTTGCTAAAATTTAAGCAAACTGACCTTACCTTGTTTACAAATTTGATAGAAAAATCATCAATAAGATGAGTATTTTCAGAAAGTGATTATTGCGACATAGGTTAGATGGAATGGTATTCACTGGAATTACAAAAGTGCTCAATTATATATTCGGAATAAATCGCTAAATTTGGAATTATTGCGAATTCTTTTATAGATATTGTTTATTATATAAATGTTTTACATCAAGACCAATGGCACATCAACACTATTCCACATATATTTACATCAACTCTTTCAAGATTGGAATTCATTCAGAACATTACTGGAATTCATTTGAAATACTCTGTTCTTTTCCACTTACTATATAATTTTACGACTATTTTGGGATTCATTTCACACTAATGTAAGTTTCTTTTTAACGTTTTTACTTTGTATTCTAGGAAAATGAATAATTCTTAAATTTTACAAAACTTGTAAAACTTGTTTCCGCTCTTTTCGATGACATAGTTTAAGACCATTGAGCCGTAATACTGATGTAAGACACGTGATGTCAAACATAGCAAGAAAAAGTATTTTCACAACATTGAGACAGCATTATTTCAGACAAGACATTCAAATTACAGGATGCTCCACCAGTTGATTTCTATCAAAGGTAGGCAAACTGGCCCAAACTTAAAGGTTTTAGTGGAGATGATTTTGGACAAGGATCATTTCATTTTATTTGACTGCTTTGACCCATCTAATCTTAATATAACGTTTCCTTTGGCACCTTTAGGTATATAAATGCAAGTGACAACTGCTAAAACAATGATACAAATGTAATCGAGGACTAAGCCGTTGAATCATTCAAGATGGCTAATTCATTAGTCATGCAATTTCAAACATTATTGTCTGATCCATCTTCCATGAACATCATTGCTTGATCCATCTTCCATAAACAACACTGCTTGATCCATCTACCATAAACATCATTGGTTGATCCATCTTCCATAAACATCATTGCCTGATCCATCTTCCATGAATATCATTGCCTGATCCATCTTCCATGAATAATATGCCTGATGCTTCTTCAATGAACGTCATTGCGTAATCCATTTTCCACGAACATCATTGCCTGATCCATCTTCCATAAGTACCATTGTCTGATCCATATTCCATGAACATCGTTGCCTGATCCATATTCCATGAACATCATTGCCTGATCCATCTTCCATGAACATCATTGCCTGATCCATATTCCATGAATATCATTGCCTAATCCATTTTTCGTGTGAGAATACGTTACATAATAGACAGAGACTGTATTGTTTCAAGCCATAAATACACCAACAACAAAACAAGCAGTAGATATTCTCATTTGCATATGTTACACTATGTCTGTAATATTCAGATTTTCAATATTTTATATGTCATACCTTATATGTCCTTAGTTTCAACAGTTGACCTTTTGAAATTAAATACGTTTGAATGTTATTGAACTTGCGCCAGGTGCAGATAGAAATAATCTCAATTTCATCGACAAACTTTCAGTGAACTGCCTGATTATATTTATGTCAGTTAGTTCTCTTTCATCAGTTCATTTGGTAAACTAAGTTGTCCATCGGAAAAAAAGTCTGCTGATGAGCGAGGTTACAGCATAAATCAACACCTGACAATGATTTGGAAATTGGAGCAACAGTATTATTGAAAATGATTTCACACGTCTTCTTTATTTCTTGATCACCTGTTCCAACTAGTTTTCAGTTAAACAACTGCCGTTTATCTCACTGTATGCTCCATTTCCAAAATTGATAATTTCAATTCCTGACTTGTACCATTTCAATTCTGCAGATAACTGACTGAGCTCTGCACGAGTGCAGAAGCCAGACTCGATTACGTTTTCAATCAGAAGTCCGAATTCTGTTTCCAAATGTTTTTTGCCCATTTCTCGCTATTTAAATAGCTGAATGCACCGGTGATTTTGATTATTTAAATTGTTGTTACCCCGTTTCACCTCATTCCCCTACCCAACCTACTCATCCTTTCAATCGAATCGCTTCTAAACAATCAAAAGTAACTTGACAAATTTAGGCAATTAATTTGCTTGGGTTCAGGCAGTATCAGTGCCTGGTATTATTGGTATTTTGACCAGCTGGTTGCTGTTTTTAATACAAGCATTATCATCAGTAAAGTAAAACTCGGTTACTTGATCACTTGATTGCAAAGTTGAAACAAATGATAAAAATCCAGTTATAAAAAAATAATATAAAAATGTCATCTGCCCAGGTTGGTACACTGAATTTGAATCCACGTTTTCTCAGAGGGCACGATAATGACGGTTAGTTAATCTGACATCTAAGTTCTTGGGGAGGGGTGTGTGCTAAAATCTTGAATTCTTTTCATGCTTGATTAATGAAAATGGCACTTGTTCGTTACATACAGTATATATAGTCACTAAAATAAGGATATTTGAGTGTCTTTCAGCGGAAGACTCTTGTGTCTGGAATACTAATACTCTGTTTTCTGTTCACTATTTAACTGTAAGGTTCTCTTACAATATAAGCTGAGAGAAGAAACGAGAGCTGATGAAAGGATAACATTTTACAAAAAGAGACGCTTAATCATGTTGTCACAGGGAGGCAACTCTTCGCTAATGAAGGCAAAATACAGGGGAACTAACTCTTACAACAGAACAACATCGTGAATGCATAGATATATAAACACTAAATTACAGTTTCAGAAGTTCGGCTACACATCGCCAGAAAGAAGAGGAAAACAGTTGCCAAGCTTGTAGTTTTTAAAAAATAAAATAAACGAGATGCGAATTAGTTTAAAAAATCCAAACATCAGGTGATCAAAGCAAAGGTCAGTCCATTTTTCTGCCTATACCGCCCTCCTCCTAGTAAAAAAAAAAAACAAGCTGACTGACTCTCTCTTTTTGGAGCAGTTTCTGAATCTCCTGGAGTATGGAAATTCGAGAGGTGGCAACCTGATTATTCTTCGAGATTTCAACTTTCACTTTGACTGTCCCGGAAACCCAGACACATCAAAACTCATAGATTCCATTAATGTTTTCAACCTCAAACAGTCAGTTAACCAACCCACCCATAAACATCACATTTTAGACTGGATTCTTCATAGACCTGATGATAACATTCTACGGTCCTCCCTGGTATCCCATGACCTTGCATCAGATCACCTCTGCATTATATGCCATCTTGACGTATCAGTCCCTAACCCTCCACCTTTATCTGCTACTAAGAGAAACCTCCTTATGATAATTAGAACCAAACTAATGCACAACATCCAAGCTAACCTAACAACTTGCTTACCTCCTACAGCAGAACAACTCTATAACTGCCTGCGTTCATTGCTCGACAAACATGCCCCAGCTATCATGTGCAGAGTATCAATTCAAAAGTGTTCTCCATGGTATAGCAGTGTTAGGGACCAGCTTCCCACTGCTAAAAGAGACCGCCGTAAAGCTGAGAGGCTTTGGCTTTCCACCAGACACATTATTCATAAGCAAATCTATGAAGCCGCTAAGAAGAATGTCACAAATATAGTCCATGCAGCGAAATCAGCCCACTACACTACTAAGATCATTGAAAGTTCCAGCTGCAAAGAGCTGTTCGAGATTACTAACAAGCTAATGTCAAGGAACAAATCTACACCACTTCCAACAAGCTTCTCTCCAGTCGACCTTCCGGACATGTTTGCAAATTTCTTCCGTGACAAAGTACAAACCATTAGAGATAAGCTTCACAGCACAATTTCAATTGACTCGTCATCACCATACAGTTGGGATACTGAATTTGAGCGGCAGCCATTAGCAGCATTTGAACCTGTTGCTATGGATTTCGTACGTACAATCGTGATGAAGAGTGCACCAAAGTCATGTGAACTTGATCCAATTCCATCATCACTGCTGCTTGGGTGCTTAGATCCAGTATTGCCGTCACTAACTGATGTTATTAATACCTCTCTCTCATCTGGGGAATTCCCATCATTTTTCAAATCTGCCATTGTAAAGCCTCTGCTGAAGAAACCAACACTAAACCATAACGATTTAAAGAACTATCGCCCAGTTTCTAATCTCCCATTCATATAAAAAATCTTAGAAAAGGTTGTTCTAACTTAGCTTGTATATCATCTGAATTCAACAGTCTTTTTAGTAATGTACAATCTGCATATCGCCCTTGCCACAGTACTGAAACTGCTCTTCTAAAGGTAGTTAATGACATTCTCTCTGCGTTGGATAGCGGAAAGATTACAGTCGTCACCCTTCTTGATTTGTCTGCAGCATTTGACACAATAGACCATGATATATTACTTCACCGTCTCCAGCATGTATTTGGCATTCATGATACAGCTTTACTGTGGTTCAAGTCCTACTTGGTCAACAGGACACAAACTGTATCTGCAAATGTAAAACACTCCAACCCAGTTGATCTAAGTTGTGGTGTTCCACAGGGGTGTGTTCTTGGAACTGTTCTCTTCATTCTGTACACTCAGTCGCTCTCAAGTGTCATAGATCATCATCCAGTGTCTCACCAATTGTACGCTGATGACACCCAAATATACAAATCTAGCCACCGAACTGAAGTTGATGCTACCATCCAAGGTGTAGATGTGTGCATTTCTGATATATCTTGAATGTTCACCCCAAAGTATCTGATTTATAGAAATATATCTACATATCTCACATTAGCTGCCTCAGTCAGTTCACTAATCATTCAAGTTTCCTGATCGAATGTGAGCTATTACTTTTTTTTATGTTTTCAATCGTTAGAAATGTAGTACGGTATGTAGTTGTGTTAAAATTGTTTTGGTAAATTATTTTTTTCGTCTAGTTAAGAAAATGTCTTTTAATTGATAAATTCATGGGTACTAAATTCTATTCCTGATGTATTATCTAATATATATATATAGAGAAAATCGTAATGTTATCCATTTAAACAAAGTAGAAGTGGCGTTATATATAATCGTAATCTTATTAATCCAGCTTTAGCTTAATGCTCACATTTTGGTTTAAGGTAACAAAGAAGAAAACAAATAAACGCGAGAAAGAAAAAGAGTGCCAACCATCTTGCAAAAGTGACGTCTTTTTTTAAAGTACATACTTATCCTTTGTTTTACATTGTTACAGTTGAATATAACGTTACTTGGAATGTTTAATATGAAAATAAGCCTTAAGCGTCGTCGTAATGCCATGCGGATCTAAGCCGCCACGCCATATATACGTGGCTGGTTGGTACTCACAGCGAAGAAAGTAAAAAGTTATGACATTCAAGGAAAATATTTCATGTTTCAAGTTTTACCCCAAATGGTGTTTTAGTTAGTTCCCCCCACTGTCATATGTACCAAAATTCACAAAATAAAACCATTTTCTTATTTCGTGTTGCTAGGGAAGTTATATTTGTATGGTCTCGGTAATATTTGCTTAATGATAAGTAAATGAAAGTACTGCAGGAATGCTTTCAAAGTTAAGTGTTATATTTTTATAGTAATATTTGGAAATGAAAACGCATACAAAATAACTATTGCATTCGTTAACTTTTCTTAAAAAATGTTTCAGCGTTTTTTGCACTGAGGTCGACCGTAGTTCGGCTGCTTTTTGTAACACAATGCTTCATATTTTAATCTAAAAAAATCACATTTATACTCTCCTCATGGAAAACCACTTTACCTATAAATGGAAATATTTAATTCAAAGGAAAATGTTGGATGATTTTACAGGGAGAGATTATGGATCGTGTCAAGCACTCATGGATAGAACTTCCTTCAGTGTTTTTTTCTGTTGACGGACTTGTGCATTCATATTAATTTGTACACCAGAATTATAAATACTGTGGATCCATTTGTCATATATTCCAAAAAAAATATAGACTTTCCAAAAACTATTTGCATGAAACTAAACATGCTTAGGTGTATCAAGTGTATAAATAGACCCTAACACAATATTTCCTACCTAGACACCCATCCTCACTTTTTACATACATACATACATACATACATACATACATACATACATACGTATCCAACTCGTAACTGATAAAACTGGCATGTAATGGATGCTATCGTAAATAACATAAGTTAGAGAGATAGAAAGAAAACAAATTACTAGAGAGAGACAAAAACAGAGAGACGATGTTTGTATGGGTCATTTAGATTCAGTCAGTGAGAGAAACATACTGATTTACCGCAACTACAGTTCATGATAGAAACCAATCCATTATCATTCACAAAATTAGAATTAAATAACTTACGTGAAATGTTTGAGATACATACATGAATTGTATGTTAGAGATCGTGTAATAGAGAAAACTGCAGTGTGATTTTCTTTTCCTTTTAAAATTACTAAATTTGTATTTAGTCAAAATATTGATCCTTACTGTTAACACACACACACACACACACACACCTCGATTACAGCAATCTATCATGGACTAAAATAGAGCTGGTTAATCTTGTATTCGAAGATGTTGAGGTATTGCGAAGTCATTAGAAAACCATGGTTTGGGTTTGTCCGAATGTAGATATATTGATAGCGTCAGGTTTCAGTGTCATAGAAGATTTACAATGTTGTGTTCTAGATAAAATGTACGGGTAGCATGCTGTAGAGTGCTTGATTGGTAGCGTGATATGTTGTTGGATCAGATATCACTGATGCTTAAGAAACCATACCCGACTTGCGATGCGTTGTGGCAAGAGTACATGGGACTCCCTCTATCTGGTTTGTAACAAAAGAGAATTTTATTATGGTCAGAGATTAATTACTCATCACGATTTGTTGCTACCTCATCCTGCCCTGAATATATCAGGCTACTTGTTGCTCCGTCAGTATGTAAAGTAATTCAGCTCAACCAACAAAGTGGAGACGCGGGGTCATACGACTTTATGGTACGAATATCTAGTAGACATACACCAGGTTGCGCCGAAACAGAAGATTGCATTTCAACGTCACGAGGTTAGGGGTGGTTTAAATACCGCTCTTAAAGGGAATGCATGCACAGTAGTAGATAGACCCTCACTGCTAGTGGTCCCGACTGTAAACACAGATACAGCCTCTAAATCATCAAGTTGACAGTTACCGCATCACCGCCAAAGGGTTAGCACCTTAACAGACCAACTACCCAACTTTGTAACCAGTGTTACAGGACTTATATTTCCAGTTGGACGTTCAGTGATTCTGTCATAGGAATGTTCGTGCAAAAAGTGAAAGCTTCATTAGAAGACGCTTCAGCGTATTGTCTGGAAGACTGAATTGTACTTTTATTCCATATAATTTGATAATTGCCATATTGCATTTAAAGTTTAGTTTAGGACAAGACCATCCATTGCAGTGCGAACAAACAGGGTAACTTAAAAATACAGACTTTTATCTAAAAGTGTGTGTTTGCTCTTTTACAGTATACTCGATTGCATTTTATCGATTTACTACATTTTTCGTAGGTGTCCTATCTATGAGACGGTTGATATCGATCTATTTATACAATCTACTTGCATTAAATGACCATCCATGCAGTAGGCTGCTTGTACGTACCTGGGTTCTACAATTTGGATAAGATAACTGTTCAAGGTTTGAAAAGTTCCTATCACCAACGAAATTAAAAATTTAAGTCAATAATTTGACATTAACAGCTACCTGTGAAAATTCCAATACATCAAAGAAGTCTTTGGAGAATACTGCAGCCGACATACCATTTATTTTCCATTGTTGAAGTTTTCGAACTTTGGTGACAGGCTATTTCGATACAATATCACAATCTGACGTTCTCATCAAATCTTGTCATTATAACTTGTAAGAAAAGCACACAGTTTAGCCGACTGTACTGTTCTGAATTGAACAGAAGGACCCGTATGTTTGCTAATCTTGAGAATTCTTTGAAGCGTGACAATAAACTGCCGTCCAATTTATCAGTGTGATGTAATGGTGTTGTGACTAAAACACTTTTTTATGACAGAATGGTACATAGATAAAAGTTAACTCTTTGACAATTTAAGGACAAGGCTAAATTTAAAAGCAAAATCGCTTTTAGCAGTCAAAGGAACGGAGAGATAAAGCAGCAAAGAAATTTAGAGACGTCGAAAAAGAAATTTCGTCTGTGAGAAATCGAGTTTTCTTGTTATTTGGAAAAATCGAAATTCTCTAAACATACCACTTTTTAGTTTAGTTTTGTATGATACTGATCAGAGTTTGAAATTTAAAACGGCGCTGCAATACAGTTCAATGAGGACATTAGAACTCGGACTAATCGCTACCACAGCTCCTGTGGAAAAAACTGCTCTAAATATGAGGCTAACTCCGACGCCATCAGCACCCCCAACGCTGGCCCTTCCCACAGAACAGGCCGTGCTGATCTACACTATTGCGCAGCAACCGCCCATATCCCCGGGGGTAAGCCCAGGAGTCAGTCCTGTGAATTCCGTGAGTCCGATCTTTCCCGACTTAACTCACCTGATCAACTATGGCGACAAGGACCTCGGTCTGCTTCTGTCACAGAGGTAAGGAGAGAGAGAGAGAGAGAGAGAGAGAGAGAGAGAGAGAGAATTCGCATATTGGTGACATCTCTTTACGAGAATATGATTCCACTGATGCAGTGTAGCGTAATACGCAATATTTACACCGGTTCTCGTCTATCATCGCTTCTTACAATTGTATAGTGAAAAAATATTACTATGCTATCTGATCATTACGCAATTTATACAGACCTAGTCTTGATCGTCGAGATAGCCTTGAGATTATATGTCCTAACGATCCCGGTTCGGTCTGTTTTTTCTTCTATTACAGCACGTGTGGGTCTCATATGGGGCATATCTGCACATATGTTCTTTCATTCATTACAAAACCTGGCTTCATAAAACTTTGCACATGACTCGCTTTAGGAGTATGAAGTCATTTTGTAGAACTTTACTTTCATTCGCCGTCGAGTCATGGATTTAGAAGAATATTTCACATACTGATGACGCTTTTATGTAATTATCCTAATTACATTTTAAGCTTTTTCCACTTCATTTCAAAGTTTGTTCCCAGATGTTTGGGTTTACAGTTTTATAAATCTGATCTCTGACTTGGATTATTCAATTTCGATGAAGAGTAGAGTGCGATTGCTCAAGCTGATAATAATTTTTTCTAGGTGTAACGCTGTAATTTGATATACAAACATTTGAGTTCATGAATGAATTTATAGAATGAATTAAAATACTTACTCATTTACCTTCGTTCGATTTGTGTACATTAAAGAAGTGCAAAAGTGGAAAAGGTGTATAACATCATATGTGCTAAATGACAATCTTTATCAAATAACTTCAGGCTTGAGTCGGGTTGGTAAAAGAGACTTACTGTTCAACACGTGTTCCATGGACTAGAATGTCTCGCCTGCCAACCACGCTATCCAGTAGAAGAAGACTTTGTTTGCCATTAGGCCAATTGGTCTTTTAGTAAACATACAAAGAGATAATAAACATTAAATGACAGAATTGCATGTAACATACATTACAGCCTGTATGTTGTAAATGATAGGAAAGCGGAATTATATGCATATGACATGTCGTATTTAAAAGAAAATAGAAAATAATCAGCAGACAATTAATGCATGTAAATACAACCATATTCTATAAATGAAAGACAAATAATTATATAACATGGACACATTTGAATAAAGGTGAGATTTATAAAAGAGATGGATTTTTATTTTATCATATCATATCGAAAGTATAGCTATTGCCCAAGGATTACACAACAAAATGGTCTGTATTGATTTGTGATCTTAAAGGGTAATAGTAATGTACCTGAATTTGAAAGTAAGGGTGAAGTAGTGAGAGATGGAATGACAGTAACAAAGGAAGATGTTGTGTGCTGTTTTTGTTGGCTTAACGGCACTGTTAGCATATGTTTTTGCTGTATCATGCCGAGGAAAAGGGAGCCAACTGGGGCTAGCCAGCGTGGGTATCGATTCCGTGACCCTTTGGTTACGAGAAGACCCTCTGCTAACTGGTGCATGAGCTACCGTATCTCCTAAATTAGATGCAACTATTTAAATTACTTATCAAGGTTAGATTATGTTTTTATGGTGCGCGCGATTCGGTAAGTTAATGGAATAAGCAGGGATCAACTCAAGTTCCGGTCCATTGGACCCTCACTTACTTCATACACTAGTATTATAGACGGATGACTGTTAGAAGTAGAAAACTACTATTAATTTGTATTTTAAAAAAAATGTCGCTAATCATGCTATACGTAATGTGCAAGGGTGTAAATGACAGAAAACCAGCGGTCGTCAGACACGTTGGTCTACGAGACAGCGAAGTAGATGTCATTAGACGCGTTGGACACTATATAGTAGGAACATACATACATACATGCATACATACATACATGCATATATATATATATATATATATATATATATATATATATATATATATATATATATATATATATATATATATAGCTATCGCAGTGCACATGCAGGCGTGGACGAGATTGTAACTGTTTGCCCTATGCTCGAAATTACAGATACATTTAGATCTGCTCACTACATAAGCAATCGTAATAAATGTGCAATTAAAAATCAATTTACCGGTAGGAAACCCTTAATTGCTAACTTTGACCCCATTTTCACGCGCGTGTGGTGGCATAGAGTTGTTTCTATTTAGGTTGTTATCTTCGCCGAGAACCAGGGGTTGTTCAGTATTCGCTCAAGTTTGTTGGATGCATTTGCATTTGTACTATATCCAAATGTTGCGTATAACTTTTCCTGTATAACAGAAGTTAGCAAACAATTGTATATCTAAAGATGGGGTATAATATTCTGTGTTAGGCTTGGGGTGGATGGTTGTGGTGCTGGTGCTAATGGTGGTGGCTACAGGTAAAATAGACATGCAGTGTGATTTTAAATAATACCATCATGTTGTTTTCGTAAATATTTACTGCTCCCATCGGCTACCATACTGGATATGTTATAGCAGATTATACGGTGGTTACAATAATGAAAGACCAAATCCAATGCTACATGTTTCTCTGAATTTTTTTTAGGAATACTCATTTAAATGTGTCATATTATTGAACTCTTGTGTTTTGAAAGGACCACATAGGTGTCTTCAATTGTTGACGTTTTATCACGGGCCTTGCTGCCAGAGTTGATTGTCATAGATTAAAGAAAACCTTAATTTACGAGGGTTCCTTTTTATACTTGTTTACATCCAAACTTCTAAAATATGCACACAGTTTTCTTTCTTAGTAAACATATACAAAGAATTATCTAGCAGTATACGAACTGTGCATCGCTTGTAGGGAAACGATGGATTTGTGCTCGAAAGATTCCTCCCACCGAAACATTTAAGTACTCAGTGCCTTATAGAACACGAATTTGCTGTGTTAATGTAATTGTGGTACAAATGGTAAAGAATAACTGTCACTAAAGTGGGATGAATGAGCATACACTATAGCTGATATTGTGAAAGACATCGTGCTGACATTAGAGATCTTGTTGATTAAAAAATGAAGCACACACATACACAAAAATCTTCTTAGATACACCCTTCAGAGATGATTAATGAATTTAATGTGTGAGAGAGAGAGAGAGAGAGAGAGATGCCTGTCAAATTACCGAGGAAGTATTTAATGGATTCCTTGTATTATAAATGTTAATCTTAATGCTTAATTAGTCCACAAACTGGATCAAGGTGGTTTTATTTTAATTGGTTTCTTAAGTGCCTTGTTTAAATACTACTGATGTATTCTATACATAGTTCAATAATTATGCTATCATCATATCTGGCTGTCAGAATGTTAGACTTGGATCAGTTTGTATGTGTTTCAGCCTGTATATTTTAGACGGTGCATTTATATCAATGAAAAAAACAACATATCTCCTTAGATCTTTTACATTGGTGTGAACATACTAGTTTATGATCACTGAATTTATTTCTGCACAAAAGATGGGGCTTTTTTATGCGCTAAATAGGCCATCATGTGAAAACAGATGGGTATGAGCGGTAGCAATCACAGATAGGTATTTGTAAATGTTAATTACACAGAGCTCTAAAATATGGCCTGAAAAAAATAAAAAGAGTGCATACATAAAAGCAAATATTATCAGACTTGATAACATTCGAATGTGAAATAAATGAGATATTTCTTCTTATGTGTGTAACAGTAGATTGACAAAGTGTTTTTCCATTCCAGTGCGCTGTGTAAATTTGTATTCTAACTTCGTTATAAATCATTTACAACGAGTCTGAGATTGCTTGTTAATAGAGATGAAATGTCTTATTTAGTGATTAAAGCAGAAAATATGGACAATTACCCTGACAATTACACTGCTAGCCATTGTAACCGTTGAACCATAGGTGCATGGCGTCAAGACCCACCCACCCGACACCCAGTTTTACACAAAAATACACAATAAAAATATTCAAAAGCTCATGAGAAAGTAAAATGTATTGTAGTTAATTTCATCAAACGAGTATATGTTGGAAAGTACTGAATACATAAATGTTGATATTTTGAGAAATTACATGCTTGAAATAAAACCAGGTTTACCTTTCAGCCCTGCTGAAATGCAGGGCCGTAGAGAGTGATCACGGGCACTGGCGGGTAAGAAAACACTCGGGGCTCTCCTAGTTCTTGTTCAAATAAAAATGTCTTTTATAGAATGTGTTCGTCCGGGCCGAAGAGACATTTCTCCGGTCCCCCCCCCCCCCCCGTCAGCCCTGCTGAAATATCATACATTATGCATTTTCCTCACCACAGTTTTTATCTGCAAAACATTCCACCAAGTTTACTGAAAAAAGCTGCTTGTCTCACTGTCTGTTGATTCGACCGACTGGTGTATTCTCTACTCCATTCCACTCTCCATATTTTTTTTATATTAAGCACATGCATCATACATACGGACAAACATAAATTCTGACCTAATACCGACCTAACAACAATGACAGAAAATAAAATACAAGGTTCTTAATTATATTGTGCTGAAGAACTATGTTATGTAATTAATCCTCTCTCTCTCTCTCTATATATATATATATGTGTGTGTGTGTGTGTGTGTGTGTGTGTGTGTAACCCTTGCTCTTTGTTGACTAGTTTTAATACAGCCTTTACAAGTCTGCTGTGTCATCGGTGACGACTGTGCGTGGCAGAAGTGACGAAACCCCGTAATTAAAATTGTATTCAGAGGCTGTTGAATTTGAATATCACTGAATATGAACGTTTCGAAATAATTTCAGATTCTTCGCTAAAGCTGCGGCGTACTTTACACTCCTGCCTTCACTTCTGATTTGTTTTCTTCACATTAACTGCACCTTACTTAATCCAGTTTTAGCCAACCTTATCTTCAAAAGCGTTGTGTGGATGACACTGTGTTATTAGCTGCAAGACGTGTCCAACGTACTACTCGCTTTCATTTGCATATCAAACGGTTTTTTTCTGGAGTGATTTGCCTGGTTTTCTGCATTGTATACAGCACGGCAACACAAGTTGGCTATTTAGTGCCGAGGAAATTGCAGTAAACTGCCTTACCCAAGGACACACCCACATTAGTTACCCCATGCTGATCAAGATGGTGAAATCTGATGTTCTACACCCTCTCCATCGCGAATCAGATACACCAATAACCAACCTAAAATGATGTGTGCCTCCCTCCTATTACTACATGCAGGATGGCGCACATGACCTATTTTACAACCCCCGAGCCCACGGGTGGTTGCAAAATGTGATTGGAAAGAAAATGGTGCTGTACTTAGTGAAGGACAGGTCTCACAAATGTTGTAAAAATGAGTGAACTAATTCAAAATGAAATTAGAAGAATTTCGGGCTGTATCCATAGTTTGAAATGCTGTGGTAGGGTGGGGATGCTGGATGGTCGGGTGGTGTAAGACTCTGGCCTTTACAGATCACTGATATCTCCGCTCTGGTTCAATTCTCGGGCTCGGCCAAAGCGGGTATGCGAAAAAACTTGCCATTATCTTTCCGTGGATGGGTGGTTCACTTCTGGGGTTTCCCAGGGTTCTTCCTCCACCAAATATACTGGCCGCCATTTATAGCCTATCATGTGCTGAAAATGGTGTTAAATCCAAAACAACAACAACGAGAACAACGTTTGTACTTGTTTTCCAAATAAATGTCACAGGTCAACGTTTGTTCAAGGACATTCATACCATGAACAATAACCTATACTGTACCATCATCCCAGCTCCTGTTGTGAGACAAGGATAGAATTACACGAGTTAAAGCAAACAGTCTGCTTGATTGGTTGGTTCGTTTTTAACAGCACTTTCAACTCATTATTGGCCACATCACGCAGAGAATTGGATGTTACGTACGTAGGTTTCACAGAGACAATAGACCTGGATTGGCCTGGGCGGATATATAACCCGCGACATTGGATACGAGTCCATCGTTCTACCAAAACCAAACTACCTAGGCCTCCTTCGTATGCCTGAATATCAGCTGTCGTCCATAGATGTTAAAAACGTTAAAATTAAAATAAAAAACGTAAAAAACGCATTTTTTTCTCAATAAATAAAAAACGAAAAAAAAAACGTTCCAGTAGTTTTTAGGCAACACAAAAATCAATATTTTACTTATTTACACGCTACATACCAGTTTTAAAGTTTCATTGATACAAATATGAAAAAATGTCAAAAGTTTTAAACCGTAGTCCAGATAACATTGAAATTTTTTTCACTCAATGTCGTTATCACCATCTGACTGATCTGACCATTCTATGGTTTCCTCCATATAATAACCTGTGTGGCCGATGATAAAAAAAAATGGAAGTACCAAATATAAAAAACGCAAAAAAAAAATAAAAAACGTAAAAAAACGCGTTTTTCGAGGTAAAATAAAAAACGAAAAAAAACGTTTTTATCATCTATGCTGTCGTCATATGGAAATGATTTTTTAAAAATACTTTTCTCACATGATCTGGGGTTCTCGATTCGATTGATACACTGAGCAACGTCTCTACTGCTAAATAACTGACATAAAAAGGTTTTAGTGCTCAAAATATATTTTATATAGAATGAACAGGACATGCACTATTCTCTCTCTCTCTCTCTCTCTCTCTCTCAGTAGTAAGCTTTTCGGATTCACAAATTAAACTCTGCGTGATTTTGGTTCAAATACTGCCAATATCTTGTCGGGTTGCCGTGCTATCTGTGGGTTAAGTGATTATTTTATTACGTCGGCAATAAAGAGCTTTTCACGCGTTGATATGCTATTAATCTACCCAACCGATTCAGTTGATTTATGTGTGCTTAAAATAGTAAAATACTGTATTGTAGAGAAGCAGTTTTGTAACTTATAGGAGGAATACGTATTCCAAATAATATTTAGAACTTATTGCATCAAACGTATTGTACGTATAGTATAAAATTAAATTTAAGAACCAGAAATGGGCAGTATAGTGTAATTTCCTCGCTACAGCCACTTTTGACCGCAGCGCCAAACTTAATCAAAGTGTGACGGACAGACCTACCGTCGGAAGGCAAGAAGGTTGAAGCGACGTCAAGGCTGACAAGGGTAACACTACTTGTCACTTCCGTATTCTTGGAGGACCATTCATATATTATTAATTCATTTTCTTGATCAGTTAAAATAAAATATAAGGCCTAGTTTTTGACGCAAAGTGATTATACTGGTAACTCATGATAGAGCAAAATCGGGACAGTGTATGCTGACAATATTATCACTTAATGGGTTTGTACCCGATACTTGGTCAGTTCCTCAAAGCCACAATATGTGACATCACGTTTCCTGATTCGTTCAGGATCCTTAAGCGCAACTACAAATTGCGAAATCCCGGTAAACAATGACGTGGTCGAATGAGAGCTTCTGATTTTGCGTTTAGCGTTTTTTTTTTTTTTTTTTTCTCTTGGGGGGGGGTGGGGTGGGGGGTATGTTGGTGTCTTTACTTTTGCATGATCTTGTTTGTTTCGCTGCTTGTTTGTTCGCTTAAAGATGGAGGTTCCGAGTGGCCGGGTGATCTAAAGCACTCTCCGTTACGAATAACTACCGCCTCACCTCTGTCTCCGTGGGTTCGAGTCTCGGATTCGGCCAGTGTGTGGTATGTCAGAAAGCTTGCCAGTAGCTTCTCGTGGGTCGGTGGTTCTTTCCGGGTTTTTTCCCGTGTTCTTCCTCCACCATTAATACTGGTCGCCATGTATAGCCTATTGTGTGATGAAAAATGGCGTTAAACCCCACCACAACAAATAACTTAACGATGGATTGCGAAGAGTGCAGATGGCGCCAATGTCACTTTACGGTTATGCTGCCGACATTGCACCTTGAGCCGTGTTCCCTACTATATCTAACGTCAACCAGTGTTCCCACCGATGAACTTTTGCTACTCGTACCCAACATCCCAAAAATGAATATGAGAAAGAGAAGTTCAATTTGTCTTGAAACTGTATGGGATATTTTTTAAAGAAAATAATAAATGCGATAAATCTAAATGAAGTCGACTCTGCATTAATTATCAGAATTCAGAACGACCCTTCTTTTCTAAGAATATACAAGCTAATTCTGTCTTCATAAAATTATAGCATTTCTATAAATGAGTGTTTCTCAGAGCATTTCAATAAATGGGGAAGGTAATTTATAATTTATATGAAAAATGTTTTTTTTTTAATTAGATAAAAGAGATGTAAGTTGCAATAGTTTAATATATGCAGTGTAATTAACTGACGTCGAATATTGAAAAATAAACAATTATCTAATGGTTAATAATTTTGAAATGCAGTCAGATAGTGTCGTTGGTTCGTCGTGGCATTACTGGATAGCTTGTAATATGGCATGACTAGGTAATATGACCGGACCTCAGACATGGTATACCGGGTCATTATAGAGTACAATGATAGTAACACTGACATTTGCATAAATAAAATTAGGCCCGAATTATATTTCTTGGTCAGTTTGCATGTTGCAAACTATACAAGAAGTAGTTGCTATTTATAACGCTATTACAACTTTCCCACAACAGCTAAGTGATACAGTAGTCGTGGTTGATTCGTATTGCAAATGGAATCTTATTATTTTATGTTCAGAAATTCTTTATGTTAATAGATTCTTCATCTAATTAACTAATCTAAACGAATTAAGGTATTTGATTTGCAATGATCAACGAACATACCGAGATGCATAGTGCACGTGAAATGTACACTTCATTAGATATCAATGATAGATATACTTTTAGAAAGAACACATCCACGTGACATCAAATTTTAATAACATTATTGTGGACATCTACCTTCGAAATTTTCCCTTTGTAATTATTTCATTGTTCTCATCAAACATGTGTGTATGTCTGTGCGTGTGTGTGTGTGTATGTGTGTGTGTATGTCTATGCGTGTGTGTGCGTGTATGTGTGTGTGTGTGTGTGTGTGTGTGTGTGAGAGAGAGAGAGAGAGAGAGAGAGAGAGAGACAAGAGACAGAGAGAGACAATGTTCAGTTACATGTACAGATTTAAATATGACAAGTTTATGAGTTTTTCTCCAAACATTTCAATTATTTTGTGACATCTCTCGTCGTAACGAGAAAATATCAGTTAAGTATTCAGGTTTTCGGAAAACAACTTGTTAGACTGTCTTGGAGCTTGGCATTACTTCCATAAACTAATGAACAAATACACCGTTCCCCGTCTGGAAACTATCACTTTTGTACATTGTTTTTAATCTACTACACATCTGCTGATATTTGCTGGGGGGGGGGGAGGTATATATGCCCCCCCCCCCCCCAATCCCTCCCTCCCAAAAAAGGAAAAATGTTTTTATGTGTATGTGTAACTCCCTAAGGTGTGTATGTTTGGATTTTTTATCAAAAGAATTTAGATCACAAATTTGTTTCAAACTAAAAAAAAAATATGGGGTACTTTTGTTCCCTTGTGTATTTCTAAAGGGTTGTTCATCCGATTTGAAACTCAGTCTGCCAGATCGGATTCCCTTGTCTTATATTTTGAGTGATCTTTGCCAGAGGTTCCCTAAGTCCTGTGTATGCTATATGTGCAATGCTCTATTGTTTGTTTGTATGCTATAGATTTGTCTATAAGGACGGCAACTTTGATCAAATTATATTCCCAGGTTGTCTTATCTTGGATAAACATTATTTATTTTAATTTTGGACATTATCAATTCTATCTGTCCAAAATCGAATTCCTGTAATTTAGAAAACTCTCCTTTTTTTAAGAATTTTATTTAGAAACGGTGCTTTTAATAAAACATTTTGAAAAACAAAATCCTATTATGTTATGTGCGTGTTCATTGTGTGGCGTTTCTCATTCTTCCTGAACTATTTCAAGGGTGAGAATACCGTGCCCTGTTTAAGGAGCCACGTTTCTTTTATTGATTTATGCTTCTCTTAAATTTCGGACATGCCTTGTCTTTCCTCTTGAAAGTTATATTTAATTAAATCTCAAATGTAATTATCCAAAACAAAAGCAAACTTTTCCCAAAGGTCCTAATTAAATCAGGTTAAAAAAGTGTTAGTTGACTAATTGATTAGTACCGGTAATATTTTATTGTTAGTTTTAACTTTTTCCAATTCCCCTGTGTTTATGATATATTTAATCACTTTTTGTTGCTAATGATCTTATCTGCATACTTGATAACGCTAAGGTGTTTCACGCCTGTTGCTAATTGCTGGTCCTAGATCCGGTTCATTTACTATTACGTCATACTAATGTGATATAAATACGAATCATGTCAAATGGCTTTCAGTTGCCTGCCCCCCCCCCCCCTCCTCAAATAATTTAACTGCTTTATACAGTAATTGTTAAATCCCTTTGCCGGACTCACTATTGTTATAAAGCTGGAAGGATACCATGCAATTAGCACCTTGGATGAACTTATTTAAATATATGACATTGTCCGCTAAGAGTTTGGTCAATTCACAGTTGAAGGTCGAAACGTTACACTGGCTATGCTAGGTGAGAAACATTACGTCATTAAACCTGGTCTGCTATACTTATATGACTCTCTGTCAACGTGGTACACTTAGAACATGGCAGTGTTTAATATTATTATCCAAATTATATATATATATATATATATATATATATATATATATATATATATATATATATATATATATATATATTTCACTAGCTTTTGCCCGATGCTGGTGATATGTTTACTACCAATCGAAACATTTTTTTAATTTAAAAAAAAAGAAAATAAAATGCCATACCAAATGAGTAGGGGTTATTCCATCAAAGAGTGAATTATTGGTTTATCAGAACCAATGTTACAGATTTAGACTATCGACGCAAGACAAATTCAAAATATATGCATACTAAACTGCCCGAATAATTTATATGTCCTTGATAATAAAAAAGTAGCTTCAGATTTAGTTGGAATATGATCAGTTTTTATTTTTGTTGCATTAAACATTCCCTGAGTCGTATGCTTGTTGGTGAATGGCAAGCACATACACAGACACATGACTAGACCTCCTCCCTCTCTCACTCACTGCAGCCACAGTCGTTCAGCCCGGACTCTCGACCAGAGGGGTGCGGGTTCGAATCATGCCCAGACAATGCCACATTATCCGTAGGGAGTCTGTCTTTGACAAGGAACACACTTGAAGCGATCTACCGTTAGACATAAAACAATTTAAATAAAGAAACTCCTTTTTATTTCTGTATTGTGCGCTGATGTCTTGTTAAACACCAGCAACAATACTAGTTCTCTCCCCTTTATACAAATTATGTTATTTATATACTGTGTCAATAAACTAAAATCTCTTCCGTGATTTTTTTACCATTAGAAAACTACGATATATCAATGAAATCCCCTTTATACAGTTTCTAGGCACGAGCCATGATATAGCCTTCAACCCCTTATATACAATTTTAGTGTCGAGCCACGATATAGCCATGCAACCTTTTAATACAATTCGTAGGGCAGATCCACCAATATAGGTATATATACCCTTTATACTGATCGTATGGCTGATCCACCATAATGGCATATATACCCTTTACACAGATCGTATGACTGATCCGCCATAATAGCATATATACCCTTTACACAGGTTGTATGACTGATCCACCAATATAGGCATATATACCCTTTATACTGATCGTATGGCTGATCCACCATAATGGCATATATACCCTTTACACAGATCGTATGACTGATCCGCCATAATGGCATATATACCCTTTACACAGATCGTATGACTGATCCACCATAATGGCATATATACTCTTTACATAGATCGTATGACTGATCCGCCATAATGGCATATATACCCTTTACACAGATCTTATGGCTGATCCACCAATATAGGCATATATACCCTTTATACAGATCGTACGGCTGATCCACCAATATAGGCATATATACCCTTTACACAGATCGTATGGTTGATCCACCAATATAGGCATATATACCCTTTATACAGATCGTATGACTGAACATTTCCGTCGTGAGAAAGTATGACAGAAGAACTTGCAACGAAGAAACAATGAGTAATCAAAAGATCCCAATAAGAACAAACTATGTATATTTGTTTGTACGAACGCGTAAAGATAAAGACTTAAAACCTAACAAATAGATATAATCTGTATAATATGTGCGTGTTTGTGATAAATCTACACGAGAAACTTGTTTAACAGGATTGAAATAAAACCCGGTAAATTCGGTTGTCAGACCAGGACCATATTTTGACAACTTTATGTTCGGGGTACTCTGTCTAAGACCTGTTTATGGCGATTTGAAGGGCTTATTCAAGACAGAAAATATACCCTACTATTGATAAACCGTGACCCTGGCCTCCCGCGATTCATCGTAATAAAACTTTTTTTTAAGAAATAAGAATACTCAATCGTAAATACGTATTGACATAACGCGATGTCATGTTGGAACGCAGAATAACAAATTAAACGCTTCAGAAACTTAGCAAAATTGTAGAGGATCAATAGTGGTTGTCACACAGTGATCGAAAATGTACACAGATATAGACGTTTACACAGCTTAATGAAATGGCTCTTCATTTCTTATCAGTTTATTTAGCCCATCACAAACAGATATTAATCATTGTTGACAGTCGCCTGCAAGATGTATGTATGTATGTATGCATGTATGTATGTATGTGCCTGCGTATGTTTGTTTGCGTGAGCTTTGACATACATAGAGTTTGTCGCAACTAATTATTCTTATTTATAGTTATCTAAATATTAGTATAAGTTTTTACATTTCTTTGAAGTAACTGGTTAACTTTCTCTCTCTCTCTCTCTCTCTCTCTCTCTCTCTCTCTCAGGTATACGAGTGGTCTAAGGCACTGGCCTTTATAGATCACACACACATTTCACAGCGTGAGTTTTGGTCTCAGCTCAACCAATGTGGGTAGGCGAGAAAGTTTTCCAGTAGCTTCTTGTGGGTTATTTATTCTTTCCGGGTTGTTCCACCACCAAATTTGCTGACTACCATGTATAGCCTATCATGTGTTGCCAAATGGCATCCTCCCCTCATTACATTTGTTTCTGATTGATAGTTTTCAGGTTTCGTTGGTATGTAAATGTATTAATTCAGTAATCTGTATGATAATGTTATATATTTATATTTATAAATTGTGTCAGTGGTTTCAAGTATTCTCATGTTCGAGACAGGGATAGTATTTTCTTATCCGTTTGGTGTATATTTGCAATTCTCTCTCTCTCTCTCTCTCTCTCTCTCTCTCTCGTGTTGTTTTAGATTTGCAGGTCATCTCTGATAAATATCTTGTCCGGGTGTTGGCATCCCGCTCTAAGTTCGCCTACCTATTATATGAAGAGAGTGGCTATTACACTTCAAGATTCATTGTATACATCTCTTATTTTTAGCAGCATACTCTGTAAAGTCAGCACAATGTCTCTCACAAGGTGTCAGCTGTAGTGCAAGCTAAATTATCAAACTTTAGTTACAGTTGTTACATTACACCTTATACAAAAATTAGTATACACATTGCAAATTTATTCAACATAAGTTATCAACCATTTAATTTGCAGTGGGTGGAGGTACGGCGAATTCTTTTGAGCTGATATATTTTATTTTCTTGTATCACAAGATAATAAGCTTTTTTCCAATAATTTAATGGGAATAATATGGTGCTATTGACAGACATTTGCATAAAAAATACTGTGTCGGTCCCTTGCCCCAGGACATGAAATTGTTGGTTTTAACATATTTCCAGTATACCATGTTACGGCAGTGCGTTTCATGGTACCAAGCTCTGTTCAATTCATCGGCGATGTAAGAGGATGGCACGCTGACTCTGGTTTAGAAAATGATTTTTTGGGCTGCTGTTAATTTCTTTTGATCCTTGTATATAATCGTATCAAGAAGTACACGCTTTTAAATATTTCGTCGACCATTACGTTTTCTTATAAAAGTAACACCAGGACAAGAAATTTGTTAGACAGGACTAGCAGTCATAAAAAGAACTTACGCAAAGACAAAATAAATAGTGGACTTGAGAAAAAGCGTCAGTTTCAAACAGAAAACGAGCGCTATCCTGAAACTCTTATAATGATTCTTAGTCGTATAAAGGAATACTGTACTTAACACATTAACATGCACTTCACATGTTTAAGTTTTGTTGTTATAATCTGAAATGTTCCCAAGTCTGATTTGGCACGAATATCTTTCACAACATCCCATTGGGCCACCACGCGACAGACATGTAGTTAAAGGGTCATAAAATAAATATAATTATATTTGTATTATTAAAAATTAGTTTATGATAAATAGCGTTGTTTTGTACAAATAATAATATTTGCTTTTGTTTATATTTACATTCCTTGCTGACAGATCTACCGAGGCACGGTACATTGACAAGTTACTGTGGTACGTACCAATGGACTAAATGCCGCGGTAATCTGGCGTAACGGTAATAACGCGCACCTTTAACGTTGAGACTGCAGCATTTAAGATATTTGGAGCTATTTTCATCCGTCGTGTTTTAACTAATTTGCATATACAGCTTCGACTGACGCTTACCATACTCGTTGACATGTGCGGGGATTTCACATGAAGATTTGGAGAGGGTGATTAGGGACTATTTTGGACGTTACAGATTTATATTTTGTTTACTTAGACAGCACTTGAACTAAACTTGCTCATGCAGGATAGTTATGAATACTTGTTGCCTGCTGTACTGATAGAGAGCCGTCCCTGATATGTACACGGTCTACATTTAGATTGAGGAGTTAATATAAACCAGTAAATCAGTCAAACTGTTTGAGTTTATTACCTCTTTTTTTTACATCAAATATTGCTTTGATTAGTTTGCATAACTTTATGAGGCAACCAGCTATGTCATAAAAGGTATCGTCTTTTGTTGCTTGCAAATTTCTCTCTCTCTCTCTCTCTCTCTCTCTCCATACAGCAATATATCAGTGTGTAAGATAGACATGTATTTGAGTGCAATTTTATTTATCCCCTTTAGGCAAATAATATGTTGATACATACTGAACATATACACCGATAAAGAAGAAAACAACAACATAAAGAACCACAAAAACAACCAGCCAACCAAACCAAAACAAAACAAACAAACAAATATAAAAGTATGAGGTTAGAGATTGAGAGTGTCAATGAGACAACTTTTATTGTGTGGTCTAAATCTTTTAAATCTGAAATATCACTCTTTTGACAGGATGGGAGAATCCAGTGTATCTTATTCCATAGGAGTAAGTTGCCAACGTGCAAACTAATTCAGATCGTTTACATTTGAAACAGAAATCAGACACTTTCAGATGATGTGGACATTTGTTTTTTATCTGTTATTTAAATGTTGGATATGGCGATATAAACCACCATGCTTCAATACACGGTACATCATGATAATAGCTTGATATTTCTGCCTTAGAGCAGCGCCTTTGACTGAATAAACTTATTTTTAAAAAAGACAAAAATACGTAAAATCCATGATAGATTTCGCTTTATTTCTTAGCTAGAATGAATTAATTATTGTTTACATCATTTAAACCCCTTTGAGCTCTCATTGATTAACGTTATAAACAAAATAAATATCACTGTGTGAATGGTTGACTTTTTATTTCTTGCGTTTGAAGTGCAATAATGGCAGCAAGTATAAACAAACAGCTGCAAAGCAATCCCACCAGGACCGGCCTTAACGCGAAGCACTCGCGCCAGGACAGGCCTTAGCGTCAATCACTCGTTCAAGCACCGGCTTTCGCGGAAGGCGAGCAAGGCGGTTGTCTTGGCCCCGTGCATCTAGGCCCAGTGCTCCAATTGACAAGCAAATTAGGCAAACTACAATTATTCTACCGATCGGTCCTCGCTGCCAGCGTGGCGCATTGGGCCTTGTAAACCATATGGCCAGGCCTGACCCCCACCCACTCATCTCCGTTTTATAAGCTTTTTTTTTAAAGCGCGAAACCGCTCGGTCGAGATTCGTGAAACTTTGTAGTTATGTTACCATAAAGGGCTGTAACCATTGTCCACCGCGCGTGGGTGGGGCCCTTGGATTCAGATCAAAGGTCACATGTACAACTATTCCAATCGCAGTTTCAAATATGTTCGGACAAAAATCTTATCACGATGACCCAATATATAAATGTCATCGATTTTGTCCTGTGCAAGTGTCTGCGAAGATGAATTAATAAAATGGCGAGTGTGGGAGGTGGGTGGGTTGGTGTAAATGTTTAAATGTACAATAAAAACATGGATATATACGATGGCGAGCCATTGCATTTACTATAGTTTTTGTTGCCTCCAATATATGTTGGAGTCATTTCGGCACGACTTTGTTGGCGAGAATAAATACAAATACTAACATAGAAAAATATTACTTTTTTTTCTCGAAACGGGTGAAAATCAAGGAGCTTGTGAAATATGAGGTTGGGAACTTAGCTGTAATAAAGAACAACGCAAAATAAGTATTATTGGCCAATATTCCTCTTGCTTGGAGAGGATATGAAATAATAATATTTCAGTCCGTGTTAAATAACAAATTATATCGTATCCTCTCCGTTTGCAGACAGTGAGGTTTACCAGATACTTTGGGAAATAATGTATCCATCACATTATTAATACCTGAGCAGACTTACCATATATAGTTTCTAGTTCACACATTTCGCTGCTTTTCCATTTCAGGTACAAATATACTTTTGGGTTTTTCTTCTTTGTTTCAGAAGAAATGTATATTTGGTCTGCTATGCTTCTATTTCCTAACGATGTAAAAACAAAAGCTAGAAATCTTTTTCAGTTGGACATTTTTGCCAGTTCCCTTGACAATCTACACCTTTATAACTCTTTGTAATGAATATTTTGAGAATAAAAAATTATACACACAACGCAAAACAAGATCATGCGCAGGACAGTCCTTCCAAGTTTTCCCAAAACTGATGCGGAAATGCAGCCTAAGACTTAGTATGAGTACCATCGATACAATTTTTATATATAAATGTATTTGTTACAGAATGGAACTGGTATGGCATGGAGAGTTTGACCGCCTCTTCAGTCAGTACTTCCCCCACATTTGGTGTCTGGTCCCTACATTCCAGCCCCCAACAGAGGAATGGAGGACCTTCAAAGACAGTGCCAAGGTCAGGTTTTCATGCCAGGTACGCAATTAAGACTTATTATATATTATAGTCCACATTTTGAGCAGTTCTAATCAAGAAATTATTTTCAGTTATTACAGCCTTTATATGTCTGCTATTATTGTTTCTTGTTGTTGTTTTCCATCTGCTTCCATATTTTTGATAGATAGATAGATAGATAGATAGATAGATAGATAGATAGATAGATAGATAGGTGGGTGGGTGGGTGGGTAGGTAGGTAGGTAGGTAGGTAGATGGATTGATAGATATATAATGACATTAGTTTAAAATTCAAGAGATCATTAAATTTATGGAACCATAGAAGCTATTGCTTATAGAAATGAGTACCCTTCATGATCAGTAAGCATTTGTTCTAGCAATATAAATTACTTCTTGACCAATTCCAGTTCAGATTTGTTCTTGGAAATTGTTACGTGTCGAGGAAACACTAGTGATAGTGCGTGGGTTATATCGCAAAAGATCATAATTTAAGTTGAAATAGTTCATAAAATAATGACGATTGTATAGAACATGCCTTTTCAATATAGCACATACCTGCTCAGTTTTTGTCACAACACAATCAATTTCTTATAATAAACAAACTCGCAATTGTTATCTGAATTTCAACATTATTATATGCAATTCTGAATTGGATTAGAATATTTATATGCACATTATCAGCTTATTTTATTGGATTGACTGTTAAGACATTCTTATATAGTAAAGAGATCTCTCAATGTAAAGTTTATTATTGTACTATTGTAATTGGTTAGTTTGGTAGGAAATAGTAGTGGCATTAAAAGGAATTATTTCATAATAATCATAAGGCAGTCAAATTCAAAAGCAACCCTGTAGTAAATCTACTTAAAGTTTCTTTTGAATAATAGCTGGATTTATTTTGAAGTGTTAAACAAATTAAATATTCGCTTTATGATAATAACGTATGATATCTGACAGAATTTTGAATTTCTTTTCTGCTTAAAACGATGTTCACATTCGGTCACTCTGACAGCTATCTGATACTCTGGTGTCTACATCGCTCTCCATAGACTCCTGTTAATATCACATGACCTCAGCTATCTATCTAATCCATGCTTGTCCATCTCTGGGCTAGCTATGGCGGTAACCAAATCAACTGTTTAAAACTACATAAAAATGCTTTTAAACATAAACATAAAAAAAATTGTTCTTTCATTGTCCAGGGTAAGCGTATTTACTGGTAATGTCATTTGTACATTCATCACTATGAGTAAGTGAAAAAAAACAAAAAAAAAAAAAACAAGAAAACGAACAAGTGAATCAGTGTGTGAATTAAGTGAGAGAATAATATGTGTAAATTGGGTTTTTTAAGGTAGCTTTTACAATTTTCAGTCCTATCCCTGCGATGTCTGCAGTGTTGTTTGTAGTATTTATAGTGTTGTCGAGCACTGTCGTTGTCACATTATTTTGATACCATGTCGACCAGTTCTCTAACACTAATCTCTTAATGCTAAGCGCCTAGCGAGGCATATATTGGTACCGATTTTATAAGTCTTTGGTATAACTCGGTCGGGGTTCGAACCCGCGACCTCTCGCATCAGAGGCGGACTCTCTAACTACCAGGCCACCGGAGAAAGAATACTTATGACGCAGTGAATCGTAAAGCGGTTCAAAATAGTCAAATTTACACTGTTTAAACAATAAAATAAAATAACAAGCTCTGCACAATAACTAATTTATAATAATGAACAGAAGTACGTGTTTAAACTTGGTGTTAGAACAAACTACCGACGAAACGTGATTCTTTGGCATTGCACATTTATTCCATTACGATCCGGTACCGCACTGCTTCTGTAACACCACTGCGCCGGATGGTTGAAATAACTAACCTTTGGACAAATAAAATATTTATGGCATTAGTGTACCCTATTCTTAAAAATACATGGACCTACTGGGAATCGAATACGGCATGGTAACATATAACATGCGAACTTCCACTTTTTGACCTGCCAAGCTTTATAGAATTGATTCTATTGCATGAATTAATTACGGATCATACCATTATGAAATATATATGTTTCAATCCTCGTACTTTGTATAAAATACAGGATACACATCCATAGGAAATATAGATGGCGATCTAAGCGAGAGTGTCGAGGGGTATCAGGAGGAATGGCAATATCAGTTTACATGTTCTTACAGTCATACTTGAGAAGGAAACTAGTAAAAATCGCATACTTGTCTGACAATGGCACCTACAGAGCAAACGCCCTTTCAATGTCTGGTTTGTGGAATCGCTCAGAATTTCAAGACAGATCTCCGATTACGGAGCTCTGCTTTTCAAAAAGTTAGCGAGGCCTACTTGGTCTCTTCGTTGACAACAACTCGTGTGCTGTCTACGCCAAGAGAGTTAACATCATGCCCAAGGAGGTACAGTCAATCGGAAAACCCACGGTCTTTTTTGTCCAGTCGATAAAGACATATCGGATGTATTTGGTCGCCGCAGAGAACAAGACTCTGAACTATTTTCGTTCATCTGAAACAATATGGCAGCAGATGGATCTAAAGTCACAATCGGAACAATTTGGGCCTATGTTGTTGTAACATACGTTTTGCACTCCTCCAGAGGCAAATCACCAAAGACATCAAATTGATATGTATTCCTACAACTATTTCTGAGTTTATTTCAGGACCTGAGGGAAATGGCCAAGCAATATTCCAATCGGATATGCAACCACTGAGTTGTATCAGTGGAGAGCGTGCGTAAATTCGTTTCTCCTTGAAGCAACATATGGGCATTATCAGTGATGAATACAAATTCAGATAATTGATGCTATAGTCTCATAGACGAGGTATCAGTTCACGCTCTAACACTGAATATGAAATAAACTTTGACACACTGTATAAATATTAAATGATCATGTAAGGAAAATGCCACTCTTACAATATGATGAGTCCGAAGTTTTCTTTACTAGCATTGTTTTATTATGTAGTTATATATATATCTTCGAATGAATGGCTTGAAAGTATTACTCTAATTAATGACAAAATAACACAATGCCGTTCAATAACCTTTCGCACTCATCGGCTCAAAACATTAATTATCACCCATTTACTGGTATATTGAACTGGTTCCCAAATGAACATCAGAGTATCTTTCATAAACAATATCCATTCGATAGTTTTCCAGCTACAAAACTTAGTTGAACCATATTTAGAACGTCAGAGCAGTTTTGTCCTAAAAACACAATCACTGATAATGTATTTTGTGTATTAAAAAAACATCTCTTTTGAGGGCCATTTTTTTTTTACGTGAACCCCGAATCCACGTATGTAATAGTGGTATTCCAACTATCAAGCTGTTACTTTCAAAATAGCGTTGAAAGGCTACCTCCTTTAGAATGTGAAATTGGCCGAATAAAAAGCATCGCTGGTTAATACCATTTCATTTTTATAAAATTTGTAATTTAGGAGGTCTTCCTGTCTTTTCGATGAGAGACAAATATATTCGTCTTTTTCTAGCATGTGACTGACAAGAATGAGGACCCTGTGATTGATATTTAGATTGCCTCCGATTGATATTTGAATTGAACGATTTAACGATCTTAGAGGATACGCGATCTTAAGTAGTTTGATTGTTGGTTACCAGCGATTAAGGAGATTATATCACTCGTGTTATTATTAGGTCCTTCTCTTTATGGTAAAAAATAGCATTTGAAGACAGGGACTAAAGAAAATTGTTTCACAGATATTGAGATTAGGATATGTCTTTCGTATCAACTGTGGTTGTCGGAGTAATAAATATTTGAATCATTAAGTTGTAAATTGAATATTAGTATTCCGAATAAAGTTCGTAAATACAATTTGATCTTTGATACACTGACATTCAGACCAATTTGTATGATTTTTTTTACATAAATTATCTTAATTTACCAATAAAACTCAAAGTTACATTGCTACATCGATTACTGTTTAATGTACGAATGCAAATATGCATCTACGTGAATAAAGACAATAGATCCACTTAGATAGATAGATAGATAGATTGACGGACGGACGGACGGACGGACTGATGGATGGATGGATGGACGGATGGATAGATGTTATGTAATTTAGCCATCATATTTTTTTTTAAACTTTAAGGAATGTGGCCATGGATGGACCTCCATGAAGGGACGAGTGGTGTTCTGGTTTGATCTAAACATCGCCACGAACTATGGCGCCGTGATGTTTAAACTATACGGTCAACAATGTCAGAAGTGCAAAAACGGCAAATTCGAACACGCCATGTGGTATCCGGAAGAAGTTGTCAAGGTAGGGGCATTTTTCGTTGTACATGTCTCTTTTCGTGTTGAAACACACTTTATTTAATAAAAAGTATGTTTTGTTTTAATTTTTGTATAAGCGTTTTATAACAATATTTGAACATATTTCTGATATAACTAATTTCCAGATATCGTAGTAAACCTAGAATATGTCTATTTGCGCGTTTAAGAACCTTTCCGTTGACAACGATTGTTGTCTTGAGGTCCTTGGAAATAGGAGAAAACATGGAACATCAATCGACGCTCACGCGTGTGTATCATTTACTCGGTATGAAACCTCTCGCATATAACAATTAAGTATGCTAGATTCGTCAATCGGGTATAACAATTCAAGCAAACAGAATATAATGGCAACTAGGCGGTTTAATTCCCTAATATCATGTTAGAGATTTTAAAACATTCGTATAATTAAAATCTTTATTTGCGGTCTTTAATATTTCGTCTATGCTAATGGCATATTTCGATGGAAATTAGTAAAGTGTAAGTGCAAATAGATGTGGCTCTCAACAGGAGCCTAGTGGATTCCACTTTCGTACCGGTTATTATATGGAGACTGCCCCATCTCAAGATTTTCACTACCTAAGGAATAATAAAATATATGTTAGCATCATTGTGTTTCGTGTAATTTAATAGTTAAGTTTATTTTGAAATATTTTTTTCTTTTACACATGTCCATATATCGGTTTATTGACTTGGATTTATGGTTCTAGTGACGTTTATATGATGCCTGAGTAGCGGTAATCTGATAACAAACAATCGTGTCTTCTGGTTTTATGGTCAGGTTACCTTGTCACGATACTGCGACATGAAAATGAAAACCCTTTATTGCGTAGTATCAGAGTTTGGTGTCCATTGAGGTCAAAGCGGGGTGGGTGGGTAGTAGTTGATCAGTGATTACCGTCACAGACTCGAAATCGGTATTACTCCTTTTCATGAAATACTGTTAAATATCAGTAGACCGATTCGTAAAACTAGTCACTGGGTTTATAGCAAAAAGGGCGTGGCCAAATAAGGGGTGAGTTTTGTAGAGAGCAATAAGTATGGCATCTGGCTCAGCTGACTCATATGACCAGGCCTACTCAGTCCATCTCCGTTACATATTTATCAGCAGATAAAGGAAACGTAATGAGAAATTGCCTTAATAATTAACCCGTAATACATTATTTCGAGCACTTACCAATTTTACCCCACCCAACCCCGAACCCAGCCGCTTTTTGTTAATCATTATGTGATTACAACGAGACTGTCAGTTTGCTGTAGAAACTGAGTGGCATTTTGTTCGTTTTCGTTATAAATGATATATATTTGAGCAATTTTTCTTTACCATCCTGCTTCAAAATTTCATGAAACGTTTAGTTAGAAGTCAATATTTTCAATTGTTTAAATTATCTGACTCATATAAATGTCAAATTGTTTCAAAAACTGCTATAACAATTAGAAAGCATGGTTATCGTTTGCTCTTCCGACTTTCGGTAGATTAGCTTACCCAGTCTCGATATAAGTGCTTAGCTATTCGTGTGTCTTGTGTTACTACCAGATTCAACATTCACGTATTACAAGTTTGATAAAGTAACTATGTTCGTTTACTCTTTTGACAATATTTACATTCTTTTATTATGTTCAATGATTTTTTTCTCTTATTATCAATCTCCTAATAAAGCAGACATAAATTAGGAGACAAATATTACTTTAACAATTTGCTGTATTAATACATTTCGAATTACATTATAGATATTATATAACTACTACAATTTTCATTTCTAATATATCCAACAACAAAATAAATGAGGTCATACCTCCATCACTGTACACATTCTTAATTTCCTATATGGACATATCTGAGCTTAATTATAATTGTAGTTGTGATTTGAAAAAATGGTATGAGTCAGTCAAAGATGTTTGTATCCTTGCCATTTGTCATCAAACATTTTCCTTGTACATTTGATACACTGTATATGCATATCATTTTTCTGACATCTAATAGAACTTCATTTAATTTAAGGGCAATGTTTGGCGTTTCATTGTTAAGTCTACAGATATAAATATATGATATTAGTTACAACAAAAGGAGATTGATCACAGTTTATCTTTTATGTTTTGATCTATTATACCAAGAATAAATTCTTTTTGAAACTTGAAATTGTGCAGATGATTACACTTACTGCGTATCCACCCAGTGAAACTAGTAAGTAATGACTGGATAAAGAGCACATGCTTGTAGGGACTTTTCCAAATTTGTTCAAAAATATACTTGTTAGTAAAATTCTATGCATTATTTTAGTTTGAAAACATCTCAGTTTAGGATACCTAGCTCTTTTTAAAGGCAAGAAAAAAGTATTCATTCCAGTCATTCTCATCTATAAACTCCTATTCCTGATTCCATTTCAATACTGATGTTGGCCTGTAAATTATTAACTTTGGATTTGATGAATACTTTTGCACCTCTGCTTTCATTAATGAGCAAAATTACAGCTTTATGTAAAAATGGGCCTTATATATTTTAAATAATATTTTTTATGAAGTTTGTTGGAAAAAACTGCATGGCCCTGAGCATGCCTTGAAACTCTAGGATGTTGATATGCATGCCAAACTTATCACAAAAGTCATCTATATTAATCCAGGAATCGTTTTCATTGACTAAATCGTTTTCTGTTACAACCTTAATATTAGAATTCATCTATATTGGAATTTTAAGAAAATCGTACGAGTTCTCTACGGTAAATTTATTATGTAATTCAGTATATGCTGCAAATGCATCAATCCAGAATGTATTCAAAGTATTTCTCAGCTTTGTCATGAAATCTATACCAAAATTGAGAAACATATTTATATTGGCATGGATGTTGTTAAAATCTTTTTCCATTTAGGTTAGAGGTGACAAGTCTTCTCACCCAAGTGAATTTCAATGAATGTACAAACATGTTTATATCTAACATTTTCAGACCTCCTTCAAAATTATCTTTACGTAAGGCTTCCCTTTTTACATTATTTTTTCTACCACCCCATACAAACTTGTGGAAAAGCCAATCTCACTCACAAAGCGTGGCTTTAGGTGGGTTTGGTAAACTTAGAAATATGTAAGTAATCTTAAATAGGACCAAGCTTTTCACAACTACAATTTTTCCACGTGGGGTATGTGATTTTTTTGACCACTGTAAAAGTAAAGATTTAAATTCTCTAATTTTGCTTTCATAAATGAGCTTGACCATATCATCTAACTCTGTTGAGATTGTAATACCTAGATACATGAAATAAGATGTATTCCAATCTAAATGATATTCTTGGCAGTAACGTATAGTTCTTCTAGTTGTACTTCCTATCCATACACATATAGGTTTTTCAATATTTATGCTGAGCCCTGAACATTTAGAATATAGGTAGATAGAGCTGATTTAAAAGAACCATCCAGGGTGAGAGTAGTGTCATCTGTGAAACTAGATATGCTTTGCCTTTGTTAAAGTTCTTTTGATGTTTGTATTTTACAGAATCAAATGGGCTGATATATCTCCACATAAAATAAATATATATGGGGATAGGGGGTCACCTTGTCTACATCTTCTATTGATTTCACACCATGGTGAACACGGTCCATTTACAGTGAAACAGGGTTTGACATTTTTATAGAAGACATGATTCCAGCCTTGAAAACCCTTGATAAAAGTTAGAAAATTTAGAACTCTGTCAATAAAAGTGTACACAACATAATTGAATGCTTTCTCAAAAGCAGTTAAAAGAAGAAGTCCATGTAGCTTGCATGTCTTCTTGTAAAATATAAGGTCATAGAGAGTACGGATATTTTCTCCTATTTATTTGCCTTTAATAAAGCTTGTTTGATTGCTACCTATATTTAATAGAATTATATGTTTAAGTAAATTTTTAATGCATGCTGATGCGAGTTTGAATGATACATTAAGTGAGAAAATGGGTCTCCGGTTTGTATTAAATTGTTTTGGCTTATCCCCTTTTGGGAGATGTATTGGAACATTCCACCTTCTTTCTGAGTTGATGATAGCTCTCTCTCTCTCTCTCTCTCTCTCTCTCTCTCTCTCTCTCTCACACACACACACACACACACACACAGAGTTATAAAATTTATTTGAAATTCAATTAGCCGCTCCGTTATACTGAGAGAGAAGATTTCTTCACATCATAGAGTGATTGATTGAGCTCAAATTGTTTTTGCTGGTCAGAATCAACTCATGCTTCCTGTCTTTTCCAAATTCCAGTTGGTGATAGGTCGGCGTTGCTATATTTCTTTTCCCTCCCCCCCCCTCTCTCTCTCTCTGACACACACACACATATAGTTGATGATAGCTCACCTTTATTAAGCAAAATTGATTGCTCTTACAAAATGCTGACCAATATCTCCCCATCACTCTGTGAAGAACTTTGAAATATAACAATTTAATCAGTTTAAATAAACAAATGGAATAGAACATAATATGTGAATATCTCCCTCTCTCTCTCTCTCTCTCTCTCTCTCACACACACACACACACACACACACATAGTTATAAAATTCATACGAAATTCAATTAGCCACTCCGTTTTATTGACGGAGAAAATTTCTTCTCATGATCGAATGACCGATTGAGCTCAAATTGTTTGAATGTCAGAATCAACTGGTGCTTCCTGTTTTTTCCAAATCCCAGTTGGTGATAGGTCGGCGTTGCTATATTTATTTTCCCTCCCTCCCTCCCTACTTCTCTCTCTCTCTCTCTCTCTCTCTCTCTCTCTCTCTCTCTCTCTCTCTCTCTCTCTCCCATTTTCGTGGTATCAGCCTTTTTGGTTGTAGACTGTAATCTTTTCTCACTGTGCAGTAAGTATGAAGCTATTTTTTACTTCAAAAATAAAGTTATTATACGGAGCCTAAATACGGGTCAGATTTATCTTTTCCTGGGATCAAACAGTATTTCCATCTCTTTTAATGTCAGATATCGTCTAACGTTATTCAACATAACTAGCTATGGCCAGTTCACAACCTAATACACATTCACAATCCCGTTAACGTGAATGTATGTCTTTTATAGAGGCTCTGAAACTATGACATAATTATATCTCTCAGGTAACTATCACTGTCCAGCTGTGGCTATAAATTACCAGCTCAACTATACCTGCCGACATACGCTCCTAATGCTTATACTCTATATTCTCGATTGAAAATAAGTCACAATTTAATTACACAACGAATTAATGAAATTCACTCCTTATGTTACCTGCATTACTTATCTAATTAGCGATTCATTGACAAACATATCCAGAGAAAGAAACATAAATTCGTGTTATTAAACAATCTACCGAGAAATACTTATTAAATTCCGGAGCCCCGGAGCAAAAGTTCTGGTTTTCGTCAGCTCTTAGACTAACTAATTCTGCAGGATAATTTCTTAAAAGCCTGAATTCCGCCAGGAAACACCTCCCTCATTTAGTTTAGCCAATGAGGATTACTTTCTTTACCCGCCAATTTTTCGACTAACCTCAGGAAGTCAGAATAATCTTCTTTAGTCCACCTTTATTAATAAATATTCGAGAAGATATCATTTATGACACCTGTTTCAGATAGCTCAAGACTTCCTAAAATTGTCCATGGTTTGTCTCTACTGTTGCCATTTTCCGCTATTGACCTTGCTTTAACATTTGCATCTTCCATATCTCTGACCATTATCGATCGGATCTTATTTAATATTCAGTTCATCTCCCTAACGGTGAGGATCTCATCCCTCATCAACACTTTATAACCAGTATAACCGATATGTTAAGCTTAATGGTTACTTGTCATGCTGACCACGACAGAATGTACTGCGAAATTATTCTACAAAATGTTTCACTATTACACTTCCTCATTAAAAATTCAAAGAAATCCCATGTACTATATGTCCTGATTCACGCTGTAATAATTTATTGTGTTGTGATATTCATAGAGGTATGCGGGTATAGAGATTTAGTTTTATTTTGTCTTTGCTTACAGGTGATTGGAAACGTCTACAATAGAGTAGGTCAAATTTACTACGGATTTTACCGCCCACCTCTCCGTATTGATCGGCGTTCCGGGAAACCGAGAAATCAGCACAATGCAGAACTGTGCCAAGCTTGTAAGGACGGACTCTGTAGGGAAGAATGGTCGTTTGCCTGATAAAAAACAAGAGCATTTTAGCGATGCAATTTAACAGTATGAGCTAATATATTTGTGAAAACTTATATATGCACATGAGACAAAGGTACATCATAGTAGAACAGAGTGAAACAGCATTACACGATACATTAACTTTGGGTAATTTGATTAGCTACGTGTTGGTTATATTTGATACTGGAAATGAATGTGTCATATTAAACATTGTATTAAAACAATATTTTTCCCTGTATAGATACTAAAACGAATTAAAAAGGAATAACATATTAAGAAAATATCAGTGCCCTACACTCGTTATCATTCCTATAGCCTCATAGGGGTCATTGAACAAGCAGATCACGTGTTCTCAAATTAAGTCAAATTTAAATTTTATTTTAAACCCGGAAATAAAATATAATAACAGATCTGGGTATCTATATTTAACTCTTCACATGTCTGTCTCCAATGGAGAATTTATGGTCTATGTCAAAATGCTGTTGCATTGTCTTTGATAAAATTTTATTAAATTTATCAGTTTTAACCTCCCCAGATGCTGAAACTCTATCCTTTGGCAGATTAAAATAATTTATTTTATGCTAAGCAGTGAATTACTTGATTTTCTAATTAAAATATTATTGATATTTCACTGCAGTGAAAAAATAACAATATTTTTTCACTACCGGAACTACTTTTTGGGGTCAGAACATACTTACCTCCCTTTGATTTTGCACCTTAGCAAATTAATAGTTAATAATTAGCAGATTAATAATCCCTGTCTGTTATCCTTGAAACTTGTAGTTTGTTATTCTGGAAATATCAGTTAATTTTTATCAGTCTGATGTGGAACTAATTTTGTGCGCATGTACACATAGCACAGCAGAACATGTACGGTAAACAGCTGACATTACCGTAAGAAATCTTCTCATTCACTGTGTCACAAACTTTAGGTAGCCAACGTATGTGAGCATAAAATAAAAAGAATATTTGCTTGAAACGAGTGAATAACGGATACGTTTCATCTCGTGGGTGAAAAACTCTAGCATTTTCACTCGTGGCTATGCCACTCGTGAAAATACTGAGTTTTTCACCCACTCGATGAAATATATCCGTTATTCACTCGTTTCAAGCAAATATCCTCTATATACCCTCAGACTGCTAGTGGACAAATATCTGAATTTTTATGTGCCTTTTATTTCTATAACAAGAAATCTTGATTTGGACTTTTTAAGCATTGATGTCTTACTCAAACCCCACCACCACCACCACCACCATCCCAACCCCCAAAGCACTAGCGCAAAGAATAGAATGCTTGTGGTCAAAAGGCCATTTGCTTTGATCTATTTCTCTTAAATACTTAGGAAAAACATACCAAATTTTGAAAGAACAAATATTGCAGTAGCGTTGTGACTCTTTGTGGGATCAAGTGCAACAGACAATTCAAGGAAATACAGGTCAGAACTAATCTTGCACGGAAATCAGTCTTAGATATAATATTTCAAGTTACTTTTTCTGATATTTATAATTAAGGAAAAGTTCCATCAGCTTTTATTTGTTTTTGTTGTGTTTTTTGTAAATATTTTTTTTAATTTGACATATATGATATATTCACATAGTCCACAACCAAATTGCAGTATTACATCCATTCAAACATTGGGTCATTTCTACATCATGGTTGTAAATTGTTGAGTCGTTGGTATAGAGTCCTAGGTCAGAGAAAAAAATTTGGAATGGCAGTTTATTTTGTACTGTTGATGATCGAACAATAACAACGAATTAAAATTAAAATGTACTTTTGATATAGTTCCATTTGTGAAATACTTAGTGTTTTCTTTGTTTTTTATAGTTTTTTCTAAAACAAATTTATATCGCCTTATAGGCAACAGTACCACTGACAAGCCTTTATGAATATCGTATGATAAATTGAAAAGGTAGTTCGCTTAAATTTTCATAAACATAACGTTATGTTCGTTTTCTTTTTCTCTCCTTGTGTATCACATATAGTGTTTAGCATTTATTCATTTATCATATTTTAATATTTTTGATTGAACATATCATATTTGTTTCATATTTTCATGTTTTAATTATAATGTTTGTAATTTATTTGTGACAGTTACATTTGAGTGATAGTTTTAATTTGATAACATCAAATTATTATTTGTACATTAACCGAGTCTAAGAATGTGCACCCTGTCTTAAAGTTTGAACATAACTTTCATATGATCATGAATTATTTTTCAAACGAATCATATTTGTTATTGAAGATAATCATTTTTCCATGCGTAAAGTGCAAACAATTTCCTATGATATTAGTCGTTAGATTTTCATAAATGTAAGTGCAGTAAAAATCACTCTGAAATATACACAAGAAAAGGGTTTTAACAAACCCCATAAAACATGAACTTTTGATTTCAAAATAGTGACTCGAAACAAAATGATAAAGTGAAGGGAGGTTTAATAGTTGTTTTCCCTCAAAACGTAATGGAAATAACAAACATTTCATAAAATACTGCTTTCCAGTTCTCAGAAAGATAGAATCTTCACATGAAAATGTTTATCCTTGAAAGGGACCCTCACATAAAAATGTTTATCCTTGAAAGGGACCTTCTTCTTGAAAAATAAGTTTCATCAAAGAACGCGCTCATACAGCATTTTAACACAACGTCGATCACACATACAACATTTCAACACAACGTCGATCACACATACAGCATTTCAACACAACGTTGATCACACATACAGCATTTCAACACAACGTCGATCACACGTACAGCATTTCAGCACAACGTCGATCACACGTACAGAATTCAACACAACTTCGATCATACGTACATACGTACAGCATTTCAACACAACGTCGATCACTTACGCCTGTTGTGCTCTTGATTTTCCTTCTACTTAATTAACCAGATTTGAGACAGAAAGTGCGTTTAAGTTGTATGGGATATTTGACAACAAATCAGCGAGTTTTTAACTGATTTTACCGGTGCCAGCTTAAGATTTATTGACATGCAAATGAAAAAGTACTTACTTTTTCTGCAATTTTCCTTGTAATTGCTAAAGTTAATAAATCGTTAGTATATAGATATAATATCAAAACTAATCCTGCCATTGATTCTAACAAGGAAACGCTCTCCATACATATTTGTAATAGCATCGTGTCTTTACAATGAGACGTTCTCCAAACCCATTTGGAACAACATCATCTGTTTTAGATGATAAGAAACTCTATATACCCATTTGGAATAGCATCTTCTCTATAAGATGACAGCCGGATATATTCTAATCTGATGTCCAAGCAATTCACGATGTTGAGCACAATATCGCTAGAGAATCTGTTGCCGTTAGTGTAATGCGTATTGTATTGTATATACCCAGAAGTATGTATATCTTATGCATATATGTACTTTTTATGAAATAGTTCAATAAAATTAGATATTTAAAATGTTTTGTACTTTAAAATATTAAATGATTTATTTTTCTTCGGCAGCCTTTTTTTGAAACAATAAAATTAATATAAAATTCAGTGGAAGATTTTTCAAAGTAGGAAATTGTTTACGGCCAATATCTAACAAAAGAGCAGTATTATAAGGAATATATATATATATATATATATATATATATATATATATATATATATAATGTGTGTGTGTGTCTCGCTTGAAATGTAAAACACAATTAGTACTATTTATGTTTTGTAATCAATATTTTAAGATCTACAAGCTAAAACATTTTATGATATTTACTTGCAATGTAATACTTATTCAGTTTTGAATCTAAACGTTTAAGTTTAAAATAATTTATTCAAATGCATATTCTGCATGAATTGATTAAGCACTTAAGAAAATGCACCCCGATTTAATTCATATCCATGCTTTGCGTGGTAAATTATGTTAAAATGCAAGCATTTGAGGTTTTGAGGCTGTCACGTAGGTTTCTAAATTCATCCGTTAATATAAAAACTATATAGAGTACTGGGGATTTATTGTCTTTTACCTAGCTAATTTTCCAGCTAGTTCAGTTTAGAATTCGATTATCTTAGTCAATCAAGTTCTATGAAACCTATATCCTCAATATGAATGCATAAACTATAACTATAAACTACTCAGAATGGTTTCCATATCATTTACAGTAAATTTATTCATGAAAATGTTAACTTTCGGACCATTCAAATCACTTGATACATATTTTTAAGACTCATAAGAAAACACTGCAAAAATATCCAACAGCGAAAACGTATGAAGCTTTCCGATGTGATTTAATGAATAATTTAACTTAACCACGTTGACTGGCTTGGCATTACAGGTATGTTTGTAATAGGGCATCGTTTTCTATAGAGGTGATAGATAGGATACCAAAAATCGTCCGCTAGTGAATATACTGTGCGATGAGATGTCTTAGACATAGGCATGGTGTTAAGAAGATAAATGTAAGAGTAATGATGCTTGTACATAATTGATGACGTATGCAGTTAGTATGTTTTTAAAATATGTCGTGCTTATTTCTTGTTAAATCATATGACATTATGTATATAGTTTTTTAATGAATGTTTAAATTTTTTGATCAATAGATTACCAAATTTTGTTTTTTGGTGCGGGATATGAGAGACCTATAAACTCTTATTTAACTATAATTTCTATTCCATCTTAAAATATTATTTGTATGATCTTTTTTAAACCTTCATCATATATAATCTACGCTCCATCAGATTTATAGAAGTCTATGTTCCACATGGAATCTAGTCCAATTAGGTAGAGAATCAATCTATTTCATGCATTTGAAAACATCCTTAAGAGAAGTGTCTCCAAAATGTGATATGCATGTTTTTTTTTAATTGTTGCTGTTATATAGCTACTATTATATTTAGGTTTACAAACCCATATCATATTGATCCATATTATACACGTGTAATGGCACCCCGTGACGTCACAAATGACGTTATTATTTATAGGTTACTGCATTTGTATGGGAAAATATGAACAAGTTTTTTTGGATGGAATACTGCACGACCTTGGGAGTGAAGTATATCCTTCCGACAAAACGAGTTCATATTTTCCCATACAAATGCAATAACTTTTTTATTATATGCTCATTTTCTTAATTCTGCAAATCTGAATTACATGAGCCATGTCATAGGTTTTCAATCTGGATTGCACATTTCGAAATTGTGCTGTAATTTGAACTTAGTCGCGTGCTTGAAAGAAAATGACGTGTCTAGTTAAAATTGAAATTTGGAGTCATGTGGGGAAAATATGAAGTCTTTCAATTGCAATTATGAAAAAGACGCTATGGAATTTAATGCTTATTTCATTTTGAGTGCAGTAAGGAGGGTGTAATTGAACTTATCATCGAAATTACAGTACAATTTTGAAATGTGGAATCCAGATTGAGAACCTATGACATGGTTCATGTAATTCGGATTTGCAGGATTAAGAAAATACATTTTGAGGAAATTCAGGATGTAAAATTGTAAGTATATTTTATTTTGCCATTCTTATCACCAGCTAAAGAAGAGAGTATATGACTTGTCACTTGTATGTTATTTGTAAGGACCTTATCTTGCATCTGTTATATTCTGTAGCTAGCCAAAATCCGAAACATTGTATCAATGCGGAATGTGCCAAAGCATCTAATTTGTGGCAGTCCACGAAATACCTGTTTTAGTTCATTCAGAAACCAATATAAACAACCACAATGTAAAGAGCATCTTACGCGAGTGTACATGATTTGTGTACAAATCAAAAGTGCTGGCGTCTGCGTCCATTGTTTGTTTACAATAGAAAGTAGTTCCTTTATGCACGTGAATGCTGTATGTGTATTGTCGCGTGGGTTCAATATCGGGTAATATTGCACGATTCTGACAATGTAAAGTTAACAGGGAAAAATTAGCATATACTAATTATAGGTTACTGCATTTGTATGGGAAAATATGAACAATTTTTTGGATGGAATACTGCACGACCTTGGGAGTGCAGTATATCATTCCCACAAAACGAGTTCATATTTTCCCATACAAATGCAGTAACCTTTTTATTATATGCTCATTTTTTTAAATTCTACCTAAGGATTAATTATATAAACAAAATACACTACAATAAGCAATGTAAATGAATGTATGCCACATGCCAAACTAAATACACAAGCGCATATTCATCATTACACAAATCAACATTATTACTGCGCACATAACTCCGCCCAGATAAATTTGAACTTAATCACGCGCTCGACATAACTTTCGAAAGAAAATGGCGTGTCTAGTTAAAATTTAAATTTGGAGTCATATTGTGAATGAATGCGCATTGCAACAACTTTTCCATTTGATCTGGAATGAATAGATTTTGATATTTGTTTTCGATTCTACGAAATTTCGTGATTATAGCCTGGATTTATATGTGACAATTCCACATGAAATACACCGGCTTGAAGAAGCGAGGGAGAAGCGTGTTGACATCTGCAAATGTGTTTCTGTTTCTGTCATTGAATGTTTGAAATCATAATGTGGGGGAAAATATGAAGTCTTTCAATTGCAATTATCACAAAGACGCTATGGAATGTAATGCTTAGTTCATTTTGAATGCAGTAAGGAGGCTGTAATTGCACTTATATTCAAAATTACAGTACAATTTCGAAATGTGTGATCAAGATTGAGAACCTATGACATGGCTCATGTAATTCGGATTTGCAGAACTAAAAAAGTACATTTTGACGAAATTCAGGATGTAATACTATAAGTATATTTTTTTTGTTGCCATTCTCATCACCAGCTAAAGAAGACAGTATATGACTTGTCACTTGTGTTATTTGTAAGGACCCTTTCTTGCGTCTGTTGTATAGCTAGCCTATATCCGAAACATTGTATCAACAAAGTTAACGCAGAATGTGCCAAAGCAGCTGATCTGTGGCAGTCCACGAAACATCTGCTTTAGTTCATTCAGAAACAAATTTAAACAACAACAACGTAAAACGCTTACTGTGCGAGTGTACAAGATTTGTTTACAGATCAAAAGTGCTGGCATCTGGGTCCATTGTTTGTTTACAATAGAAAGTAGTTTCTTTATGCACGTGAATGCAATATGTGTATTTGCGCGCGAGTTCAGTATCGGATAATATTGCACGATTCTGACAATGTGAAGTTAACGGAGAAAAAATTAGCATATAATAATATAATTTATGGCACATGTATAATTTATGAGGTCTTCAAATGAATTTCAATCATCGTCCTGCAGTTCTCTGTGATTTTATGGAATAAAATCTGTATTTTTCGCCATGATATATACTTACAGTTTTGCTCATATGAAATTGAATTTATCACATCCTTTGAATAATTTCTAATTTTTTCTCACCAAGGCTCATAAATACAGAAGTATTTAACTTGTTGCATAAAATTCAATTGCGTATGTAATTTTTTAAAAAGTACAGGTATAATAACATTAAACATAATTAAGAAATCTGGAAAATTTACTGTTAAGTCTTTTATTTTGAACAAATAAAGCAAGTTAACAGACAAATATTAAAGCAATGTTAACTATAAGAGTTACATTAAACAATTCAGAAGTAATTATAGAATACTTATAAAAGGATTGAAGATAATTCTACATTTTCTTCTCAAAGTGTGAGTTCATGTTCGGATGATATGAATAGGAAGAAATATAAGTTACTTGTCCATATATATATATATATATATATATATATATATATATATATATATATATATATATATATATATATATATGTATGTATGTATGTATGTATGTATGTATGCTTTGTTAACTCATACGGAAATCCTTTTTATAAGGAAACGGTTTCTTTCCACTCCTAAATCATTCCTTCACGTTTTTAATGAAATGTTTAATTTTAAATGCGACAATATAAAAGTAACTGTAGTTCTAAATCATTTCCATATTGTTTATGTATTGTTATACAGTTTTTCATTAGTGTTCAAGTAATGCTTTTAAACATATTTTTTGAGGTTGTATAAATTTGCCGTTTGAACGGCCGTATTTTGAAAGCTTTTTATTTTGATTTATTATTTGATTGTAAATTACTTAGTGTTCATAATTTTGCCTAAGCATGGTTTATCACGATCATTAAATGAACGGTTAGTGTTAATTTGCTATCTAGTTACATATTTTTCTCTCTGGTTGCTTTATTTTAAATACCGTTAGGACGATGGTGCAACATCGAAGACAGTTAAAAATATGTCAGTTTATTCAATATCGCCAAATAAAATGAAATGGTACATTGAATTTTGATTCTGAATAGAATGCCATTTCTTGCGTGCCATTTCGGGTATGCTTGATATATAATGATCTATTTTTTTAGAACAAGTACCCATTTTTTAATATGCGAACGAACCAGAGTAGATAGTGTTATCTTTGTTCTTCCTCCTTTGGCTCTTCTTTCACGAGAAATAGATTTGGTTTTGCTTGGAAAAGTTCGCGAATAAGATTTACTCAGTGGGAGCTATACAAAAAAAAGAGTTGATGATCGTGATGTTAAAAGTAAATATATATTATTAATAAGAAAATAGGGTTTGATATTTAGGCAGATTGGCTACAGTCATTTTATATATATATATATGAAATATCAATAACCATGGCCAGATGGAGTGGGTGGGTTGTGGAGTGTCCGGGGTTTCCAGATTCCCTTTCCAGGATAAAAAAGGGCACACATACACAAATGTACAATTTTACTATCATTTTATTTCTGCGAACGTTTATTGGCTATTATGCACACTTTAAGTAAATAAACATATAATTTTGTTTTGTTGCCCTTTCGATGAAATTCAGGACCCTTTTGAAACTTTTCTTTCCCCCTCCCCAACACTTGACCTGTTCCGGCCCTGGTAACAAAGTATGTAGTGAAGACTCCAGTAGTATAATCACTTACTTTTGTTACAAGTTATCTGTGTGTGGACATGCTCATATTTAGCATAAATTGAGAGTTGAAAAATCTGTACATTGGCGTTGAAATTTAAATTCAGTTTTCCATTTGTTCTGTTTATTTTCTTTTTGCTTAGTCAAATAAATCATGTAAAATTAATTTGTGTGTTCAAAACTTCTGTTTAGTCTGTCTGTACATTAAGGCAATGTGAAGTGTGGAAGGAACCTAAAGATCTAGACCTCAACAAATAAAACGGGCCATGTACAGATACTTACAGCAAACAAATCTCTCTCTCTGTCTCTCTCTCTCTCTCTCTCTCTCTCTGTGTCTCCACTTGAAAATACCTTACACCTATCAAAATATACTAAAGATAGTCAAAAAAGAGCGTAAAGTAATAGCATTGCTTGATTTTGTGAACAAATTAACAATTTAAAAGAGAGCCCACATACAATTTTAGCTGAACGCAGATGATTCTATCGGCAGAAATGACTTCTTTGCGATGAAACAAAAATCTGTTTTCTTTATGCAGTTACTATTTTATTTCCTGGTCTGTTTTTGAATACTAAGAAGTGAAATGGTGGGCTAAAATAAGGAAGCAATACACTTGTGACACACTTGTTTGCATGTGTATGTGTGTTTGTTTATTTGTGTGTATTTTCAAAATTATGCAGACCTATATCACAGTCTAGTTATTAATTTTGTTTAATTTAATAAGAACATATTGGCATTATGCAGCTAAAACAGAACATACGTGTAGAAATGAACAATTAAATATTTGCAGTTGCAATAATTATTAGAAGAGTTCTTACCAGATGCAATCAGAAAGTGTGCCATTTTGTATTATTCCCGTTAATATGTGCGCTTTGTGTGGCAATTTTTCGTTCCAAAAATAGGAATTATATAATATATTTGACTTTTTTGGATTTGGTCTCAAAACCGACATAAGAGAACTTAGACGTGCAGGTGCCATAAGTCTGTACAGGCTATCTCGATACACGTTTTTTAACCTCATTGTTTGTTGTTGACAGTAAACGTTCATTTACATTGGAATCTTTAACAATAGGAGCACAATATCAGTTCATTTTTCTGTGTCTCATAATCTTTCAAGATATTAATAGCAATCTACCACTCTAATTAAATGTCTTGTGAAGATACATAATTGAAAATTTGTACCCTACCCGGAAGGTGAATACTTCAGGATCTTGTTTGTTTTATATGTTTGGAGTTTCATGGCTCACCAGCACATGAAAGGCTATATAGTGCCGAGGCGTTTAGAGTGAAGATCCTTGTCCAGAAATTTCGAGCAGCAGACCAGGTCTGACATGAGTGGGATTCAAACCTGCGATTGCGAGACCAGTACACCGATCACTTAGCTTTCCTGGCTCCATCAGTATTTTGTTTGGATTTTAACATATTTTATTGCCATAACTAAAGCACATGAAGTCGGGCTACAAGTTCTCACAACTTAGCAACAGCCAAATACACATCCATGTACATGAAATGTGGCAAGGACTAACAGTACGTGCGTATATTTATCCGGGGATCAGCAGTACAGTACTTCCCTGTCGATATGTCAGTCACATTACCAACCAGACTTAACTGTTCCTTTGTATCATGATCAATATCTTTAAAATTATGATGGCATGGAATTCCATAAATTTCAATAAATGGAATGTTAATGCCTGAATGTGTCCGGGAAGCGAAATCAGCACGGTACATGTATATCCTAATTCATACACATTAGTTACATTAATGCATCTTTCGTCATGCATCGTTAAGATATAATTTAAGAATAGGTTTAACCTGAGAATTGAGAATTTAAGGTATAATATGTACGAATATGATGATGATAAGAAACAAAACATATTGGTGAAATACCAAAAAGCTGGTTACTCTGATCTACTGTTGTAGACGATAGCTAGATTTTAGTGTCAAATCGAAAACTGATATTTGAAGTGGCGATTACATTACAAACAATTTCTGGGTGCAAGATTTATTATTAACATTATTTATATTTCAATATGATGATTAAAATGCCTGGTGACCCTTTCAAATTTATAGTCAGATCAATCAGAGGTTGTTTAGTGTTTAAGATGTTGGACTCTTGACGAGACTCTACTCCTTCAACGGGATAATCCCTGATCGGCTATCGTGGTCATTTCTGATGTAAAAACTCTTTATTCTAGATGCTGTGGTACGATATAACCTTGAAAGCGCTGCCGTATCGTAATGCGCACAAAGCTAAATCAATCACTCAGTTTGTTTGCAATGATTCAGTTCTCATGGTGATCATGAAAGTAGTTGTATGTGGCATTTTGGAGCCAGTGGGATTTTCCATAGGCAAAAGTTAAAGCACTTGGGAATCATACGGGAAACTCCATGTTAAATGGGTCCATAGGTTTAACCTGAGAATGGTACTTGCGAGTCAAAAGAGATTTTAGAGTCCGGTGGCTTTATCGCGCCAAAAAGGTTTTATCAGTTATTATGGAATGGGTAATGGGAAAGGGCTTCAAAGTTAAGTTGTCAACATGCACAAAAACCTCAAACTTAAACAGCACAAAGAATATTTGTTTTTGCCAATAATAAAATCGTACATCTTTCATAGGAAAATGAGTGGCTCTGAAAAGGGCGGTTGTTGTTTGTTAACCAAAGACAGTTAACATGAATCACCGCACTGGTTTTCTTGTCCTTAAAACTTAGTCTCATAGCGGGATCATACATCAAGACTTTCTTCAGAGATCCTTGCCTCTCGACATAAATCACTCTCTTCAAAATAACTGTATTTGTAATTTTCGTGATAGCCCATGATGATTTCTAATACAACGGGTAGTCTGGAATGAACAACAACCTCAACATTAAGGTAGACGACTCATCGTTTGTCCACTTCTTCTCATGAGAACAGGTGAATCCATAAGGCGAGTCGCTGATATTTCAAAGTCAAAGGTGGATCGAAACAGACTGACATGTTTCATCAATCCAAACGCGGGTTGCAAAAATTCATTCTGAGCAGGGAGTTCCTCTTCCTGTCAGAAGAGTGCTACTTGTGACGTCACGTGCATTATACAGGTGCGCTAGCGTCCGACACATATATCAGACTTCTTTAGCTCGCCACAGTGAATCAATCCGGCATAGTTTGATCATGACTGAAACGAAGAAGATGATGTATTAGTGTGAGCCAGTAGGGGGTTACGAGAAGTGGTGGCATGAAAAATTACTAAAAGAACAACTGTCATACTTCCAGACGATAATGATTTTAATTGGGATTAAGTCGATTTTTTTCCTCTTCGAAATAATTTGTACCTACCGCCACCAGTACATTCACCACATTTTCCTTCCATGCCTTAGGTATAAGATTTTAGACAGAGACAGGAAGAAGAATTAGAGAAATGTTTTACAACACTAGAAAGAAGCTGAACAACCTTTTGTCATTCAACAGCAACAACGAGAAGATAAAAGAAAAAACGAGAGGAAGAAAAGAAGAGAAAGTGCCAAGGAGAGAAGAATGATGAACGGCAAACTGTGACGGTGCTACTAGACAGCCTGGCAGTCTTTAGGTATCTGAGACAAATGTATCAGACTTTAGCTGGACCCAAGAGAAAAAGACCTTCCCGTGCCAAGCATTCCGACCCAGTGATCACTACCTCTACGTTGACTACTATTGAGATACCATCAACAGCAGCAGAGATCACTACCAAACCACCCACATTACCATGTGAAAGTAAGACCATCGTGTGCGGTCCATTAGTTTGTTAAAACAATAATATTAAACACCCAACGGCCCTTTTAGGACTACCCACAACTTTAGAAACGAGATGCTACTAAAAGATTGCCAAATCAAGTAAAACTTAAAATCTCTTTTTTCCCCATGATGCTTGAATGATGTACGTGTGTGAGTGCGTGCGTGCAGGTCCTTATACAAATAAAGACCAAGAGTCACTTATCTTTTCTTTCAGGTATATTCTCTCATATTTTGAAATTACAATGCACATTTCACAACATATCATTATAGTCCTTTTATATTTTTCTTTCACTCACTGTTTCGTTTGAATTTCTTCACGGGTACTGTCTCTTTTCCTCTGTTTCTTTTCCTTTTTTGCTTCTTGTATTGCCTTTCTTGACGGGTATGAGTCCTTCATCTTCAGAAGCCTCTCTTCCCCGTCCATCTTCTTGTTTTTATAGTTGGTTCTCTTTTTTCTTAGGACAAAATGAAGACCAATATCATTTCTCCTGATAGTGATAACAGGTATCTTGAGATTCATCTCTCTTTACTCCTGACTTGCTTTGACGTTGTGGACATTTTGTAGCCTAATGTCCTTTTGTTCTGACAGATATAGCAAGTATCTTGACTTTCATCTCAAGAGGAGGAGTAGCCTTGTTCTTTCGGATGTAAATATTCATATGAAGTCTCTCAAAGCTTTGACTAGAAGGTCGATCTTAGTTGCCTATTCCATCTTCTTGACCGTTTGAAAGCTAAATGACACTAACTCTGTATATAGGGGTCAGATGCGTGTAGAATCTAGTCCAATGAAATTTCGCAGTCAAGACGAAACGATCACACGATTTGATTTAAATGAGAGAGAGGAATATAATAAGAAGCAATGACGTGACATATCGCCTCATACACAAAAGCTTGTGTTGGCTCAAATCTATGTCAGCGATTTTGAAGACGATATGAGCGTTCTTAAATCAAGAACTTCCTCGGCTGCCCCCAGACCAAGAGAGTCTAGCTCCTACGAGGGTCAGCCACCAGCACCTGAAATCTATTACCACATTTTAGAGATGCAAAAACGCTCCTACAGAAAATTTAGAATTACGGCTTAAACTTACACGGTGAAATTTAAAGATTTCAAGCTAGAAGTGACGCTTGAGAAATTAGAAAGTTTCTTCACGATGTGTGAGATTCTTTGTTAACCACACTTTAAAGACAATGCCAAGCCAAAGAAGACGAACGTTTGATACTTTCCATTTATCAAGACAGATTGATTTCTCCTTTATGGATCGAGTTTACGAGCCCATCATTGACAAGATTGAACACGTACAGCAATCAAATCACAAGTCTCACATCATCGAGGCAGAGCTACACTTTCTATGATCCATGTTTCCAATCCGAAAGAGAGTGAAAGTAGAAAAAAGGTTATAGGTGGACGACATTCGCAGCACCAAACATAGCATCGGCTATTAATAAAGACCAAAACCAGATGTGTTTAGCCCGAGCCATCGATGTGGGACGAACGTATGCCGATAAGAACGACATGGCATAATGAAAAAGAGCCATGGTGAACATTCAACCGAGCACAACAATGAGAAGCAAAATTCCCGTTGCTGCAGGCAAGCCTATCCAATGTGACATTCCCGAAATGCACGGACTAAGAAGTCTTGACTCCACTATACACATTGATAGAGTACCATCAAGTGCGTTGCGGACCTCTCGGCGTTTTGAGGGCCCTGTTTCCTAGACGAACTACATTTACGTCTATCATCACGAAGAACAGTTCGGTGTCACGACCAGTATCACCAGTGTACTCAGATACGCTTATGATTGTGAATGCGACTTTGGATTTGCCAATCGGAGTAATGCATTCTTTGCGGAGAGAAATGCTATTGTTGTTTAGCCGCTAAACCCTGATCTTCACGAAGTACAAGAACGAGTTCATTGCTCGGATTTTTAGTGAACTTTTGTCAGCGTGACGTGATACCACGAACATCGCATGGCGAAAGGTTCACAGTATAATAGTGCTTGTCAACTTCTGAGATTGTGTTCCAAATATGGATATCTCATGAGCGCTAGCAACCTCGGAGCTTTTTACAGGAAATAAACGGTGTCAAATTTGTCACCAAATCGTTGACTTGGAACATGCATGTTACATTCAGAAATACAAATCTAAACAGAAGGGTGAAACAAAGAAAGGGGTTTTCATTTTTTTTATTTTGAATGTATGCAAGTGCCAGACAGTCACATGTACACATCGCTCATAGAGCCTGCGAAAAGTGCATCCAAGAACTTAACGTTTTCCATTGCCCCAAGTGTGTCAAGATTCCATGTGGGCGTGAAAAAATTCTTTCTACGACTTAACACTGTTCCCCATTTATCTAGGTGGATCTTAGACACTATCGACAACACGTAGAGCAAAGAGGACATTGGACGTTAAGGAGAATGCCATCGTTTTGTCACGGTGATGGCTTATACTTTCTAAAAATTCAATGGGCAACTTCTTAAATACTATTTATAACAAGCACTGAATGTCCCAAAGGCACAATGAACGGAACCAAGCTCATCTACATGCACGTGGGACAATTCCTTGATTTATTTATCCATGCCATTGAGTCGAATGCCTAAAACATTTGGAATTACAGAAATGGCTAAATGGTTTTATCCACATTCTTATCAATACCAAAACCAACCAATACGCAGTCCTACCCCGTGTCCCTGACGTATACTATTACGATAATGACAAAATGCGCACCGAACAACCCCATTTTCTTTCAGGAATAAATGTTAAAGAATTGTCGCTCTGAAGTGGACATTTTATGGCGATCTTCTGGAACATTTCAACCACTGTTTATTAAGAGCGGAGGGAACGATTCTCTGAATCAGCGAATTTCTGAACCAAGCATTCCAAAAATAATTGTAGAGAATAGACATCCATTTCTTCACCACCGATAATCCAGAAACAAAAGCCAACTTCACGAAAAGTTTTTAGCGCACTTTTAAGAACGCATGTGGAAATATTTTACGTAACAACACATGCTCAAGTGCATCAACATGGTCTGATGACTAGTTAAAACTTAATCAAAATCGTACGACTGCAGCGTCTGATGCGCTTGGATGAAGTCAGCCGCGATAATGAAGATACCGTGTTTGTGCGCCTCTATGTTACGTCCCCTACTGCCGCTGTACCCAACGAACGTGGCTCGTTGACGACGGGAGATCGGATGTATATTGGCGAAACCATACGCACCTTCGACAAAGGTTATTTGCTGAAATGGACCACATAATTGATTCGCATTACTGGAAAAGTGCACGGGCGTCATCCTCTAAACATTGAAAGAAATGAAGGGGGATGTATTAAAAGGAAATTTCAATTTCCCTAGTCGCAACGAGTGACGAAAAGAGCAGACTAATGTACCACATCAAAATCATTCTTCATCGAAAAACCCTTTAAAATAGGCAAATGCTGAATCAAGGAAGTGAAAGTGCCTTGGAAAGTATATACCCTGAGTTTTAATTCTTGGATTACCGCTTAGAACATCATCGACCGTGATAAGAAAGTCGCTGTAATGAACAATTTCATGCATTCGTTGCTCAGCGAAGTGGATTTGTAATTGTACAAACTCGTCAGCAGCAGTACTGATGCTTACCCATAAAGTGCGTCCCTAGAACATCTCTCGACGTATGGTAACAAAGCCAAAACCACACATCTGTGTGATTTCCTTGGCCTGGCAACCGGAAACAACAGGCAAGTTCGAGGACACAAATTTGGTTAAAAAATAGAGTCCAGACCATAATGAGGGATTAAACGAACGTCAAAACAAAATCAGAGTTGAACACATGTTAGAAGTGACAGATCGTTTGTATTTGGAATGGAAGCCGTGTCGACTTCTATTTAATGTGAACAGACCGTAGAAAACATCATCGCGGTAGCCCGACTCTACGTGCTATGTGTGTAGGAAGTGTTACCCAAAGTGTGAAGCGACATCAGTTTTACTTTGAGCAGAACGACCACCAGTTATCTGAGACGACAAATGGTAGTGTAACCCTTCACCACTGCCAAGGGACTCTGATCAAAGATCGAAAATCATCTTTTCCAAGGACAGTAACTCAAACGTTTAATCGTTATCATCGTCAACACGTCAGTTTTCAACGGAACCATCACTGAAAGTTCTTTTGAGTTTCAACACTTCGACGTGCACAAGATTGAAGTAGGTCGAGATGGGCTGGCCTGGTGTACAAGGTTCTTCGAGCCTATCTTTGACAGGAAGAACTACTTGAGATCTTACTTATCCCTGTATGAAATCACGAGACGGATAGGTTTCAACATCAGTCACGGTATTTTGTACGACGACTATGCAGGAAGATATGTTTTGTGGCTTTTGATTTCACACCTGACCAAAGCAGCGACGAAAGACATTTCCATCCTTTAAAATCAGGCCAACTTTGTGTAGAATTTTCATATGTCAAAGCTCTGGACAACACAAAAGTGAACGCCATCGTCTATGCATAATTTTATCTTACTTATGAAATCAACAGGTTGAAAGAAGTGATTCTAGACTATTAGAAGCTATGGAAGAATACGAATCCTTTTTGGAATACGGAGCCTCATTGGAGATGGATGACGGGGATATCCTTGAGCTAGATCAAGAAAATAAAAATAATACAGAAGAAAAGACAATGAGACAGTCATGATGTCGAGATAGTCGGAACAAGAACAGATAGTCTTCTGTTTTGCTATGCACATCTGACTCATGAACATTTTTATAGATGTCAAACGGATCAACCCATTTAAAGTCAACACGATAACTATATAATGATGAGAAAAATTGGAGGAGTATATGAATGCCGCTTGGGGTCTCATCTATCAAGAGAAAGTGTTGCATCATTGGTATAAAGAGTTGCGTGACTATTCTTCCATTGACTTCTCTTGAGATCGTATCTCTCTTTCCACGAAGTAAAGAGATGAAGCAAAGAGCTAAGCTACTTACTTGACAGACATTTTCAAAGAAAAAGTCAGAATTGAATACGTAGGATCTGTATTACCTTCTGAGACACAGATCGTACACAACTTCTTGTAATCCTGTATTGTGTGCTTAAGAAGAACTTCCTCATCGCAAACCTAGATACATTCAAGCCTACGTCATTAACACTGTGTCATCAACCAGGAATCTACTGAGTAGCCGTCTACTTTCCCAATGATCACAGTCTGTACTATTTTGATTCTTATCGATAACCATCTTTTGAAGACGATATCTTCGATTTTATTATAAGAAATACAAAATTGACTCGATTCAATAATGTGAGATTACAAGGAATATATTCCATGGTGAGTAGACAATATTCTGTCTATATTGATGTTTATTGATGGATTAATACTGTATGAATATATACCCTTTCCCCTTTCGATCACGTTGGGTTATGTTATAAATCACGTTATGGAAAGTACAGGATATTTTTCGTCGTGTCCGCACTTGGGGCATTTAAAACAGTGCTTTCGCCAGTCTGATCACTATCATTCATTCTATTCCATTCCACTCATCGACACCGAGCAGAGCAGACGCATATTGAGTCTTGTCACTAGTAAGAAGTGTACGGATCAAAAAATCACAAAAGTTGTTGCTTGACTTGTTTGGCATAACAACATATAACCACCGAAACAACTCAACAGCAATTCAACATCTGATAATGCAGCCCGTCTAGCATATTGCAGCCCGCCATGAAATTCGAACTGCAGACGAGGCCCTACAGCCCGCACAGCAGCCCGCCCAGCTGTGACTCAACTTACTCTAACACCTCTTCAAGTTAAATTTCGTTAAAGGAGGGAAATCAAAAGTTATAATTTATTAATTCGGCATTAAACCTATTTGTGCTGTTTGGAAAACATTCGCCTTCTCTCTTTCACTCTCACTTTTGTCCATTAACAACCACTATCCCACCCCAATCCAATTAGTAAGGCCCCCAACACCGAGTAATATATCTTTTGACTACGCTACGATCTCGAATAATTGGTACATGTATAAATTCAAGAACATTCTTAAAACGTAGTCGTCAACTATCAGGAAATTTAAGATCCTGATCTATTTTTCATTTTTTCAAATTTTGGCGTCTTTTTCCAAAAATGTCTCGAGTGACTATGACCCAAGTTAAGACGAATTCCATTAGACGTAACATCAGGAAAACAAATAACTTACTCACTTTGGCAAACAAACTCAACAACTCCATGAGCAATTCACCTGGTAACTAAAATTACACACACCACTTTAGCAAGCAATGACTATAGTATCAAAGCCCTATCGAATGCCATATTCGGCAGTTCCCACACCTTCCATTCCATAATGGGTCATTTTTCATCTAGCCCCATCTCGTGTTTATTTGTCCAACGCCCATTGGACGTGATTTAAAACATACCACGCGACGATCTTTCAGTTTCATTTGCAGGTCAACGAAAACTTTTGGAACCAGAAGGGATTAACAAAACTCTCAAATTGGCCTCTCCCATACAAAGTACTATAGGAATAAACAACATGAATGCAACAGCAAACACCACATCCCAAACAACCATGTCAAATTTAAGTAGCTTGGAAACATTTAATTTATGTCCTAACAGGAAAAACCCCATCCAAATTGCTTTCGACTAAAATTCAATGACAGCAATAGAGGGGCTTTCCCAGACGTAGGGATATTAAACCCAGTGGGAGAGAATAAATCACTCCCAGACCTAACTGAAAAAAACGCACCATATCGACTTTCTCCCTCAACAGAACCACCCACCCCTTATCCAACGTCTAACCCAAACTCTCCACCATATTCAATCCAATCCCCAATCGTATATCCACCTCAATGCACAATCCCGTTACCTCCTTCACCCACAACCCATATTTCACCGCTTTCTCAAAACCAGCCAGCAAATAATGTGACAGACGATCAAAGTCTAACCATTATCAATACGAATCGTGACAGGAAGAACGATATAAATCAAGTGTCTCCCATGTCACCAAAGCCACACGTCAAAAAACACCAATAGACTGAAAACGACCAAACCAAACCCGAATAAAATTCCTCACCAAAGTTAATTCATTCTAGTCAAACGCCATGACCCGCTAAGGAAACAGAAACAGAAGAACTATTAGGAACAGAAGGAAAACAAATCAGTTTCCTCGTGCATGCCTTATCACCCAGTATAAAAGAAAAATGCAAACACATAGAAACGAACAACATCCAAACCTCAGGATACTAATCCACCGAAAGAAGGAACAAAATCAGAAGCTGGAAAAGAACAACCCTGCTACTCGAGAACAATCCAAGAAGAAGAGAAAACACCACATGAAAGGGCACACACTCTTCATTACCTATGTTAACAGATAGATCAATCTCAACACAAGAAGCATTGCATCAGTCCTGACGAAAACCCACCCAGCTACCTTTCAAACATCAGACCAAAAACCAACTATGTTATAGTGAGATGTAGTATCCTCAAGCAGGTGGCAAAATATACGAAAATCCAGTACATCGGTCCAATCAGAATATACGTAACTTGGCACAAGACGCTAATAAGAATGAGGATGGGGAAATAATGAATATGGCAAACCAAACATGGACTATGACAAACCAAACATAACCAACTAAACATAATGTGGGCTACACAAAAGTCCTAAATCTCAATGTTAAGCACAACTCCTTAAGCAACGCTAAGATCACAGGAGAGTTGATAACTCAAGGTGCCGATATCTCCAGTGCATTTAGACTACGGACTAACAGTGGTCTTGTGTCCTCGACTATATTATTGGAGTTCAACTCAATCCCACCATTTCTTTTCGTCTATGATGGATACTCATACTCCCTTTAGGATGACACCAATAAGGTTCGCTTTTTCGGTAGTTGCAAATCATGGGGACACTACGCCAACAAATATAAATTTAAGAACAAATGTGACACTTGTGGTGGTAGCCATAGTAGCAAATGCACATTCCAAGGCCAAAAATGTGTAAATTGTAAATTGAAACTATTCGACTTTTGACGGAACAGAACCTAACGTATCCAAAAGCTTAAGCTCTAACCCGTCTACAAAATGTTCAATAGGAAAGGGAAACAGTATCAAATCGTCTAAACAACCATATTCACAACACTTACACCAAATCAGCTGACAAGGGGACCTTCCCACCACCCTTAAAGGGGATCGATAAACAGATGGAGCACCCAAAGGCAATTCAAATGCTCGCAAGAAACAAACTCAGACTCAACGATCACCCTTCAGGATGTCTGCACTCAATGAAACAAAGAACCCGCACACAAAACGAATAACAAAATAATAAACAGTGCAAGTGACAAAGGTACAAGCAATGCAAGTAACACAATGATATCAACCACCAGAAGTCTTCACACATAACACCATTATTTCATACCTAAAAGACTTATCGGCAGGTATCACAACCCTCACTCAAACCAACCACATACCATGATTCCCTTTTTTCAAACTGCTCCAAGACTTGTTGGAGAAACATCTTGTTTTAGTTCATTAAATATGACGAATAGAATTTTATTAAATTATATATATATATATATATATATATATATATATATATATATATATATATATATATATATATATATATATATATATATAATGTAAATTGTCGAATTTTGAATTGTATTGAACCTTAAAGTTGAATGCATTGAGCTTTAAAAAAATTACCACCTTTAAGTCAGAAAAGTCACATCGACCTTTCTTCTTTTCATTCCCAGTGTCAGTGTTAAAACTTGAAAGGCGCAAATTTATGATTCAGTGAGATTCTCCAGGGCATTGCTAAGCTGTCCTGAGAAAGTAAACATTTGAGCTAACAACCATCACTGCTTGATAGGAACCCATTTCAAATTATCATTTTTCCAAGGGAATTTGATATGCCACGTACTTCATAGATTCTATGCTGTCTAAAGTCTGACCGAAGAAATGATTATCTTGGGATAATTTAGGAACCGCTGCTTACGCTTGGGCAGAGTAAGTTAAAGCGTACACTTTGAATATAGAATGAATTTAGAATGACGACCTTAGTCGAAATTATTTAGTTTTTAAAAGTCCTGAGAAGAGAAGTTTGACTCCGAGGACGCCTGAAAAGAATAGTGCTTTCCTCGTTAAACAAGAACAGGGGACCAGGTGGCTGTCTTGTGAGAAAAGACAGGGTTTAGTGCTAGGATGCACAATTTCTGAAAGAGAACAGCATTAAGGTACATAATTTTAATTTTCCTCTTAGTTTTCTATTTTTGATTGTTTTATGCAAATTTGTTTGATATGACTAAGATCCCTATTATGTTTCGTTTTTTCAGTTTCATGGAAATCCGATAATGCTTCAGTTGTTATGCATTTTATCTCTTTAACTTTACAGTCACTAATTCATTTATTGAACGGAGTATTGCGTGCTATCCAAGTTTTCATATTGTAGGATTTCATCGGGTCATATGTAATAATTTTCTTTGTCTGTTAGGACGACACTGATTGTCGTGAGTTAACGATAATCATATATTTATATCTGATTTTGTAATGTTTAAATAATCTTGTAAGATAGGAATTGTTGTACGCTAGAATTTGGTGCAATTGCAATCGAGCATGTGGTAGCGTAGCTAAAGACATACGGTAACGTTCGACATACCGCTAATGTAGCAATTATGGCGTGTCGCTGTCAAGCGAGGGTAATGTTCTATCTGATTAGTTCAGAATTTCTGCATTGTGGATAGCTAGTATGCTTCTGAGCAGCATAAGTGAGGGAATTTTATGTAGGTGTAGAAAATGGTACATACAGAGATTTACCAGCAATTGTGTCCCTTAAGGAACAGCCTTCTGGGGAGAGACAAGGCAGTCAGAAGACGGAAGTTCGAGAAAAAAAAGTGACTGGTTCAGAATAAAGTTTTAGGAAGTCCATGAAGGGATGAAAACTAAAGAATAGGAAGGCTCGTGGAAACAGGGAGACATTGATACACAGTCACGGGAGGAAGGCGATGCAATCAGTCGTGGATACTGCGCTCTTTTCACAACTCGTTATTATGATGAAATAAATCCAAATTAGATAACTGCTATTGAATTCTGTTGACATAATTTAGACTGAATTAGAATTGCCGCTATTAATTTGTTTTTATTTTTTTTTTTTTAAATTGTCTAACGGGGCTCGTATTGTATCATTTCTTCCCAACATTCTTATTTAGTACTCTGTTGAAACTCTGTCTTTCCACTCCCACTGGGTTGTAATATCGAGGGAGGTCATCCTCTACATAGCGCTAGCCAAATCCAATTAACCACCCCTCTTATTAATAGGGCGATGTTATCTATCTATCTGTCTATCTATCTATTTATCTATCTATCTATCTATTTATCTGTCTGTCTGTCTGTCTGTCTATCTATCTATCTATCTATCTATATATATATATATATATATATATATATATATATATATATATATATATATATATATATATATATATATATATATATATATATATATATAGTGGAATAGCCGGGGATTTAACATAAATAAACCTGAATTACTGATCAGACTTAATAAGACCAACCACAAACCAGATATCATTTGTATCCAAGAAACTTTAATTCATCAAAACGCTAAAGATCTACCAAACATCGCCGGTGTTTCAACCAGTAAATGTATTATGAGAGATAAAATAAAAGAAAGGGGGAGGGGTCTTGTTATCTTTGTCATCGACTCACTCCCTAATACATCCCTTGGACAACATTTAAATTCTCTGACTGACCCAGAACACCCTATAGCCCTTGAGTATCATTCGATACTCATTCACATTCGCCAACTTACAATTGAAATATTTAATATTTATGATCCTGGAAAATCATATATTCTTTCCTCTCTAAACTATACTCAGTTAACCAGCTCTGCAAATGAATATAAAATCTGAGGCGATATCAATGCACATAGCAAACGATGGGTAGGAACTCGCCTAAACAAAAGAGGCTAAATGACTGAGAAATGGGTTTATAATAATAACCTAGTCATACTAAAAGACGGAACCAAATCTAGGATTAGCACAGATGACGGTCATCTATCAGCACTAGACCTGACAATCTGCATCCCCAAATTAGCAGCAGTGACCAATTGGGAAGTTTATAGAGAAACCACACTAGGTAGAGACCATTTCGCAAGACACATTACCATCAACCCTATACACCCAATCGCCGTCTCCTCAAATATACCCAAATGGAGATTGAATTGTGCCTATTGGCATGTATTCAACTCCTCACTTTCAGGCATAACTTTAGCAAATTTGCAAGACGATGATATCGACACATATTACAATAACATCCTTGAAGCTATAAATGCAGCTACAAGAAAAAGCGTGCCCGAAACAGAAACAGGGAACAACCCAATTGCAAAACCTTTCATCCCATGGTGGAACGATGATTGCAAAAAAATAATTAAAGAGAAGAAGAAATCCCTTAACAAATTCATCCTACAGACCAATCTCACTCACTGACTCTATATGTAAGGTGAAGAAGACAATGATTAACAACAGACTTAAACATCACCTTGAAAGTAACAACCTTGTCTCAAGGAACCAAAGTGGTTTTCATAACAAAAGATCCGCGTTGGACCACCTAGTAAGGCTCGAGTAGCGCATTAAACTAGCATTTAACGCTATTGAAAATGCGGTCGACATGTCATAGCGATTTTTCTAGACCTTGAGAAAGCCATTGATCTGGTTTGTACCGATGATCTGAACCATTATTGGATTAACGGTCAGATGCACAAATGGATCCAAAACAATTTGCTGACGATAGTGGCATATGGAAAGCGGGTAACCCATACAGCCAACAAATAATCGCTGATCTGCACACCAATATAACAAACATTGGTAAATGGGCTGTCAAATGGGGATTCAAAATATGAAAAGGGAACATAACTGGAATCTTATTCTCCCCTAATGCCATATTTACGATGGAACCACCCACCCTGTACATACAAGGCTTATCCATTATATTTGAGAATTAGCCAAATTCTTGGGTAAGTTTTTTGATCAACATCTCTCATGGACTCACCACATTACCGAATTAGTACGCAAATCTAATGGTGACCTAAACTCCCTCAAAAACATCAAAGGCTTAAAACGTGGAGAAGACCAAGGCACGCTCACAACGCTTTATAGGGCCCTAATTATGCCAAAATTGGATTATGGGTGCCTGATCTACGCCTCGGCCAAACCTTCCCTCCTCAAACGGCTATAAATTATCCAAGCCAAAGCGTTACGTATATGTACAGGTTCCCTTAACAAGACTTCCAAAGAAGAACCACAGATCCTCACATGCGAAACATCATTTACATTGAGAAGAGAAGAACTGACCCTAAGTTACGCAGCCGGAATCTCAGTACATAACCCTAGTCACCCCACAAGAGGCATCATAAGCAGATGCAATATCCCGTTTAGTTAGAGACTTGTTCCCTTCCCACCATCAGGAAAAAAAAGATCGATTCATTAAGAAAAGAACTCAAAATTGACAGCATTCAAGCAGAGCTCATCCAACACCCAGAATATACCATGGTATGCAAAAATCCAAGTATAAACTATCTAGCAACAACCTTTGACTCCAAACAAGACCAACCACTAGAGACAAGATCTAAAATCCTAACAATAATTGACAATTCCTATAAGGAACTGGTAAAAATCTAGACAGATAGATCGAAATCAAAAGATCTGCTGAAGCCCTAAATATCCCGGAATTAGATAAGGAATTAGGAAACAGTCTCCCGGATAATTGTTCTATATAAACAGCATACTTTTGGGCTCCATCTGAAGCAATAAAATTGGCAAACAACCAGAAACTCCATAAAACGCGAATAATTAGCGACTCGCTTAGCTTTTTAAAATCCCTAGTAACCAGAAATTCAAAGGGGCGAGAAAATCTTCCAAAAGAAACAAAAATGCTTCTTAAAACAAGATGAAACAATGGCAAACTAAGTGGGATTCATCCCCAAAGGTCGTACGCTGTACTCAATACAAAAAAAATAGGATCAAGACTGGCAAAACTTTGCTAGATGACAGTATGGGGAACTACATTCAACTTAATAAATTAAGACAAACCAATTGCCCTTATAACCAGAATAATGAAGATGCCCACCACGTATTCAATATTTGCCTTAGATACAAAAAACCAAGGGAAAAACTGATCAGTTCTCTTATGAACGTTTACTCTCCCTACTCATCTCCTGCATTACTATACCAGAACATCCCAAACCCAAAGCTAACAAACGAATCCATATTAATTTTCCTCAACGAGATAGATAAACTAGGAAAAGACTTATACTATCTCAATAAGCAATGCAGTATGACATCTCAATAAGCAATGCAATAAGCAATAAGTAAATAAGAAATAAGCAATGCAATATAACTATTCATTCCATTCTTAAACATTTATTTTATACTTATTTTATACTTTTTACAATTTACCTACCCGTATCAACCTTAACACCACATGTTCGTTTCAATAATAACTCAAAATTAAAACAAAAACCCCACCGACTATATACAGACTATAACGATGGGCATATATGTTTCTATTCCCGCCCACCGCATGTCCATTGGGCATAGATGTCCCGGAACCGGACTAATTAAACAGCACAGATTGTGTGCATAAAATAGGCTCTTTCCTTCCTTCGCGAATAATTAAACAGCAAGCTTGCCGACATTAACTGGTTGCGCATGCCAGATTGGCGCATGCGACCTAAATTTAATTTCATCATCATCATCATCATCATCATCATCATCATCATCAGTCTGATATCCCATCGCTGAATCGTCAGCAGATAAAATGCCTTAGTTATCAAGCTGAGCTAAGTCCACGTGCATTTGCATCGTATCAGGCAAAACCTGATTCCAAAGCCTGAAAAAATAGAGAATGCTAGGATGTCGAAAATGGCACAAGACCTCATAGAAAAGGTCTTCCGTGAAGAAGTCACGCAGGAAGAAGAAAAGTGGACGGAAAGTTATAGTCAGCAGAAATGTACAAGCAACATCCGGACGATCAGAGACAACAGTGACAGGGAGGAGACATTGAATGCAGTGGACACTGAGGAGTTATCTTTCTTCTTTCGCAGAAACAGTCCGTATCTAGTGGTGAAATCAGCCGTGAGACGAGGTCGTCCTCGCAAAAATTAAACAGTAACAGGAAGATTCGTCAAATACAAAACAATTCTTTTTAGGGCTATTCGGATCTTTGAAAAGAGACTAATCATTTGCCAAAATTTAATTTGTTTGTTTGCGCGCGCGTGTGTGTCTTTCTCCAAACAAACCTTCCGTCTCTTCTTGAGTATGTGTTGTATTTTTTGTAAGTATGGATATAGTAGTGTGTCTATAAGCACTTAATACCCTGAGTGTGCTATGGTGTGTCTTTTGTATGTGAATGTGTGTGTTTATCTTTTATTTCTGGAAATGTAGAGTACTAAATATGTTTGCAGTAGAGTGTAATTGTATGTAATAGTGCATTTGTATGTAAAAAAGTGAAGAAAGGGTTTATTTTAGGTCTCTTTTAGGGTCTTGCATTTGATGTGTATTGTAATTTGTGCCAGGGATGTTTGTGTATTGTAATTTGTGCCAGGGATGTTTTCTTTCACGTCCGTACTTCATGCGTATAACGGGGTACGTTCACGTCGCAGGTTACCAAAACTTTGGAATTCTACATGCAACTAGAATACACTCTTCGTCTCCTGGACGAATTGTCTATGGTGGCAATAAAGGAAGCGACGAATCTAGAAGAACAACAAAAATGGAGGAAGAAAAAAGAAAAGGGCGGTAATGCCCCATATAATGATAAGGCCAGATCTAAGAGATGAAGGCTTTGGTAATGACACCACTTCAGCACCAAACATCACAATAGAGGGTCACTGGAGTTGTAGCAGGAGATACGAGAGTGGGAGCCCCTGCGTCCACAACCATCACAACATCCACATGCACATCGTATAGTTACAAATTAAAGAGTCTTTTGAATCCATCAAATGGAAACTTGGTGCTCTGAAACCAAATAAGCCACTTCAGTATTCCCCATCACTATTAATATACGGGGAATAGATATATGGAGGTAACGATGTATGTGGAAATGGGCTTGGGAGGTGTGGGCATTAACCAGGTGCACTGGATAAAGATAGTAATTTACAGAGCCAACCAGATCCTAGAAAAAAGAGAAACTCATCCATTTCCCAAACAATGCATGTGTGTGTATGTCTATGTTAGTGCTTGTATTTATTTGTCTTTCTTCCAAAACGAAAAATATATTTTCACTCTCCAATCTGGGTTTGTATGTGAGTGTTTAGTGGTGTGCCTACAAGTACTTACTGCCCTTGCTTGTATTATATTGTGTTGGTTATATTTGATGTGTTGATGTGTTTGTCTTTGTTTTTTCAAAACGTTTTTCCTTCTCCAGTAGGTTTTTTTTATATGGATTATTGAGTTTGTTTGTAATAGTGTGTATGTTTGTAAAAACATTGAAATATAATTTTTTTTAGGTCCGCTCTATCGTCTCATTTGGATGTGTTGTGTGTGATATATGATAGGCATATTTAATACTGGCGCCATGAAAAGAAGAATAAAACTCTCAGAAAAAGAAGATTCAAAGCTTCATTTCACAAGCTACACCAAAGGAGAGCAGTTAGCTAGAAGAGGAGTATCCATAGCCGAATCGAGAGCCACGCAGCTACAGAGAAAAGCAGCATCAAAAAAGCCTGTCTGGAACCGATAATTAACAAAGATTTGTACTTCCGCTGCTAAAGGAGAGCAAGAAAACACCGAAATTCAAGAATAGCCAGCATAAGATACAGAATCTAGAAATTAAAAATCGACCAGGAACAAGAACAAAGGAAAGCGAGCAGCAGGGAGCCTAGCCGAACAAAGAACAAAGGAAGGCCTGCGCAGCAGTGCGACTGGTTGCAATTAAATTACACTTAGCCTTGAGTTAATTCACCAACAAGGTAAGAAGAATAAGTCACCATTATTAGGCAACATACACTAACAATACCTGGTCAAAATCCTGAAAAGCAACAAGCCAGTGTTGATACAGATTTTTCACTTAAGGCTGTTCATGACAACTGACTTACATTTACAATAAAAACAAAGAACTGTCAAAACACCAAAGTAAAGTTACATCATTACTTAACGGACCCAATTACATCACACAACACACAACAGCCCTGATTTAACAAATCTAACTTCAACCTTTACTATTGTAAAGTTTATTCTCTAGCCTTATTTACCAAATATTATTTATCATTATATATATTTTATAACATCATCAAACCATAACATCAAATCAAGACAGGTACAGTATATAGCCATGTCACAGGGCACCAGAAACAAAGTTGCCCTACTTAACAAAACGAGATTGGAAACTGCTAAGCAGAGTAGACTAACTAGAAAAATGAAAAAAATTAACCAGCAAAAGAATAACGACACAAAAGAAGAAACCAGTAATACAATACGGAAGGAACCCCCCAGGGAGCTTGTTAAAGGTTACTTTCTAACCTCTCTTCCATCAAAGGAAGTCACGCAAAGGAAATTAGAAGTCCAAAAGTACTCAACCAGAACCGATAAAGTGTCCACACGAAAGACAAATACCGAAATCACAAATCTTGATGATGCCATGAAAACTAAAACCACCACAAAACGGATTACCATACAACTGCAAGTAGAACAAAGAACTGAAACTGAAACCAAAAACCAAGACCCTGATCACGACAACACAACTACAGCAAACAACAACACAACTGAAAACAAAGAAACCGACAACAGGGTAACGACAACAACACCAACAACAGCCATAGTGGAAGATAAAACCAACAATAATCAAACAACAACCGCTACAGCCCCAATAACACCATCTAACGAATACACAACTTACACCCCACAACACCATCAGGAGACACCAGAAGACAACACAGCTGAAAACAGAAAGACTAACAACAGAGTAACAGCAGAGTTGCCAACAATACCTACTGACAACATAGTAGCGACAGTGACACCAACGATAACCACAACAACTACTTCCAACCAAACAACTTACATCTCACAACAAAAACAAGAAACCCAAAAAGGACAAAACCACCAATGAAAAGGGGACCGACAACAAAATAGCAACAATGCCACCAGCTTCCCTTGCAAAGGATGTTAAGGTTGACAACAAGACAACAGCAACTGATACAAATACAACAACAACCACAACATACAATACACACCAACACCAGGAGACACAAGATGGATCAGAAACAACGGCGAGCAACAACCAAAGGATGAGAGACAACAAGCTAACAACAACGACACAATCAACAACGCCTACACAAACAACACCTAGCACTCTACATCATCAAGATATAATGGTAGTACTTGGACAAAAAACTGTCAACAATACCACATCATCCACAGCAACAACAACAACAATCACTAGCACAACACACAAAACCTTACGCCCGTCCACTATCCCAAAATACACCATACATAAAAGTCAGCAAGCGGGTCCATCGGAGCACATAACGGCCAGGGAAATGGCGGAAATAGAAAAAGCCCTCCAGGAAGAAAACCAAGAACTACAAGAAACAACACAACATACCCACCATGATATACCATAATACCAAGAACAAGCATCAGAGGGAAGGGGGAAAAAAACAATCAAAGGAACTCAACATATATAAAAAACAATCACAACCAACACACAGCAAACAGAAGAGAAACAACAACAGGTCAAAAACAACATGACAACAATAAAACCAACGAGGATACAAGAAACAAGAATAACAACAACACCAGCCACCTAAGATCAAAGGGAAATAACAACACAACATATGGAGAATACCAACCTAAGGAAAATTCTAAACCCGCGAAATACCACTATCACCCACCAGAGCTAACAATATATATCAGTGGCACCAATGAAAGATTTCTACGAATAAGTAGTAAGAGTTTAGCAGTAACATTAACACAACACCACAGCGGTACCTTCCAAATTATTCGACCAGAGGCCAACTACATAATTATCTGGTGTAACTCTGCACGGCAGCTCGCCAAATACCTGGAAATAACAAACACAGCGGGCATCCCTGTTACCATCAACAGACATAAAGCAACGAACACTATCAGCACTAACAAAACAACAACGCCCAATCGGGGAGAAGAGGCGAGAGACAGGGGCCCAAATAAACCAATCAAGACCAATGAAAAGGAAAGGAAAGAAACCCCAAGCTGTGGATTCAAAGCTATCTTAAAGCTTATAGGCCAACATCTATGGAAGACAATATCGGAAATAGAATATGATCTAACATACCACCATATTCCATATAGACGAATTACGAAACTAAGAAATCATCAAGGAGTGGAAACCTCTACAGTAATGCTTGAATTTGCAGAACCTCCCCCAAACAGTATCAGGCTCGGTCTATATGGCAAGCCCATAACACTACAAAAATACATCAACAAGCCTCGTTACTGCAATAATTGCCAATGATGGGGGAACTTCACCTCCCGATGCCGATATCACACAAGATGCAATAAATGCGGAGGAAAGCACAAAGGAAAATATGCGACAAATTCGTATAAATGTGCTAACTGCAAACGAAAACACACACCATACTCTAGGGAGTGCCCCTACACAACACAGGAAAAACAAATCATACAAATCGTGGAAGAAAGGCAAATCTCCTATAACCTAGCCAAAAAACTGACGAAGAACAACAACCCAACACAAGCAGCGACCAACAACAGCAACTACCTCTCTTGGATCACGCGCTACGTTCAGTCGACCTCAATCACCCACAACCAAGAGGAATGACACACATAAATTAGACAATACACAAAAGCAAATACTACACCCAAACGAAACATACAAGAACCAGCACGTAGTCAACACATAAACAAGGAAAATACCACCCCTAGTGCTGGAGAAGAGGAAAAAGGGGTACATATCACAACACAGGACAATATCAATCCCGCCTTAATAACCCAATATTCCACTGACCTGCGGGACGGTATACAACAGAACACGCATTACAATCAAATTAAAAAGCAAGACTTCATCCTCTTACTCCTACAACTACTAGAAAAAATCTTGCCCAAGGACAAATAAAATCTCCAAACTTCCCGGTATCTTTTTAAAAATCATACTAAATAAATAAATAACAACATTGAACAATGCATACACAAAACGACAAAGAGTATGCAGACAAACTCATCATATGGCAATGGAACTGCAGACGATTAATTCCAAACCTTGGAGAACTAATATCAGCCATTTACATAGCCACCAGCAAACCGAAAATCCTATGCTTACAAGAAACACTCTTAAATGAAAAAAGTAAGACTATCACCAAAATAAATGGTTTTGACACAACGTTTCTTAAGCATAGGAGTAATGGAAAAAAAGGAGGAGGACTTGCCATATATGTTCACAACGATATCACAGATGGAGTTGAGACAGACACTAACATTACTTTAAATGGAAACTTAATTGAATATCAAACAATCAATATTAAATTGGGACAAAAACACTTACATATTCATAATATATATGACCCTGGAGGAAATAATACAAACCCCACCCAAACTTAGTCGGTGCTATTCAAAGGTAAGGGTATAAATAGCATAATTTGTGGGGACTTTAATGCACACCACACTGAATGGGGTGGTGACCATATAGACACAAGAGGGAAAAGCATCGAAAAATACGCCAGAGAGAATCAACTTGTAATATTAAATACCGGCACACCCACCAGAATAGACCCCATCCACGGAAAACTGACACCTATTGATTTAACACTCGCAACACCAAACCTTGCACTTATCACGGACTGGGAAGTGCTACAACAAAGCTCATTTGACAGTGACCACTTCCCGCTATGTATAACAATATACATACAAAGTCCAAAAACGCAACAAGTAACCATACAAAAATGGAAAACAAAACAAGTCAATTGGGACCTCTTCCAACAAGCCTTGAGCAAGATAGAACTAGAACTTCAAATTAACGATGCAAATCAATACTATCACAACATAACCCAGGCTATCAATGAAGCTGCACAAAATAGTATACGTAAAACTAGCTGGAAATCCAACCACAGTAGTATACCGTGGTGGACAGACAATTGCCGCATAGCCATCAAGGAAAAAAGAAAGCCCTCATTCGCTTTAAACACACAAAACTAGCTTCAGACTTTATAATATATAAGCAAAAGGAAAACAACACAAGAACATTAATAAAGGAAGCAAAAACTAATTCATGGCGAGCATACTGCTCCACACTCAACCATCATACCAACTCTAAAGAAGTCTGGGCAAAAGTCAAAGCCATGAAAGGGAAGGTCCCGGCAACATCACCAAAAATATCAGGAACCGACACCAATCAGAACAAAACAGAACAGCTGGCACGACAGTTTGCTAATTCCAGCAGTAATAACAATCATACCCATAAATTTATGGTGCAAAGACGGGCAATCGAAGAAGAATTCCCTCACATATTCACGGACCAAACCAACAATGACTCACCAATAAATGACTCATTCAACCTCGATGAATGGAGAAAAGCACTACTTAACAAAAAAAAAAAAAAAAAACAACTCATCCCCAGGTGAAGACAACCTCGGCTATGATATCTATAAAAATCTCCCGATAAATATGCAAAGAATTATAATTGACATGATAAACCTAATATGGCACACTGGAAACATACCCACATTATGGAAACAAGCAGTGGTTATAGCCATACCTAAACCAGGAAAAGACCCCAAAAACATAACATCATTATAGACCCATCTCCTTGACTAAAACCATCTGCAAAGTCATGGAAACAATGATCAACAACCGGTTAAGGCACCACCTGGAACAAAACCACCTACTTACTGAAAATCAAAGTGGATTTAGGACCAAAAGCTCCACCATTGATCAGCGAATTCGACTAGAAGCCAGCTTTAAACTTGCCTTCAATGCCAAACGGAAAAAAGATAGGCACTTAATTGCAGTATTCCTAGACCTCGAAAAAGCGTTTGATATGGTCTGGACTAAAGGCTTAATTTCCAAACTCAATCAGTTCGGCATAACAGGAAGAATGCACCGTTGGGTCTCAAACTTCCTAACGGGGAGATCAAAACCAGAGCAGGCGATGCACTCTCCGCGACTTACAACGGAACTCCCCAGGGAAGCGTAATAAGTCCAACACTGTTCAACCTCATGATCAACAACCTCTGCAACAATATTACCAACAACCTAGACGAACTGTCCCAATTTGCTGACGATAGTGGAATATGGAAGGCAGGCAACCCCAACAGCCAAAACAACATCAAGCAACTACAGCAAAGCCTAGACGCCATCGGCAAATGGGCAGACAGCAATGGATTCAAAATATCTGATACTAAACAGTAGGAATGTTTTTCTACCCAACAAACAGAAAACCTACTACATACCCAAAACTCTACATCAAAAATACACCAATCCCATTCGTAAAAGAAACATACTTTTTGGGAATGCTACTTAACGAAACACTTAATTGGAAAACGCACATAACAAACCTAATCAAAAACTGCCAACAAGACATCAACCTCCTAAAAAATATCAAGGGGACAACGTGGGGAGCTGACCAACAAACTATGCTCATGCTCTACAAATCATTAATCAGGGCTAAACTGGACTGCGGTTGCCAGGTGTATGCCTCGGCAAACAAGGACCTGTTTAAGAAACTGGACAGCATACAATATAAAGCACTTAGACTATGTACGGGGACCCTACCTAACATCTCACTCGAGGAGCTACAAATACTGACGGAAGATCTACCGCTGCACCTCAGACGAGAAGAGCATATATTGAGATATGCTACCAGAAACTCAATACATCAAGACACCAACCCAACCAAAATGATGATTAAAAAGTGCAACAATCCGTTCAGGCAAAAACGAGCTCTTAACCACCCAACAGGTACGAAAATACACACACTCTGTGATGAAATTCAACTATCAGGAATTCAAGCAGAACAATACAAAATCAAAGATTCTATCCCTTGGAAAAACTGCACGCCCAAAATAAACCTGTCTGCCCAGAGCTTATGATCCAAACTACAAAACGCACCAAAAATACTAACAGAAATTCAGAAAATCATCGAAGAAACTTACTCTGGATTTCTTAAAATCTACACAGACGGATCTAAATCGAAAGAACTAAACAGAACTGCTGCTGCAATAGTGGTGCCGCAACAACATGTTGAATTTGGTGCAAGACTCCCGGATGGCTGCTCCATCTACACAGCAGAATTCTGGGCAATAAATGAAGCCCTCAAATGAATTAAGACCCCAAACCACAGCCAGTACGTCATTATAACAGACTCTCTAAGAGTACTCAAATCCTTTGAGACTGGCACATCAAAAAGTAGAGCAAATATGCTGGAAGACACTATGTTATCCATCAGGGAGATCGAAGATAAACAACAAACCATCGAATTCCTATGGGTACCTTCTCACATCAATCTGATTGGCAACGATAAAGCTGACCGAAGAGCGAAATACAATCTCCTGAACAATGTAACAGAAACACTTAATTACAGTGTGTACGAGATATATAGCCAGATAAGAAGCAAAATGAAAAAGAAATGGCAGCAGCTCTGGGACAACACCAACAAGGGCAGACATTTATACCAACTGCAAAAGGAGGCCACAAGGGTAATCAAGACACCTAAAATCCTGGAAATCGTGGACATCCGAATTATCAATAGGATCAAAACAGGAAAAACTTTACTCCGCAACAGCTTTGGGAAACATCTCAGGAAGGAATTGAACCAAACTAATAACTGTCCACATTGCCCTGCTGCAGAAACACTGGACCAGGTAGTCAACACCTGTCCCAGATACCATAATCAACGAGTCGGTTTCCAAGATTACCAAAAGAAAATGAATTCCCCTACAAGATACCCTGAATTTTTGGACAAGGTACGCAACAAAAACATCGATACCACATACATGAACATAATAAGGTACCTCAAACAAATTAACAAACATGGCAACATATAAATCCAACCACAAGTAATTATAATAACAACTAATAGAAGGGATAAAGCAGTAAGATAAGACTGCTAGCTGAAGCGCACGCCTATGGTTGTTTTTGTGTGTGGGTTTTTTGAAAATATTTTTTTATTTTTTTCCCCCTCATGTCGGCATGCAGCTAACACAATACTAACCATCATGGTCTGAGAAAAACAACACATATATTCTCATAACTATGTATACTTATTATAAAGATGGCAAACCCCCGCCATCAGGCCCAGATACACACGACAACAAGATTGGTAAGATACAAATAAACACAAAATATTCTTAGGCCCCAACCATCTTAAGACTATAAGGTGACCTAAGCCAAGTCAAAAGGCCACACACACACACAATGCGGAACTAAATAAACAACAACAACAACACAGTCCCCAATTATTAACACGACATGTAAATCCAACACTTATACTCAGACCAAACATACTAATTTATGCAATAAAAAGGGGCACAATATACCTTCTAAATTCAATATAGCTATTAAACAAAGAATCGTGGCGATAAAAGACCAGTCGCAAAATCAAGATCTAAGGCAATGGAAATCGAGTCGAAACAGAACAGCAAACTCTAGCAAAACAGCAAAACACTACAACAGCACGAAGAAGAAAGAAAGAGGGTATCACAGAATAAAGGAGTAAAGAAGAAAACGGACATCGACTTTCAAATTGCCAATTTATATGAGGTTCTTCCTTCGGCTATTGAAGACCTCTTTGGATACAAGCTCTATACCCACAACCCTAACTCGATCCTTTGTATACCACCAAAAAATGAAAACCGAAAGTAACCACAGCGTGACCCAAACATGTATAGTGTGCCTGACACCCAGCTGATTGTCAACATTTCGGAAAATCAAGAGTACACCATGAACACCAAATTCCAACTTTAATTAAAAATAGTAATGAAATTACACAACTCAAAGGATTAAGAAAATTACACGAGTGACTTACACACCATTGGAATAGATTTCTGTCCACTAGTACAATTGGACTTGAGTCCCGCGGGCCCCTTGTCTCCTTTCCTCGGCCGGACATGTTCATGAATTAAAAACTGCGACATTCGCACATAAAAGCGGGACTTTGTGGCTCCATTCCTACAGTCCCGATCAATTGAAAATCTCGACCTTCGAGATTTAACCAGTCGCGAAACTGCTAGTTGCGTAGGCGACTTAATTGATTGATTGATATATGATTTGTACGAGTGATCTTGTTCTTTACGTTCGTGATTTAGGCATACAAAGTGGAGCGTACCTCAGACGATAACACTGACACAAGTTAAAGCTGTACCTTCAAAATCAGCCACTGGAACTATGTCAGCAAATCCCAAGAAAAGGCAAAAAAGAAAAGAAACCCCTGAAATTTCGCGTATTTATCCAGCAGTTCCACAACAGTCTCAACCAAGCCAGCAACAAAAACGGAAGACTCGATGCACTGTCAACCAGAGAGAAGACGTGGTCAACTATATATTTGACCAAGCCGATAAGATTTAAATTAGATTCATGATGACTGACCAAATTGCTGTACTAAATTACACAGGAGACGAAAGACGGGTCATCGAAACTTATAAAATATCAGGATGTCAAGAGAAATTTACCTCGTAAGAATACATTTTTGAGAACAGCGCTAAGACTCAGAAACATGGGAGATGATTTCTATTTGACTCCATCTCCACTATTGACATTAATAGCCGACGAGCTGATGAAGGTTCACAGCATGGAAACACCAAAATTCCAATCACCGATATAATATGAGCACCTAGATCTCGGAGTATAATTGAATCAGCTGACAGAATGAAGTTCATGTCGCCCAAACACCTGAAGAGACTACTGTTTTCTGACGAGGATTAACCTAGCAAATATTAATATTGGCAATTGACATTATTGGAGCTAGACGTGTCAGAGGGCATCACAGAGTTCAGACGATTACATGTTCTTATCAACATCCACCATACATTCCTCTTGTTCTCCCACGCATTTATCTGCGCTCAGAAAGTCCTAAATAATTTTTGATGATCCAGAATAAGGTCATGAAACGTGACCTGCATGACGCAGTAAGGTCCTGCAACTTGCTTGTCAATTCCTTGATATTAGCATCATTACTGTCAGAGCCATTTTGTTTGTGTATGTGTCATAGAAAGACACCGTTTCATGCCAGTGGTATCTTGCAGTTATGGTATGAGTGTCACTTACACTGCGTATTTGGCAAGCATCCTTGCAGAACCATTTTTAGGTGTAGCTATTTACGTGCATAATGAGTCACATACCATCGCCTTGACTTGTTATGTATATATAATACAGAACACATATAACACGAAACAGACGATATATATAGCACTACCTTCATCATGAAAGCTGTTTCATCTAGCTCGACTGCGTATGTCATTTCCGACTTGACGAGATTAGTAGTGTCGAGTTCGATGTGACGCAAATTAAATTTCTTGTTGCGTATACAGAAATTAGGAAACGAGTTGCTATATATAGCACTACCTTCATCATGAAAGCTGTTTCATCTAGCTCGACTGCGTATGTCATTTCCGACTTGACGAGATTAGTAGTGTCGAGTTCGATGTGACGCAAATTAAATTTCTTGTTGCGTATACAGAAATTAGGAAGCGAGTTGCTATCGGATATCGTGTGCTTTTTGTTGCTACATAAACCTATACAATCGCATGAACATGTTCTTGTAAATTTCCTTTTATTATTATTTAAACTAGATGCAGATGACGTGGAACTCAAACCCGGTCTGCGATTTGCATGTGACGACTGGTCGGTAGTTTCTATAATATTTTCTAACATTACTGAAATGATTTTGAACTTTCAAACTAAGCATAAATATGCCAATCCTAGGCGGGTGGGGTGTGGTGTACTCATATAACCTCATAAAGAAGTTCCTGACGTGACGAATGTTTTCCAAATTGCTTACTTGCTAATATTCATGATATTTTCGTTAAATATACTGTCGGTCTGCAGTTCCATAGCTGCTTCTCAGTGCAGACATTAAGCAAGGATGAGTGGTCACCAAAATAATGGATTGTCCGGTTTCCTTTGCCTCATTGTGCCTTATGCCATGGTTGTACTTGCATAAACGTTGGTAAAAATTGATTGTATAATTGTTATCGACAGACTGGATCATATGCGAGTAGATAACGTGGGGAAACGAGTCATCTAGCGATGAGGGCATATCCTTTGATTGTGACAACTATACAGAGAAGGTTGATGGCTATATAGTTCTCCCCCCCCCCCTTCAACCTTCGAGACCCAATTTCCTGTGGCCGTTGACATGTGTCTGACTTGCCTAAGAATCAGGGGATCTTTTTACTAACACTGGCGAATAAAGGACGAAATTACGCACGCCGAATGGGCAGAAGGCCTGGAAGAGGGACCTTCCGTATGGCCCGTATGAACATGTACAGTGCTCCCCCGATCACAAACATATCACTGTCTGCGGGTGCCATATTTTCAGCTATCCATGTGTTGGTGATAGTCACCAACGTGATGCTATACTACCACGAATGCCAGAAGCTTGGGTTAACCCCACTCCCGGGTTCTACCGAAAACGCTTTGCAGCTCGGCCATCTTTGTACGTGGGCCCCTCTCATACTCCTAGCTATGTTAGCTAGTAACCTTCAAGGAGTCCCCCCCCCATTGGGCCTAAATTTTAAAATGCATTTCATGTGTTGTTGTGCCCAGAGAAGTTGGTCCAAACAATTATTACCCAACATAGGCGACTTGTAAATTAGCAAATATATGATGCGAGGTGAGGCAAAACCCCGTACACCCACCTAATACTGAGCTACCATGACCGTCAGAGGCCTGCACAGACCACTCCCAAAAAGCCTCACGGGATCAAGTAAAACAAACAACAACAAAAACCCACATTTATGCTCTGTGACTTAAGATACGAGATGGTGTCGAATTGCTCTTTCTCTACGTTGGTACTCTGTGACGTGGCAAAAATGTGATGCTTTCTTGGACCAATGTAGTCTTTTACTACTATTGTTTTTAAATATTTTTTTTAACAAAAACTCTAACGCGGGAAATACAAAGATTTAAATCTGAAGTACTTTTCCCCATAGCGTTTGTCCGGTGTCAATGTTCAAGATAATGAAAAGTCACCAAACAGCACACAGTAAATATCTGTGTTACACGTTTCCCTCTAATTGAAATGAAGTTTGTATCACGCCAAACAGATCTTCCCGCATATAGATTAATTTGCCATTTTATTTGCATTATCATGACACAGAAAATAATAAATTATCTTCCCAGGCAACTGTGACGGTAATTTACCTCCATTGCGGTGTGCCTCACTTTTTCTTACCTGGTACTTGAAAGTCCTTGTTCCTCGTGATACCTGTCCCATAGAATAGATAGTATCTCTCTCTCTCTCTCTCTCTCTCTCTCTCTTATATATTTTGTACATGTATACAAATAGTGTCCATTATCAGCAACAAGCTGAAATAAACTAATTACACATAATAGTTAAAAGGTTTAATTCCTGTAGAAACAGCCATGTAAGATTTCGCAAACATAACCATTTTTCTGTTTTATTTGTTTGTCTTGTCTATGTTTGGTATTTGCCTTTGAAAAAGACTCATTAAAGAGTCGAAAGCGTTCAGGCTAGCCAGGTACTAGTTTCACACTGTCTATTTCTCAGTTTATTGCATTTATCTTAATCAATCCCTGACACACACGATCCCTTGCTGGATCCAGTGCACTTGAAAGGATTGTTATTCGCCATATGATTTGTATCATTCATATATATATATATATATATATATATATATATATATATATATATATATATATATATATATATATATATATTATGTAAACTTCAGTTTGGATTATATTGTTGTGTCTTTTATATCTTAAATTTTGTGGGATGCCGTATCTCTGTAAATAATCCTTGGCTACGAATCGTTATGCCGTATCTCTGCAGATAATCTGTAAGATTCACCTCTGATTTTTCACCCATTTAATAAAACTGGCACGATGGGGCGGTAATGGTGTTGGATAGAAGTAAAACGATGGCTGATTAATTTAGGTTTAACGTTGCTTCCATACATTCTTAGCAAAGTCATGCCGAGGTTATGAGATTTCTGTAAATTTACTACTTTCCCGCCTCATTAAAAACTTAGCTACGGCGGTTTCTCTAAATATTATAACAAACAATCCAAGAGGTTTACTTGATCGAGCTATGTCAAACCCTGACGCGATTCCGCTAGAAGTCATAAGTTTCCCTTAATTCCAAAGACCTTTATACAACTACTGTTGTAAACTTGAAAGTCCAACGTGTCCATTATATTAATACTTTTACTCTGATTAATGCAAGACCACAGATCTCACAACTTTAATACAACATATATATATATATATATATATATATATATATATATATATATATATATATATATATATATATATATATATATATATATATATATATAAAGAAAAATGTTAATTTTATTTGTTTATTTAAAACAATGATGTAAAAAATAAATAATGATTAATTGTTTTTCGCCTGATTTATATCTGAAAAGACACTTTGATACCTTCAGGGCACCTTACAAGGAGAGGATACAGAAGGGCATGTTTGACGGGGCTATAAACAACACTTGGTTATTGGACAGAAGCGTCAGCTAAAGAATACAGTTTGTGGTTACAGTAGTATGATAATGGGAACTTAAGAACGGGTTATTGATCAGGTTTTGCCCTTTTTATTGCCATGACTTTTCACTTTTTTTGCTAATGCATATGTACCGCGATAATCCCGTAAGTGGCAATACACGAGCACGCGCAAGAAAACCCCAGCTCCGCCTCATACTGGAAGCTATACTTTTCAACTTAGTGTCTTTATTGAGTGTGTGTCTCCCTGCAACATTGATAATATTGTCAGACTCATAAGTTTAGTGTGCTTGAAATCAGTGTGTGAAACCAAAAAGTCAAGAAAGCCCACAGGAGCAGTAACCTAAAAAAAATACTGGTCTTGTTCATAACCAACTGGTCCTTCATTTCATCAAACAAGAGGACAAAATGTTATCAATGACGGGTACACATGAATATATATTATGAAACATGGACCTAAAATCATACACAAAATAAGATATTTATATCCTATGTCCAATTTATCAAAATTTTATTAAATTCCGCATGCTAGTAGCAAGCCACTAATCAGGCCAATGATGCTGTCTGTCCAGCTAATCCAGTTCCATGCATGACTTATGTTGGGGCTGGGCATCATAATTTAACCACTGATGATCAATATGAATTATAGTCTGAATAAGGTTCATGATCCTAGTCCATTGACTTGTCATCATTATAGCATCAGAAGTAGACCCAGCACCAAAAATGTGTCTGTGGTATCCGACGTACAGCTGCTCGTGAAATTAGGTTTGCGGAAAGATGAGTTCCAGGAATGGACTGATGGAACTCTAACTGGATCAAATGCATCCACATCAGCAGAATGCAGCTGGACAGTTATACGTCGTTCAGCTCGTGCATGATATCCGTGTGTCTAGGCAAGTGTATGAAATGGATACATATTTACATAATGCAGACTGCATCTGAATTGTCACGTTTGCTTTGCAGTAATTTAGACTTGTACTTCATATATGTTTGTGACATAATTCGTCTAATGAATATACGATGTTAGTTTACCTGTGTCACGCGACGGATCTCATAACGTCTTAGTCTTGTATGTTACGTATATTTAATTTGTAATGTGTGGTTGGCCTTTGTCCTCAGTTGGGGGTAGAGGCTTCGACTACCTGACTATTCTCATGCTGTTTACTGATATTTGAGTTCAAGTTCTAACTTTGTTTACAAGTTCAGCGTTTTATGAATCATGACTTTGTTTACAAGTGAAGATTTACAGAAAATAATATTGCTTCTTAAGCCAGGTAACGGTAAGTATATCAGGATGAGGTAAGAAACAAATATTAATTCATATCTTAAGATCAGTCTGTTGAATAATTTTATCTGTGTACAGATATAATTTGAGAGTGATGAGTTTTTAAAATTATTCATTGGAATAATAAGTGATCATTGACATTAACATTTTGGGATTATTGCAAATTCAAGACTATTATTACATCAGCTTTTTCAAGACTATTAGTACAGCAACACATTCAAGATTGTTGGAATTCATTTTGAACATATTTTTACGCTTTTTAACTTGTGGTAGAACATTGAGGATTATTTGGTATTGAATTCAAGGTATTGTAAAGTCATGTAAAATGTTTACATTTGAACCTTGAGAAATAAAATATTTTGTTAACTTTTAATTAATGTGCTGTTTTCGCTGCTTGTTGTTATTTAGCTTAAGATCGTAGATTCTTAATATGTATCAAACATGAACACTTCCATACGAATATGGCCAACATGGCTGATTAAATGTACATAGACCACCCTTTTTCAGGATATGTCAAACTAGTAGTGATGCTCTGTACGTTGATACAAATGGTGATGAAACCATTCGTGCACCAAACGAATTCAGTAATATTTGCTACAGTATGAGAGGATGTCGTAAAAATTCACGGGGCTAGTCTCAAATATCGTTCGCGATGCTGTTCTGTGGGAACTATAAGAGCATTATCAAACAGCCTGTTTCCATATTCCAAGCGAATTCTGTAAACCAACTATCGTTTGTATCTATACAGTGTCGTTTTCCATTTGAATAATTCCTTTTATTTTGTTTGCTGTGTTTGGGTTTTGACGCATTTGGTGGAGTACAGGCATCCCAAAACCATATTATGTTCAGATTGGGAATCGTAAGTAGCATGTGTCATAAAATATCGCATAACGGGAGAATAGTTTTTATTTGGAGTTCCAAGCATCATGTGAAAAGATTAAACGAGAGTTATTTATCTTATCATATCATCCAGATTCACGAGTACTCATCAGAAACGATTCAACGTTATTTTTCTCACTTGGCTTTTAAAATTTATTTTTAATACAAATTAAAGATTTAAAAAAATGAATATTATATTTACCCAATATGCATATAAATATAAATCAACCGGCCAGACGGACTGGCTGCTCATTTTTGCCCGCGTCAGCTGTGAAATTAAATGGCATCTGACCGGCGGGCTTGCGGCAATGTAGCATGCTGCATGGCAGTCAAAGAATAAGAGAACATTTCTGTGATTAAAATCCATAGCAGCTAAAGCTAATCATCACTGATGTGAAAATGAATCGAATTAGTGTTGGAGAATGTATCATTTTAATAATACTGAGATTCAGAATTGTCATACCGAGCTATGGTTGTGAGTGTACTTGTGTACATATTTCAGATAGTGTCATTGCCCTCAAAGAACCATCACACTCAAAGAAGCATTACATTAGAAAAGAACTGTAGCACTCACCAGTATGCGCGATGACAATTCTAAACGGGTTTGCTTTCGCATCAGCACAATGGATAAGGGTGCATTAAGCTTTTGTGCCAGCGTTTTTAAGCTTGAATAAGAATATTTTTTACCAAATGCAGTCGGATAGCGTGTCCCACTCTGGATCGAGACATTGCAGGATCGAAAGAGTAGTGGAAAAATGTGTTTTTTCTCAGTTTGGGTGACGACCAGATATCGTTGGGTTGCACGTGAAAATGATGGTCTGTTGCGCTGATTACCTACCAGGTACCCATTACTGTTTTGGATGTGGTGTAAAGAACTCTGAATGGAGCACAGCTATTAAGTGTAACATATTAGGGTGTGACATCTTAAAGATAGCAGAGTGCATGTAAATCTCAACACCATACTATCTACAAGTCCGTTCTGAGCGATGAAGTTTTCCTTTCATGTAAGAATATTATATCAAACAATCAGTCTAGTATTATATAATATCAAAAATAGCACTGATTGATATGTACAGCATTATGAAAGAATTCATAAGCATATATTTTGCTTGAATTTAATCATCCACGCAGCGGTGTATTTCTACCATCCCAGGATAGGTCGATTCGCTGTTCAGTCCAAATGCTTCTTTATCTATTCTTCAAAGACGCTGAAAAATTATGTACCCTTTGTAAAATACATATCAAGAGCACCTCGAAAATTGACTAGGTTAGGAACTTTGTTTCAGCAAGCAGAACGGAAACTGTGAAGGATGAAGCAATATAATAACATGAAAATCCAATGGTTCATATTGTGTAAGAAAAGTTAGAATCGCTGGAGTTAAATAAATTACCAGTAGATAGTATCATTTAATAATGTGACACATCCAGCGAACGTAGTGAAATATTTAACGAAGACAGTTAAAACGGAGACGAACAAGATCACCGCTAAGAAAAAATTGATGAGAGAGATGCCTTCAGCATATAATATATAGATGGCAACTAAACTCACTGACCTTGAAAGAAAATGCCAAACATTTAAACCGACAATGAAGCAAGTCACCTAGTTGATACGTTTACCAAAGGTAATTTCAAGCATTATAGAATGAAAAGCATGGAGTAAAAGTGATAGCAGAGAATTTGTTTGATGTTAGTGAATACAAGCCAGGAATAAGGGACTCCTGGATGGATTGCGAAGTTGCATATAAAAACTTCTTCACAAGCCAGACGAGCGAAATTTTTTCGCATTGTTGCTGATGAACGAGACCACCGCCGTGTTGAAGCTACTGTCGAAGCAATGGCTATCGTGCTTCATCGTCAAATGTGTTAACTTTTCGAGTTCAAGTTGGACAATCGCTCTCATGATTTTGAAGATTATTAGAGAATCATATCATGCGCATGCAAACCAGGCAACGATACTGTGCAGCTTACATCAAATATGAGTCCGGGAATTATATAAACCATATAGTACGAAGGGATAACAACACTGCAGTCCGGATTCAAGGCGCACATAATTTTGTTATCGGTGTGAAATGTTTCATACCTGGTTACAAAAAGTTTGAAGAACTCAGCCCCGGTATCTCCGTTAATGTGTTCACTTAGAACAGCGGCTTTAAGATTTCAGCTATCCCCACGTACACTTTAAAGGACTAACGTCGGCCTGTTATGGTGAAGCGAGATAGGAAACTTGGCGTTTTTGATGTTCCAGTAGTGCAGCATCATTACCTGTTGAAAACAGAATTTTTTTCCTCATGGAGTAGTGTTTACATGGGTCTTTTGGCTTTTTCCCTCGGAACCATGATCACTCAACACATCCTCTACCCCGAATCCCATCCCCTTTGATTTTGTCAGCAAGCTACATACAATGCGTAGCCAGTGGAAGCTAAGCATCCACGAAAGTGAACATTTTCAGTCAGGCCTGTAATACTGATTGTAACTGCGTATTAATTTTCGCTACACAGTGTGGTATAGTCTATAGCATGGAATTCGTGCTGGCTGATAATTTTCTCTCGTATGATTATCTCTACTCGGATAGAAACTTATAGTAGAGAATATATTAAAGAATAGCTTTGTTATATGATGACAAAAAGCCCTGACTGACGCTAATAATATTTTGAAAGAGTTTATTGAGGTTTATAGAACTGGTATTAAACTATCAAACTAATGGGATATAAAGTGTGAGGCAGATAAAACTTTGACAAGAGCTGTTTTAAACTTTGTATAACTGTTGAAGGACCTCGTTAGTTTTTGTATAAAATACGAATGCAGGCTTAGGACGAGATACAACGCCGGCGCCTAGAAGAATGAAATGGAATCCACTGACCCATTGTCTGATTTTTATTCCCTTCTTAGGTCCGAATATCTGAGATATACAAACGCTCCTACATGGTCAGAATTATTAGTTTTGATTCACCAAACAGTAGTATGCGAATTAATGCATTACTTATTAATGGATTATTTGAGCTTATTTAGGCCGAGACGAATTTGAGGGAGAGAAAGAGAGATTTATGTCAGTAGTAATGTTAATTAAAGCAACATAATGACTTAGATCAACTGTAAATATATTAAATCCTTTCGGTTTGTCATTTCGCTTAGTTTCTACGCCACACTTATTTCCATGTGCTGGTAGCTGAATGGTTAACTTCGTTATTTAGCGCTGTTATTACTAATAAAATTCGTGCTACCCATTCGCGCGATCGCACTGTGATCCGAGACCGATGAGGCTTTATTAACAATCCCTGCGCGTACTGATGTTTGAATAACCTTTCCTTGTTTGTGCGATTAAATCATTCCACTGTAGCTTGGTCAGGATGAATATTGACATACCCATCACGAACTCGCACACGATGTTTGGTCCGCAGCTCTACAACAGTTCCAAAAATATATTTACCATGGTCCACTTGTAATAATCGGGGCCATGCTATTGGCGAATGCGTTCAAGTACATTTGCGACGCTTGCATAATCTTTTGACGTCAATGGTTTAGCTTCCTTGTACATGTTGGCAACATAGACAATGGTTAATGGGTACTTGTCTGTGCGCAATCAACCTTGTCGATCACACACACCATCGTGTGGAAGAAACAACAAACAGGCCTGATGAATCTCATTTTATATTTGGACATCAAACCAACAACGTAAAATATTTATGGTACTGGAAGGTATTTTCCAAACTCTTGTTTGGCCAACCATGTTCGAGTAATACCATCAGTTACATTTGCCACACTTGATAACTTTTCCTTGCCGGATTGACCTCCCCAGTACCCTCTCAGACTGTATAATAATCTTGATCATGCTCCTGTCCAATATTGGTATTTAATATTATTTACTTTAGATGAGTGCCACCGGGTGTAATCTTGGCTTTCGTGTTTTCTTTGACGACACATCTTGAGATTCGTCCTCCGGAACCTGGTCCCTCAATAGCATTCAAGTCATGGATGAGATCTGCGTCACCGCTTTGACATCGTTGGATATCATTTGATGCCTTACAAGCAAGGTCATGTCGGTGACACGCAGCATCAACACGATTTATTGGTGCCTCACTGGACATTGGTTGGATGTTAGAATCGAGTTGTATATCCAGCCTTGTACCACGCACAAAGTACTTATATCCATCACTGTGCGCCTGGTAACTTTGTTAATGCAGCAGTGACTGTTTGAAACCGAAAATTCTGGAACCGGACTTGTAGTCCACTTTAACAAGTTCCAGATATAGCTGCTCCTCGATTACGTGTCTAAACTCGTGTTGGGTATGCGGTACGTTTATTTGCCTGACATCGTACACAGTATGAAGACATAGTTGTATTGTATCCTGTGTTCAATGGTATCACGTAAAAGTAAATTCGCAAAAGCTTTCTAAGATTTTTCGGTCACTGACTTTTATGCGCATGCAACACATAAACTGTCCAAGCATGGTGATGAAACTAGAAGTTCCCTATTTACAAACTCAGTTCGTGCATTGATCATTAGATCTGCTGGAATATGAAAAAGTCAACAGTTGTTGAATATGATTTGACGATGGCCGAAGTTGAATCGATTGTATTTGATTAAACCGTCTGCTGATGACCAGCCTTGTTAAAATGTTTAAAACAATCTTATGAACAGCGTTGAGTGACAAAGCGTCATCATCCTCCATCGATTTTGTTTCTACCATCGATGAAACGTCTGCTATGGACGATTTGGATGCAAATGAAAACAATCTTGTTGTGTGCATGAGAGCGCCAAGTCGATTCCGCACAAATATTTTCACGAGGTCGGCATAACAACACCGATGTCATTTTATTTGACACAATTATACGCACATGTGCCTAAAGTGATTCGTGACAATTGTAACTGATCTTGGAAATATTCATGGGACTTGATGTACCGCTGACATGTGACATGTTTGCATAGATCAGACAGAATCAGTATAGTTTTCTCATCATTGATTTGACTGGAACTTGCAGGGATAAATATCGTGCGGGTTTGGAAACGTCAATTTAATAATTAAAAACAATCACATAAAATGTCTGCCAGTGACGTTATAGAAGATTTATTGCAGGTCGTAAACGCATCAAAGATATATTACTGTCGCGACAGACTGCACGAGAAGACATCGAGGCGGGTTTTCAACAAACATTTGCGTCTCTGATTAAACCAACATAGGAAACTGTTAACTTATCTATATTAAAAAGGCAACGCGAGCAACAGCAAATGGTAGATTTGATCAGCAGAAAAAACTTCGTGTAGCCTCATTACGATTTTATTATGTAATTCCTCTCAGTAAGATATTTGTTTTTAGCAGAGATGTTCGCAAGGTTATTTTTGGAGCTACAAAAGACACAGTCGCATTAACCCGTAAGAACAACTCCAACGATGCGGTTTGGCGTGGTGCAGCTGCCGCTGATAACATAATTGTATTGGAAAAATTAACATTACGTTATCCCATTCACTTTCTACAGATCACGTTTGTTACTGTTTTTGTAGTCTGAAACTGACTGAATGCTATTGTTTCTCGCACGAAACACTGACTCACACCCACCGATTGGTATTGCGGGACAATTTTACTTGGCAAATAAGTACCCATCATAGCCTTATTGCACCAAAGCTATGTAAGAGGCGTTTCAGCTTACAAATAGAGTCAATACCCAAACTCATAACAAAATGTTTGACGACTTAGAAGTAACTGAGGTTTCGTTGCTTAAATTTGAAACCAATCATAAACAGATTTTCCCACATAACTTGATGATATTGTATCCGGTTCGTTGCTTTAAGGACACTGTATATGGTTCATTAATTTTGATTGGAATACCTTGTGTTGTAAAGACAACATGTTGTCGACATTGTTTGCATGCGCGGGTAGATGCTGCAGGTGCTAATTACAGATGGTATGTTGTGTTACTTTCCGTCAAGACTGCTGTTAGATGGTGCTGGTGGTCGAATGAGGGGCCATCGATGTATACTGAAAAATAAATAAAATCAATAATTAAACCTGTTACGAATTTAAACAATGTCTTATCATGAAGTGAAGTTCGGCCTTGGTCAAAATCAACATGTTAAAATCAAGAACGCAATTAATAATGATTGTGGGGTCACATTGAAACTTTCTCAGGCAAAATTGACCAGAAATGTCCCGTGTGGTTGACCAGATACAACTCGGTCAAACAAAATAATACCTCAATTACATTAAAATGATCCAAGTCAGAAGTGATACAAAATGCAAAAAGACGCTGGAATATTTCCATTCCTTGTAGCGATTCCAGCGTTGTTAGCAGTAGGGCTCAAACGGTTTTAAAAGTGAGGCCTTAGATGCTGTCGGAACTGTACTCAGGATGACGCTGAAAAAGGACTGTAAAACGAAAGCAGCCTTCCATTACCAGGATTTTTTCAAATTCTATCAGGCAGAGGTCTTCGATTACCCGGTGACAGAAGATCACGCCGTTGACCCGTCCACTGACCAATTTTGATTTATTTGCGATGGCAAAATCAAACCTTTTCGTGGTGTCTTTATGCGAAATGAACTTCAATCGATGCGCCATCAGCTGAAGTTGTTAATTATTTAACCAGGCACGGTGAATCTGGACAACATATTTGACTAGTGCTGTTTTATTCGAAAGTAACAGCACAGACTCGGATGGATGGTCCCATATGCGTCATCTTGTCGCTAAGCGTTTCGTTCTCTTGAGTGTTCATAGACACCGCGAGTACTTATTCATTTCACATTATTTACGTACGCTTAATATATTAGTCAAATGTTTATAAGCATTTACGGCCGTTATTTAGCTTGATGACAGTGTGCTGATGTGATTGTGAGCAGATTTTCCATCAAAGCGGATTTGACTGAGCTAGTAAAGTCGTGTTGTTGTTGGAGGTGATCCAGGTGAGCTTGTAATTTTTGAAAATCAAACTGGGAAACTTAAAACATCTGATGATGTTGTTAAATTTAAGACGCTGTCGCAAAGAACATATTCGAAATCACTGAAAACGGCGGAATTAGTGGCAGCGGAGTTTCAGTCGCATTTATGAAAAACTATCTTGAGACAGCTAATATTGCAATAAGAATCTATGTGCATGAATAAATCGCTCGCGGGCCTGGACCCTACGAGTAGTAACTTCATGAAATCAAATTACGGGAATATGAGTCAAAGAAGAAGTGAAACCAGTTAAAGAGGTAACCTTAACAAATGTTCCACTTGTTGTAGCCTCTTGTAGTTAAAATGGTTTTGATAGATCTAAAGGTTTATCGTAAAAGAGCAGATAAGATCACGTATTAACATGCCGAACAGTCAGTGCTGATATTAATTCTTACACAGTTGCATTATCAGCATCATTAATCACTGGAGAACAAATTCAGCTCGAATCACTCAACATATATCTGGATGGATTTTAACCATCTTTGTGTTAAGATTAATTTTATTAGTATATATAAGTAACGGATTCTGATCGCGGTAATGAAGATGTGGGATTTACAGATTAGAAGTTGATGATCACATCGATAAAAATTTCGTTCCATTTATCGTTAAAAATCTGCTGTAAAGGGGTGTTATCAAATCTTCGTATCAATTGTCACATAATTTTGTTAATGATCAAGAAGAAAAAGCCCGCTGGAACCACCCTGATGTACCACAACCAATTCGAGGTCAGCTTGAAATCATCCCACAGGCAAACGCCAAACAACCGACTACGGCGCCTTGTGCAAAACACTCCGGTATTGTTTCTATAACAGCGAAAAAGAATTTACCCATGTACCCACCCAGATTAAGTTCATCTACTAATATTTTCCACCAATATTGACTCAGGTAAGAAGAAAGACACATCGACTGTTATTTAACAAGATGCAGTTCTTCGGGTTACAGTTGCGGGGAAAGAAAAAAAGGGTGCAAACCCTCAGGAACGCATTATATCCGAAAATTAAAATATTCCCGAAGCAGAATTAACTACAATTGTATAACCGTTGTGCCAGTGAAAAGGGGTAGTTGGTTAGAAGTGTGTGTGTGTGTGCATACTGTATTTGTCTGAACAGGGTCTACTTATTATGCAATTTACCACACGATTGTATTATCAATGCAAGAACTACGATGGACCCTCAATGTTATCGACACCAAACCAATGACCAAAGCAGAAAAAACCCAACTGCGAGATGAAATTGCCAAGAGAACAGCTTTGATAGTAAAAAACAAACGCTCTTGCTTGGTTGTGGGTGTTATTTATGGTCTTATCTCAGCGACAAACGTTGATCTTATTGTTACTGGAATCACAACCACAGCAACACTCGTATGTGCGCCAATCGGAGTTATTGTCAGATATATATCGATAATAACAGGTGTCTCTGGTGGCACTAGCAAAATTAATTTTCATGCGCATCCATTCAGGAGAACGTGTCTAATCAGAGTTGTTTCCAATGGCACAGAGCAGTCTCAACACGATCAGTAAACTGTAATCAGTTTGGCCGAGTTCGAGACAGTGCTGAAGTAAATAAAATATCACTGACAACTCTGAGCGGTTGCAGATTCACAAACAATTAAAGTCGAGTGAAACAATCTTTCCTATCATGGATACTTAAGCACCTATTTGTTGCGCATTATATGCAGTTTGCTTGCCAAATCATAGGGCCGGACGAGGTAGAGGCTGTGTTGACTGATCGGGGTTCAAAGGGTAAAAAACCAAAAGCCCTGGTGGTTTTCGTGCACATCAAGCATGCTACAAGCATGTATTTAACAGCAACAGTAGCTTGAAGACAACGAATTTTGCTGCGTAGAGTCAGCGAAATGTCGCAGTGTGCGATCATGCCTGTAACCGGCAAACACAGACGCAGGCATTTCAATCAATTTGAGATCGATTGCGACGATTAGTGCCTAGAACACCGAGGTAGAACCCAAGGTTGGGTTTGCCAACACCGGCAACAGCGCATCATTTCTAATCGATGTAAAGGAAAACGCCCGCTTAAGTGTCATCACCGTAAATTTCAATTTTGGATTTGTGCATCGTCAAGAACAATATCACTGAACGGAGACCGCTAATGTTCTTGTTTGCAATTCCTCTCAGTCACATGTCGGTATTTGCAAAGATGTTCGCAAGGCTATGTTCGGAGCCAAAACACACTTGCTATAAACTGAAAATGTTTCCTACGCGCCTTCATGCTTGATGAACTTGTGTCGATGATTCCATGCGCGTGTAAAATAGACAGCGTCAACTCAGATTCGTCAACAAGACCTATAACTTAGTGGGTCGTATTGATAGTGACACATTTTGTAGAGGCATGCACCGCCACGTGAAATTATTGATAATTGACACATATGTTTTCGGGACGCTGTAGCCACACCAGTTTTATCCAACACTTAAATTGCGAATTCGGAAGAGTGACCCAATATCTCACCGTTGAAGCGTTTTGTGCACTTGAGCGTTGTCACGTACAAACTATGTTTGATAGTTTATGAAATGTTCAATCAGACTTACGAACGCGCATCACGGAGCCGATGTGGATCTGACCAGGTTCACCAAAATGTTCATTTGATCGAGTTGAGCAACCTGGTTGCTGTTTCCGTTGACCCAAACGAGCTAATGGTTTTTCAAGATAAAACCGGAAAGCTGCAAATATCAAGCGTGTATCGATCGCCTTTATCAAAGACACAAACATGAAAGTTATGAAAATATTAAATTGAAAGTTAGAAAATCAGGCGATGAAATGACCGTTGATCTCATCATGAACGAAAACCTAATTCAACGAATGCAAGAGCCTATAGGTGATGATGATGTTGCTACAACACAATAAGTGAATGTTAAGACCAGCAAGAGATTACCTTAAATCAAGGTCGTGGTTGGTAAGACGAGATTGTGACTAGAACTAGTGCGCTTTTTTTATGGTAAAAAGGTCAAAAAGAGGACCTCAAGAAAAGTTCAGTAGTATTTATTTTACCATATGTATATGTTGATGTTTGTCATCCCCAGGAAAAATTTATACTTGCTTCTGTCATCCGGATATGATTTCTTAATCTTTTACGTGTTCACTGATACGGGGAGGGAGGCCGCTTGGTATTCAATAAGCTAAACAAAATCAATCTCGGTAGGGTCCTGATACAGACGCTAAAGTAACCGAATCAAGAGATGCCGTATCCAGGACAGATTCTCGTGATAAGTAAGTAAAACATTTTATGTTTGCAGGTTGATTCAAGATTAATAAGTGCGAAAGAATAGATATACACTGAATAAACATCAGTGATGAGGCATCGTTAACCCAATTTTGTATTTTGTGCTGAATCGTTTCTAACTTGTATACATAGCGGACGCGCCGCGTTCAGAATATGATCTGGGCGACGAGGGCGTTGAAGTGGAATCAGACTGGGCCATCTGGCAGAACGTGCGAACATCTTTGCAGATTTTGTGCCTCCAGTCGATGAATAACTGCGTGAAAACGGTGGTTATAATCCCTCGTATATAATCAAATTTAATTTTGCAGAATGTCAAACAGATATCGAGCACCGGGACGACCCTTACTACTCGAGGTCAACTTGGAATTAACCGCATTTGCACGCGAAAATGCCAGGTCACATACTACACCATGGGTTGTGGTAACATCCATGGAATGCTTCTACAAAGATGTTGTGCAATTCATCAAAAAGTCGACCGTGATAAAATAACACCGTTCATTATGTCGAACCACCAACATTATCTCGACCGACGAAAGTAAAGCCCAGATTGTTATTCACCAAAGTAGCACTTGACCGTACAGCAATTACTGGAAATAAACGAGCACGATCGGTGACGACACCAGTCAGAGGCACAGTTTATGTAGTTCTTAGGAAACCTAAATAGTATGCAAACAATCGCTGGGGGCAAAAGTATTCCCGGGGTAGATATTTCTTATAATTACATGACAATTGTGCCAGTAAAGAAACATACTTGAATGGAGGTGCGTGTGCATGTTGCCGCTGAACAAGGCCAGCCTATCGAGCAACCGTACTTGGCGGTAACGTTATTGTTGCAAGATGAAGCTGGGTTGGCGTTGGATGATGGATGATCAATATTTAGAATTTAATCACAAAAATGGACAAAATTTCATCTATCAACAATGGTATTAAAGTAAAAAGATTTACACAACTATGAAAAAGATATGATTCTGTCAAAAAGTGTGACGAAATTAAAGAGTTTCTAAAACAAAATATGAGCAATGTTTCATTCAGAACGCGAACCTGCCAACCACTACAAGTCAGCTAGACATTCAGCGGAGTCCTTCGATATGCTTCCAGTTGAGCCTAACCCGGGGGAGACCTGAAAACTCATGGGGAATTTGGCCTAAATGAAAGGGGAAAAATATTTTCTCAATGTAGTCTTTTCAAAATTCAATTCAGGCACCAGTATGTCATCAGCATGCAATTTCTCCGACATTATTTACACAGGTAAATATTCATTAACTGTTTCCATGAATTTCTACTGTGGCTACCACTACAACTACCACTACCACTATTAATATTACTTCTACTACTGCTGATACTACTACTACTATTACTACTACAACTTCTGCTATTGTTTATATCATTAATGCACAAACAAGAAAGGTGAAGGAAGAAGAATAAAGAAACGCCTACTCCCTCTAAGAAATTCTAAGCAAGAAACTAACAAGAAGAGCTGGACCTTTTGAGAAATGATTTAATTTTATTTTGATTTCTATTTAGTGAGAACATGCCAAATAAAACGCATTAATTTATTATTATTATTATTATTATTATTATTTGTTCATTATCCTGCAACAACAATCTTCTGATATATTTCCTTTACTGCCTCCACTAAGTATACCTTTACTGTGATACACTATCTTTGATACTGTTATTTAATTTTTAATGTGTAGTATGTGTTGGCTTTTGTCCATGGTTATATATTTAATTTGTACTGTGTGATTGATCTTTATCCGTACTTGAGGGTAGGAGTCCTACTTGACTGTCGTTTTTATAAACAACATATTACATGGCTAATTCTTGTCTATGAATTTTAGATTATATAGTACGAGGCAATATGTTTATGCAATCTTTTGACCCTGAACGTTTCTAGAAGTGTTCTTGTTTATGATTCGGATGAGAAAATTACCCTCATCCTGGTTCTGTTTTTTGTGTATAAAGGAAAAGTAAGCAATTTTTTTTCTTCATCTCTTAACATCCGAGAAGATTTTGTTACTTAAATTATTCACTGGAATTACAAAGTATCCAATAATACTTTCGGATTAAGTCACGACTGTAGGATTAATGTGAATTAATTTAGAAACCTTTTTGATTATGTAAATATGATACTTCAAAACTGTTAGCTCATCTACACTATTTCAGGCTATTGATACATCAGCATTTTTAAGACTGGAATTTATTTGGAACACCACTGGAATTCATTCGGAATACTCTATACATTTAAGTTGTGATAAAATATTTTGGACTATTGTGGATTTAATTCGCAGTACTGTAAGTTCTTTTCAAATTTTTATTTTGTATTCTAGGGCAATAAATTATATTTTAATTTGCCAAAAACATTTTGGTTCTCGCTCATTTCTGTTAAATTAAGTTTTATTTTTATTTTATAGTTGTAACAGTACATATTTTTGTATCTGGTCTAAAATGGCTTGATTTTCACTACTTATGGTTTGCGTTTCTTTGTTTCCAGCCTGACCAAAACAACGTTGTTCTCTGCACGATACATACATAATTACACAGATCACCCCATCTTCGAATTTTGTTACAAAATTGTGATAGTCTCACAACAACAAAAATGACATGCTGTACTCATTTTAAGACAGCTTTTTAATTATTTCATCTTTGTGCTTTTTAATATTTAACTCTCGTTTGTAGATTATCCCTGTCATTGAAACTTGTAATCATCCATGCTTTATCTGGGCTTTTGCGTTCAGGACTTATTTTGTGGCTCTTGGCTATTTCATCCCATGATAAAGAGTTTGACTAGCTTGAAATTATCAAAAACTGTCTTGTAATTAAACCATTACGAACTATTATGTCATTTCTTAATTTTATTTAACCAGTAATTATGTCATTGTCACACGCGAAACTGGAACATTTGAAATGGTACATCGCTACCCCCCGAACCCTGTTATAGGAAAATCTACGACTAAGGAAACCAACAGCCAGACCAGCCCTATGCACACTACACTCAACCCAGTCCCTTCTCTCGAGGAGGACCTTTAATCACTCCATGCGCCGTTACCGTGATGCCTTTGAAATTAAAATTTAAAGTCGATCACTGTTACTTTCGTGTTGTCTGTTGCTAGGCTTTACCAGTTCATTTTAAACCTTAGTGTATGGGATCTGCGTAAACATTATGACCTTACACATTGAAAGTTTTTGCATGTGTCCAATTAAAGTAACAATTACAAATACACATAACTAACGGTCTGTGTTCAGCAATTCGTATTTAGTTAATGGATTATATTTTTTACAATCTTGTTTAACTTTTCATAACTATTGAGTATACACGTTGTTTAATTTTAGGAATTAAAAAAAATTAAGTAAGTGGATCCGGGTCAGGAATTTCTCGGTTCTGTGGCTGTGATGCAGACCAAAAACTATATGCGAGTAGGTGTTGGACAGGTACGATTACATCTTGACTAAGCTATTGTGGAACCATTGAATCATACTCTTGTAGAACGGTTAGTCAGCCATCAGTACGCACACGAATTGTTGATGTGGCAAGATTGATCTCAGAAATGGGTAACCCGATTTCCACTCGTCACATGCACGACTGGATTAAAACCAGCCAATGCGATTCAACTAAGCACAGTCACTGTTCCTCAGAAAACAATTTCACACCCAGCACCGTTACAACCACTCGGAGACAAGCTTGTTCGGTATTTGTATGCACCTGGAAAGTTGGAAGGCGTACAACAACGTCGCGCTACTGACACAATATGGTCCGTAGACATGTTAACTATTTCGGAATGGATTTTCATTCTAAAACAGCCAACTCGTTACTGATTGTTTCGTTATCACCTAGTGACTTTGTCCACCGAGCCGTGCATTTGTGAGAGAGGAAATGAAAGTCGTTCCAGTAGATAGGGAACTGCAACTAGGAATAGTTCTAACACCTCATTATTCGTAAGTTGGCTGGCACAACGAGCAAACGTTTAAGTGGCAATCCCATCAGGGAATGTCCATCGCTTGGTAACCAGGAGAGACAAGCTCACTTTTCTGCATCGGTATCCACTCATTTGATGGTTCCTGGATCTGATAATATTTGCGGTGTTTGAGATCTTTCTATACAATCACTCGTGGAACACCTTTGTTGTTTTTTTCTTTTTGGGTCCGACCACTATCTAGTACCTTTTGGGTTGCAGTCCCACCTACTCTTCAATCAGTTTTCCAGAGCATTCGTGTTTACACTTTCCCACCACCTTTTAATTGACGGCACTACACAACGGCTGTTCTTTCTGATAATAGCTTCTATCAAACTCATTCACCAAACTTGTTTGTGCCATGTCCGCGTACATATCAACAGCAGAGAGGGCGAACAGCCTCTAATTGACTCACCATCGAATTGCAAAAATACGCCTTCTTGAAAATCGAAAAGTAAAAATCGCAATAAAAAGGTATCGCGGTGACTGGGTGCCGAGTATAATACGTCGCCCTCTATGCTGCTATTAATTAAATTTTTTATCAAGGCCGATTAGATATCGTGACCATGGATCATACACGTTTATTGTTATGAAACCATGCGGGGATAACTGAGCCTGACTAAATAAATTTCTAAACTTAATTATGTCCATGACTTCGCTGCACCAAGTATGTGTATGAACACCATTAAATACAGCTAAAATATTACAATTGTCTCTGATCACTTTAGGTATTTGTCTATATCGCTGAGTAACATAAATTACATCCATGTCTTTATGTCTACCGCGTGAAAATATTCTTGCAGGATGTGGCTGCTTATAAAGCATTATATCGTCGTATACAACTAAATTATTAATAAATCCATCAATATCATCTACAGATGGCGCTTCGTTAATATCAGTAATAAATTTAATAACATCATCACCGTTTTCATCAAACAACTTGGCGTTTTCATTAAAGTCTTTACGTACATCGTAGCATCGCTGATCATCTACAGACGCAGCGACTAAACACAACTTGTCCCATTTGATCCATCTCATTATCAAATTAAGCAGTAGTTGCGTTTTACCAGACCTAGATGGACCTATTATGATCAATCGGACAGAAGTCGGTAGCGCAGCATGATGCTTGACCGGCTCTTGCGTTCGTGTCGCTGAGAAATCAATTACATTCCAGTTGTAGACATATAATAAATGATATGGATTTATATTCTGTGAATTGCAAAACTAACAATAATTACAACTAAAAACCAAACGACAAGCAGTTACAGGTGTGAACGATGTGGTACCAAATCCACACAGTATTAAAAAAATGGAGTTGATATTGCCGCCCAGTTAACAAACTTGCCAGGAACACCATGGGCGAAATATCCAGGAGAAAAAGAAAAGCTCTTCCAGGATATAACTATTGCGGTCCTGGTACTCGACTTGACAGCCAAGATCAGCCAAAACCAGGTGAATATCCAGTAACTGCTATTGATGAAGGGTGTCACGCTCATGATGTAGCTTATACAAGTAAAACTGACAAGATAGATATAATGCAGATGTAAAATTAATTCACGCGCTAAATTCCATAAAAAAATCTTTCAAAAAGTCGTTAGCTATTTGGTTGGTGAGATCTGCGATGAAGGGTAGGCTTGTATTAGGAGCTGGTAATTAATCAACTGATTATTATTATAATTGAGTCGATTTAGTATAGGCCAAGAGGATACTGGAAGGGTAGAGCAGCGATTAGTAAACTCGCCGAAGCAGCAGGTGTCGAACGTGTTGCTGCTGAAAAATGGTTAGCACGACAGGCAATATGGCAATTTTTATCGACCAATGCCTAAAACAATTCAGTACGCACATTTTGATGTTAGCGTTCCTAATGAAGTTCATTATGCTGATATTTTATTTTTACCACATGATACTATCAAAATTGGAAGACGTCGATTAACGTACAAATGCGCGTTAACTTTGTTGATGTTGCAAGTAGATACAATGAAGCAGAGCCGTTATCAGCAAAGACAGCAACTGAAGTAGCTTCTGCGTTTGAACGAATTTATCGACGTGGACCCTTGCAATGGCCATATCTGCTACAACATGATCCTGGCAGAGAATTCCAAGGTACAGTATCATCGCTGATGAAGCAACATAACGTCAAAATACGACGAGGACATACTGCAATTCATCGTGATCAGGCAATTGTTGAACGATTTATTCGAACATTCGCTGAGCTGTTATTTTGATATCAATACGCAAAGGAAATAATTCAAGACAAAAGATCTCGCGAATGGGTTTCAAGATTACCAAGTGTGATAACTGCATTAAATAATGAAATTACTCGAACAACTGCCATGAAACCTATTAGCGCGATCACAAAAAAATCATATACCCGTATAACGACGTGATTTTTCAGCGCAGCCAGTATTGGGTAATGTGACTGTAATATATTTATATGAACCCGGTGAACTTGAAGGTGGTAAAAAAGAGCAACTGATCCTATCTGGAAAATGTCCAGTGTGGTTACATCTACGGGTAGACCCGCAATCTACAGACTAGTTTCAACTGCTCCTCAGCGTGGATTTACACGTGAACAATTACAAGTAATTCCTACAGATACACAATTACCACTGCGATCACTTAACTAGCACCCCTACTTCGATTACACTCAAGACAGGTCAGTTTCACATTTTCGCGTGTATGACCAAGACTATTATCTTTTCCATCTACGGTAAATTGTCTCGGATCATTATTTGAATATTGCAACAACATTACTGTATTACAGCTTGCTCAATGAGTATTCTGCTGGTATTTTAGCGCTATGACAAATTCAACATCGAGATCAAAGTCGCGTGTTGTTGTTTTTTTTGTCACTTTGTTTATAACCAGCTAATTTTTTTCTTACTATATCATTATCACTTTGAAATTTATCAATGGTTTCTGTAACATCTATGACAGTTCTCCGCAGCTGAGGTATGTTGCTGACTCGAGACACTGCGAGATAAGCTAAGTGTGACCATTCGACACGATCATCGACAATCCAAACTCGCGTATCAGAGATGGTTAACCACTGAGATGAGTGAATTGTCTTCGCGTATCCCAGTGTCCACGGGGATTTATTCCCGCTCAGCGCATCCTCAATAATACTAGCATCAACTGCGACAACGTCATTTAATACGAGATTATGTTTCTCAGTCTGTCCTGGTAAATCAACGTCGATATTTTGTCGTCGTGTATCAGCTGGTCTATAACACAATGGTACACGTAGATCGGAAAACTTTTCTTTATGCAACTGAAATAACCGCTGTTGAAGTGTTTCAAGAACTATCTTTCTACTTGCCACTATCAAATCATTTGGTCTCCACACTTGCAGAAAGTCGTTCATAGAAGTTTCTGAAATTATTTTACGCATTATTCAGACTGAATTTTGTTCGGTTGTAGTCTGATTAATTTTTTAAACTCCCGAAATTCTACATCAAGAGATCTATGATCATCAGTTATCTCCTCGTAATAATCCACAAAATTATTTAGCCACCCGTGCGGAGATGGCCCAACAAACGGTGGTGGTTGACCATGATCGCCGCAAATGACCACATCTGTATTTTTCAAAAACAGGATATCGAGAAACATTTTTAATATATCTAACGACACTGTACATATCTTATCCCAAATAATAATTTTTGGAATATATTTCTCTCCCATTCGATCAGGAGTCCATGTGTCACCCTTATGTTGAAAAAAGCTATGATAAGTACATGATCGCACTCCTCGTTGTTTCATTTCTCTTGCGAGTCCGTGTGTAGGTGTTAAAACAATCATATTATCCAAACTCTGCCGAAATAATTCAATAACTCGCCTTGTTTTACCAGAACATCCCGGTCCGTTTAGATAAACAGTCTTGTGTCTTGATACTGGATCATACACAGATGCCGCAGACGATAATTCTGATATCTGATTATTTTTGTAATAAATATCGTTGATTTCAACATCTGCGGATTCAAAATAGTTATATAACATTTCTCGTTTTATTCTCCATTCGCCCCATGATGCATCAGTGGTTGTAAATTGAGTCAGTAATTCTGAATATTCTTTCGATATAGAATGAATCCGTTGCAACTCTGACTGCAGTGGTAGGGAATCTATTTATCATCGATAATAAATTTACAGAAACATAAGCGAGTATTGAAGATCTTAAATGAGTAAAGTGAGGTGACTCACCATCAATATAACCAACAAATGTACCGTATCGTGTTAGACAAGTAAGCGTGTTCTCATCTTACACTTATATTTCTCTGTGTTGCATCGGCGATAATAAAATCATATTCAGCATGATCTAGAATTAATCGTGCATAATGTCGTTTGTGATCATATGCCCCACCTTGAGTAAATTTACCAATATTTCTTCTACCGAGCTCTTTTGCGGTTTTATCATCAGGTGGTGGTAACTAAACTTCGGTCTGAGGACGGTATGATATAACTGCCTCACTTAAAGTCAACGATATTAGTATTTTACAATCAAGCATATATCGTAATAAAACTATTGGTGCCCAGCGTTTTTCTGAAAAGTGCCTACCAAACGAAACATAACAGTTCGGATGAAGACCTTTAGCAAACTTGAATGATACAATACGAGCAAATCCGGTCAGAGTAAAATCAGGTAGTGGTCGATTTATCAATACTCTGGCCATTTCTTTTCTGGGTTGTCCAAATCTTTTAAAATATCCAGAACATTCTCCCTAACCAAGAAAATTTCCCGGATAACACGCGACCATATCTACAGAAATAACGTCACTGTAATTATACTTAGTATTCTACAATCCACCGTGTCCGTATTCACAGCAACTTAGTTGTACGTCTTCGAGAAATTCAAATCGTGTTGGCTTCCACGATTATTTCTCTCTTGCAAAGTGAGCAGCAACTGACGGAACTGTAAAACAATTATTTAGTAATTGCTCAATATTCTCTGTTGAAAATTTCTGCGCGTGTTTTCGTTTCTTCGTGGAGAGATTCTTTAGGATATATTTCGCCGTTAGGTCGTACAAATTGATGATATTTTTCATCATCGGAACTCTTAAATAGCCATGCTGACACAGGATTGGAAATTGTAATTTACTTCCAAACTCAGCGACATCGTGTATTGTAGCTCCGGTATCCTTAACTGATTCAGCCCATTTGTTTATTTTTTCACGTCTTAGATCCGCTAACCCATTTCCACGCATCGCGTTTGTAAAATGTTCGATTACTCGTTCGGCTACACAATTCAGCTTAGAAAATCTCATTGGCGCAAGCTCATTAATGTTGGGGTTATCATTTAGCTGATAAAATTCCATAAATAACCGCGGTCATAGGATACGCCCGAGCATAATATGGTCTGTCAATTCCATTCAACATTCCTTGCTTGAATTTTTACTTAGCACAGCGGTTTTTCCATTAGCAAGGACAGGGTCACGTTTGTCACGGATAACCCACTCAGCGGAATCTGTTTCTGATAATACAACAAATTTTATCCTGAAAAAATATTTCTGATCGTTGAGATTAATTTATTTAAGTTATCATTCAAGAGAATTATAAATTGCTCAATAATATTCCTGATGAAACATTAATTTGATAATATAGTGAATTCAGTCAAGGATACTTTGGATTATCTTATTGTGATACATCGAAATAATGTTAGCACACCCCACCGTTCCATGCCATTGGCACATTAGCACGTTAGAGACTACATGCACGTCACCACGTTCAATACTGGAAGTTATTGGGAACACCACTGGAATTCAACTGGAACTTTAATACATTTGCACTTTTGATTGATCTTTTGGTACTATTTGGGAGTATATATATATATATATATATATATATATATATATATATATATATATATATATATATATATATATATATTGTGAGTATGTATGTGTTTAACTTTAGTCCATGACCATAAGTTGTAAACATAATATTTACATAGCTAAAATTCGTCAATGATGCAAAGTTGTACAGAAAGTGTTTGCAAGAATTTGAGACCTAGGTCAGTTCTGGTTACAATTAGGTTTTGTTTTTTCGTTTGGAATTCGTCAGTTTCTCTTGCGTCATATGTCAAGTGTAAATGGATATAAATAGGGATTTGGTAAACACATAATTCATTTCTGTTTTAGATCAGTCCGTGTGAATCTATTTGTAAGCAGTCGTGTTGTAACTCGAGAGGAATTATTTATTAGAAAGATTTCATTGGAATTTCAAAAGTGTACATTAACTCTGAATTAATACATTTCTTCGAATTTTTTTGAACTCATTCAAAGACATTCTGGATCATTATGTCATATCATAACATTGAAGAATATTGGAATTGAATCGGAACATTATATATCTCTAGGACTTGTGATAGCCCATTATGATCATTTGGAATTTAATTCAGAATACCTTTAAGTGTCTCTTGAAGTTTCACTTTGTACTGTAGAGAAATAAATTGCTTGTTGATTTTACTGTAATCGCTGCCTTCACTTCTTACTGCGCAAAACCATCCCTCCTGGCGTAGCAATATCAATTTGGCAGCCGCACAGCAGGACCGCAGAAAAGAACACCACTCGTAGGACCAGAACTAACAAAACCTCTACTCCTATACCAATCCTTATGTGCTCCACATGCGAGAGAGACTTCCGTGCCCAGATTGGCCTCACTAGTCATGTATGTACACACCGCTTGACAACAGAAATGTACAATGTAATTTACTTGCTTGAAAGATGACATAACTGGCGGCTTCTCATTCTTGGAAGAGAGCATAAAAATATAAGTAAACCGAAAAAACATTAAAACTGAAAAGAAAATACCTTAATACCGAATACTGATCTTATCTCAAGGATGATCGGTTTTGAAGGTTCACTGATCAACAGTAAGAGTTATACAAGATTAGCTGAGATATTAGGGATTAAAAATCAACCAAATATACCTTGCGAAATGTGAACACGGGGTGGAAACCTTCAAGAAATGTACTATTGTTAAATTATTTCAATATGTATTAGGCTGTCATTTTAAATCTATCATTGTCTGTTCATTTGTCTTCTTATTCTAATATATGTCTGTCTGACTGTCTGTATGTGTGTGTGTGTGTGTGTGTGTGTGTGTGAATGCATGTATGCATGCATGCATGCAGGTATGTATGTATGTATGCATGTATGTATGTTTCTATGTATGTATGTATGTATGTATGTATGTATGACTGACTGACTGACTGACTTTATTTCCTCTTTAAAAAGAGATTACATCAGATTAAACAAATTCAGAATAATACAAGATCATAAAATAGAACAGAAAAGTGACAAAGATACAGTAGTAATACAATTGTAATACTGTGTAAGCTATCGTATTGACAAAACGAAATATCTCAATACCTGCAATTATGCAAATCTGCAATCATTTGGCGGAGCATGGCACTGATCTTTTAACAGTTGCTTGATGATGATAATATTTCGAAAAGTTAATACGTCTATAGTGTTATGTGCTTAACATTAAGTCCGAGATAGCAACGAAAATGAAATGTAAAACTTATAACAGTGTAATTCTATATGTAGTTTCTTTTCTTCATATGACGCATGTATTTATGCATATATATACTTGTTTGCGCGTATGCGTGCGTGCATGCATTTATCTATGACTGACTGTCTAAATGACTTAGTAACCTCTACAACAAAGAGTATATCAGGTTGCTAAGATACATATTATACATATCATAGGATTATGAGACACATCATAGACGAGAACGCAAGCATGATATATACATCGTCAACTAATGCGTTTACAAAATGAGATATATAAATACAGAAAACCATATAGAAATCTCTTGGAAATAAACATAAACAAATACATAAACAAATACATAAACGCACACACAAACAGCTGTCAGACAACAAAATTTGCGGATTTGACAAGAAGACTTTGGCCTTTAATTGTTTATATTTAATGTTAATTTACTACTTACTTTTAATATCATGTTAGGGCATGTTAGTTGATAGTAGGGCACACATTTTATTGTAGAATGAAGCTATGCTGTTTGCGGTCACCAACATGAGCCTATCTGATACGTCATCGTCAATAGACGACATGCAGTCAACCCTGCTTCCAAGAAGTGTCTCCAACAATATATCGTCTTCTTGATTGAATAAGTTAACCCCGTCTCTCACTTCTAAAGAGTCAATCACTCTCTCAAAGAAAACATTTCGTTCCTCAAGCAGCATTTCGCAGCCTAAAATAAGATGTTTCGCTCTGTCGTCAGTCTCTTTTCCACAGAGTTTGCATACCATAACTTTACCAACAGGCATGATATATAGTTTCATTACTTCAGAGAGAGGCCATAACATGGATGGATATTTACGCCCAAGAAACCATATATTACTTGGTTTTAAGTCCAAATGAATGTTTCTGAAGTGAATTAAATCATCCCTTAGTTCCATATTTGCTCTCCAGGTAGTTTCTTCATGGTTTTGGATAATATCAGTAATATGTCGATTCCAGATGAGTTTTTCTTCAGTTTGTATACTTTCTGCATAGTCTAAAAGAACACTTCCCATACCATATTTCTTAGTTATTTTGTCAATATCAGGTATAAATCCCGTCTGTTTTAGCGGGTTGTTCAGATACTGACATAGGCGCATAATGAAAATCTTTTTCCAGATAAAAGTCCAATCGCCCTTACATAATCGGTTGAAAAGGAGCAATTTCATCCTATCTATGTATGCTTCCATTGACCAGAGTCCTAAGGTACTACTTGTTGCCTCCGTAGGCGAATATTTATCGAAAGCTTGCATACGTCGCGCATATGTGTGTGTGTGTGTGTGTGTGTGTGTGTGTGTGAATGCATGTATGCATGCATGCATGCAGGTATGTATGTATGTATGCATGTATGTATGTTTCTATGTATGTATGTATGTATGTATGTATGTATGTATGTGTGTATGTATGTATGTATGTATCTATGATTGTATATATGTATGTATGTATGTATGTTTGTTTGTGTGAAAATATGCACAGATATATATATATATATATATATATATATATAGAGAGAGAGAGAGAGAGAGAGAGAGAGAGAGAGAGACAGACAGAGAGACAGACAGAGGGAGTTTGTAAATGTTTATATTCTGTTTGACAGCATAGCAGCACAATCTGACCTATTAAGTGAGAAGTAAATGTAAGTATCCCCCCAAAAATAACAACAAAAAAGCACCCAAAAGGGTAATACAATCTTACAACTAAGTCAGATCTTTTATAACTGTACCTTAAGAAGTGCAAAACCTTGGCGTGAATGTCATAACGGAATGCATTCCAGGAAAAAGAGCGGCAGAGAGGGCGAACAGCCTTTAATTGACTCACTCTCGAATCGCAAAAATAAGCCTTCCTGAAAATCGCCAAAAAATCGCAAAAAAGGATCGCGGCGATGACTGGGGTGCCGAGATAACACCTTCGTTGCTGCTACTATCCCAAAAAATTATCAAGATCTATACGATAACGCGATCGTGGGTCATGTAAGTTTATTGTTATAAATCCATGCGGGGTTGACTGAGCCTGACTAAATACATTTATAAACTTAATTATGTCCATGACTTCGCTGCACCAAGTCTGATGAACATTTCTTAAAGTATGTGTATCAATACCATTAAACACAGCTAAAATAGTACAATTGTCTCTGATCACTTTAGGTATTTGTCTATATCGCCGAGTAACATAAATTACACCTATGTTTTTATGTCTACCGCGTGAAAATATTCTTGCAGGATTTGACTGCTTATTAAGCATTACTTCGTCGTATACAACTAAATTATTAATAAATCCATCAATATCATCTACAGAAGGCGCTTCATTAATATCAGCACTAAATTCAATAACATCATCACCGTTCTCGCCCAACAACTTTGCGTTTTCATTAAAGTCTTTAAGTACATCGTAGCATGGCTGGTCATCTACAGACAGAGCTACTAAATATAACTTATCCCAGCAGTTGTGTTTTACCACTTCCAGATGGACCTATTATGATCATTCGGACAGAACTGGGTTGCGCAGCATGATGCTTGACCGGTTCTTACTTTCGTGTCGCTGAGAAATCAATTACATCCATGTTGTAGAAATATAATAAATAATATGGATTTATATTGTGCAAAATGCAGGACGTGTACCCCCATAAGTAGACTAACAACTATTACAACAAAAAATAACAGAGCAGCATCTACAAGTAAGTGTGAACGGTGTGGTACAAAATAAACATTTAAGTTTATTTCAACAGGTGGAGTTATAAAAAAAGGAGGTGATATTGCCTCGCAGTTAATGAAGTTACCAGGAATACCATGGGATAAGTATCCAGAAGAAAAATACCTTCCAGGATATAATTATTGTAGTCTTCGTACCCGACTTGATATCCGACTTGATAGCCAAGATCAGCCAAGGCCTGGCGAGTATCCAGTAAATGCCATTGATATGGCGTGTCACACACATGATGTAGCTTATAAAAGTAAAATATTACAAGATATACATATTGCAAATGTGAAATTAATTCATGCGTTAAATTTCACAAAAAATAAATCTTTCAAAGAATCATTAGCTAATTGGTTGGTGCGATCTGCGATGAAGGGTAAACTAGCATTAGGAGCCGGTAATTAATCAACCGTTTATTGTAATAATGGAGTCGATTTATTATAGCCCAAGAGGATACTGGAGGGGTAGAGCAGCGATTAGCAAGCTCGCTGAAGCAACAAATGTTGCACGTGTTGCTGCTGAAAAATGGTTAAATTTTATCTACCACTACCTAAAACAATTCAACATGCACATTTTGATGTTAGCGTGCCAAATGAAGTTCATCAGGCTGATATTTTATTTTTACCACATGATACTATCAAAATAGGTAGACTTCATTTAACATACAAATATGTGTTAACTGTCCTTGATGTTGCAAGTAGATACAAGGAAGCAGAGCCGCTATCAACAAAGACAGCAACTGAAGTAGCTTATGCTTTTGAACGAATTTATTAGCATGGTGGTCTACGATGGCTACAGGTTGATCCTGGCAAAGAATTTCAGGGCGCAGTTCATCGTTGATGAAGCAACATAACGTTGATATACGACGAGGACATACTGCAATTCATCGTGATCTTACAATTGTTGAGCGATTTATTCGAACACTTGCTGGGTGGTTATTTGGATATCAGTATGCGAAGGAAATAATTCAAGACAAAAGATCTCGCGAATGGGTTGTAAGATTACCAAGTGTGCTAGCTGCATTAAATAATGAAATTACTTGAACAACTAACATGAAACCTATTAGCGCTATGACAAAAAACATATACCCGTACAGCGACGTGGTTTTTCAAAACAACCAGTATTGGGTAATGTTACTGTAAGATATTTATATCAACCCGGTGAACTTGAAGGTGTGAAAAAAGAGAGCAACTGATCCTAACTGGAGTATTATGACACATCAAATTTCCAGCGTGGTAAGATCCACGGGTAACCCGCAATCTACAGATTAGATTCAATTGCTCCTCGACGTGGATTTACACGTGAACAATTACAAGCAATTTTTGAAGACACACAGTTACCAACGCGATCACTTAACTAGCACCCATACGTAGATTACATTCAAGACAGGTCATCATCACACTTTCGCGTGTATGACCAAGACTACTATCTTTTCTATCCACGGTGAATTGTCTCGGATCGTTATTTGAATATCACCACAACATTATACAATTACAGCTCGCACAATGATTATTCTGCTGCTGTTTTAGCGCTATGACAAATTCAACATCGAGATCAAAGTCGCGCTTTTATGTCACTTTGTTTATAACCAGTTCGGTTTTTTTTCTTACTATATCATTATCACTTTGACATTTATCAATGGTTTCTGTAACGTCTATGACAATTCTCCGCAGTTGAGATATTCTGACTCGAGACACTGCGAGATAAACTAAGTTTGACCATTCGACACGATGATCGACAATCCAAACTCGCGTATCAGAGATGGTTAACCCTTGAGATGAATGAATTGTCATTGCGTATTCCAGTGTCCATGGAGTCTTATTCGCGCTCAGCTCATACTCAACAACACTGGCATCAACTGCGACAACATCATTTAATACGAGATTATGTTTCTCAGTTTGTCCTGTTATATCAACGTCGATATCCTGTCGTCGTATATCAGCTGGTCTATAACACAATGAAAACTTTTCTTTACCCAACTGAAATAACCGCTGTCGAAGTGTATCACGACCTATCATTCTACTTGCCACTATTAAATCATTTGGTCTCCACACTTGCAGACTGAGGTGACTCAAGTATTGTGCAGTCCTTAAAATTAAGTTAATTAAGATTGTATGTTTTTCCGTCCATAGAACTAAGTTTGCATATATTGTAAAAACAATGATGTAAATATGCTGATATATGTACCGTCCCGTCCATAGAACTAAGTTTGCATATATTGTAAATACAATGATGTAAATATGCTGATATATGTACTGTCCCGTTCATAGAATTAAGTTAATTAAGATTGTATGCTTTTCCGTCCATAGAACTAAGTTTGCATATATTGTAAATACAATGATGTAAATATGCTGATATATGTACTGTCCCGTTCATAGAATTAAGTTAATTAAGATTGTATGTTTTTCCGTCCATAGAACTAAGTTTGCATATATTGTAAATACAATGATGTAAATATTCTGATATATGTACTGTCCCGTTCATAGAATTAAGTTAATTAAGATTGTATGCTTTTCCGTCCATAGAACTAAGTTTGCATATATTGTAAATACAATGATGTAAATATGCTGATATATGTACCGTCCCGTTCATAGAATTAAGTTAATTAAGATTGTATATTGTGCTGTCCTTATAATTAAGTTAATTAAGATTGTATGTTGTGCTGTCCAAAACATAAACGGTCAGCAATGACCTTATTTTTTATTTAAAGATATTATAAATACTGTATAATGAATTGTGAAAATATCAATGATATTATTTTTCTGCTATTAAAAAATTAATTATGACGGCATAAATATATCTGATGAATTAAATACTGAAAAAAATATTTCTGATTTTGAAACATTACAAGAACGTAAATACGAAGGTGGATACACACTACAATCAGAATACAGATTTGTAAAACGAATTCAAGGGGGATGTTTCAATCGTTGGCTACAGTAAAAGAAAGTGAAGTGAGGGAATTCATCCCTCTCTCTCTCTCTCTCTCTCTCTCTCTCAATAGAAAAAAATAGATTAGAACCGTCTCGTGAATATGAGGCAAAAAAGATAATCAATACTCGCATAAAATAAGTAAGAAAAATTTTGTCAGAAACTGTTAGTGGTAATGAAAATGAAAGTTAGAGCCATTCGTGGAAATGAAAGTGAAAATATGTCAGATTTTAGTCTCTTTTTATTACTGTTTTTAACGTACCTGATCTCTATAACGCGCTAGTAGCATTTTTCAGGTATGTACTGTTCCCTTAATAAAATCAAGGGGGACATCACTCTAGGATTAAAAATCTTTGAAAATCGTAGATTTTTAAGATTAAAAATCTTCAGGATTTCACATATAAATTCAGACTCAGCGTTTTATTTCTTAAGTCAAGCAACTGGCCGGTCTGGTCAGGTAGTTTGAAATTTATTCTCGATAATAACGGATTATGACATCGTATATACACCGGATTGATCGGTTCTTGCACAATCAGATATCCGGGTGGTACTTGCAGTGTAAAAGTATATAAGATATATCCTAGCTGTGCTTGATTTGATATTTCAGTATTTGTCTGATAGCTGCCATCAATTACGTAACAAACAAGATTGACCGCGATCGTTGAGGTTATATTTACAATTCTCAGCGATATATGACGGCCATGTCCGTGTTGTCCATTGTTATGTCACAGAATACTTAGAGGTGGGGATATTTTTCCCCAGGATTCGAGTATTTTTGGAAAGTGTTCGTTAATAAGATCGCTGATTGATTTCTTTAGTTCGTCGATTGCAAACGATGGTATAACAAATGCTGGCAATTGTTGTCTGGTTATTGTATAGTGATCAAGAGAAACTGTTAGCGCGTGTGGATCACGATTTTCGTCGAACAAAAATCATTACGAATATCTCGATTAATATTATGTTGTATTGTTTCAATGATTTGTTGTTTTAAGTCATCAGAATAATATTGTGTAATATAAACAAATAAATTTCGGAATTTAGCAAATCCCCGTGTAAACTCTGGTTTAATTGTTTGGGGAAAATTATCAAAATACTCCTCGTTTAAGGCTGTTTTGTAAGATGATGGATTAGGGTCAACAATCTTTAAAATCGGATGGACTACCCTTGATAAAAGAAAATTCTTTTCAACAAGGTGGAAATCAGCTCCATATGTTTCCATTGCAGCCTCATAATTTTTAAGTATAATCCCAAATTCTCTTCTGTACTCTGGCTTTGCAATAAATTTCATTTCATTGGTGATAAAATCGGACTTGTTTTGTTCTGGCGGTCCTTGATACTCAGGAGCAACTTCAAACCATCCTAGCAAGGATCTGATCGATGGCTGATATATATCAACGACGTAATCGGGAGAGTTTATTTATATTGCGGCTGATATCGTTGGTTCATGGACTGTTATGGCTATCTTGGATTCCCGGCCCATAACAGATTTAATTCTACGCTGAAATTCATCATTGATCTGTTCGATTTGATAACTGCCGGTCGGTATTCCAATGACCTGCCAATCGGGTATTCCATCTGGTTCATTTTTATTTGCAAATACCAACGAATTATTCGATTGTAGACCGCCAAATGATCTTGACTGGATATTGGGCCAACTATAGTATACTCGCAACTGCGTAAGGGAGATTTCTTTTACTGGAATCGCGGTTGGAAAATTAATACTGAATTCAGTTTTGGGTGAGCTTACTGATATCATCGTTGTTTTCAGCGGACTTTTATTTGCGGCTATCTGCTGAAATAGTTATGTCATTATTATTACCACGGTTATCTAAATCAATTACTTCATTGTATGTCTTAAGCATTATGTCAAATTCAGAATCTGATATTGTCGTATCGTCAAAGCTTGATGATATCAGCGACGACAATTTATAATACGCGTACGCTGCCGTATGTGAACGCACAGCACAATCGTGCAATTTTGTGCTCGTGCACGTGGATATCTTTTTCGCGATAATATTAAAAAAACCAGCCATGGCCGCCGATGATGAAACGCATATTGTTACAGCTACTGCTGATGTCACTCGTGTTAGCGCTGATCATACCACGCCGGTTGACGCAACAAGAATAGATGCCGAGTATATAACGACATTGATGGCAAGCACGCATCTTTGATATTTTTTTACTTTCGTTGTATACTTGTCAACGATTGTTTTTAGCGCTGTTTGCCATTCAGGTACTTGTTCATACCGGAATTTTTGAACGTTTAACTCTGTCCTTGACGTCGTCAGCGCCATTATATTTTACACAGTAACGAATTGAGGCGTTTCAGCAACAAATACCAGACACCACCAGTAAGATGCTGTGGTTAATATTTTATCAGCTGTTTCCAGTATAAATGTTTCTTCGTCTCCGCTATTTAACACAACATACACAACTCCGGAAAACTTATCGGTTGAATTACGTCAGGGATATGTAGTGTATATACTGAATTTTTCAGCGCTGAACACAGACAACCTGTACACACAGTGACCACCGCGGTATGTTTGATAGTATTATTTTGCTGTGACCAAATTGAGAATCCTGATGACACTGTGTATACTACGTTGATGATCTGTTTGTGAGGGATTTTAATCAAATTAATTTTGTTAACGATATCATGAATTCCACTTACGACATATTTTAGTGTTTTTTAATCGTTTCAATATTCGTCTTGACATCAGAGAGTTTCAAGTCAACGGTCAATGGGGTGCCAAAGAAATCATCTACGATTTCATTAAGTTTTCTAATGTTTCTACGGAGATTTGTAAACATACCCACGTGGACGTCATGCTCGGCCCGCAACGTGGATAATTTACCATCAACGGTATTGTAGTTTACGTGTACATATTTTTTTGTTGCGGCATCTTCATCGGATGTTGGAACTCTTAGCACGACTATTTTATTTCCGTTCATGCTGAGTTCACCTTCTATTGTGTCGCCGGTATTCTTCAAACGATTAGCAACGCTTCTTGCAATTTCATCTCTGATGGTTATAAACGATATATTTGAGTCTCTGATTCGACCGCCGTCAGTAAATACAGGGATGTTATCAGTGGTAACAACGAGAACTCTACCAATTATATCATTCCATTTGATATTGCTCGTTTTCAAAACGCCGTATTTATCCTGAAAAACAACAACTTCATCTCGGTCAACTCCAGAGAGGTTCATGATATTAGCGAGCTCGTCTTTAGTCGCGTAATTTGACAAATCTATTTCGTCGAAATTTTTTATACTCTTAGTAGTATAACCGCGCGATCTTCCCTAAATATATACCATTATTCACAAACGACGCACTTGTATAATTGTGCACAACTTTGTGAGGTGGTAAAGATGGTGTCTTTGAAATATCATCAAGTACAGCAATTTCTTCACGGCCGCATATTGGTGGATGCGTTAGTGTTGTGTTGGTAGCGTTGAATACCAAACCGGGGTTTTGTACGGCGTGACATAGATGATAAATTCCTGCGATGGAGCTAGCCCATACGAGTCAAAATAAATAATTCCACTGGGATCAATCGCGTATGCTACCCAAAGAGTTCCTGCACCGGTGCTATTATCGAGATTAATAATACCCTTCTCGGTGTTGTTTGGTCGCTACGATCACTGATCGCGCATAAAAACACCTCTGAATTTTTGTATTTTGAATTGTTTAGCAGCATCAAGTAAATCAAAATTTGACAGCGGCGAAATCAACGAATTGTTCCTGGAAGTCTTAGACCGTTTCCCCGAGGATGGGTTCCTGGAAGCCTTAAGCCCTTTCCCGTTGCTTTTTTAATGCCATTCCAGCAGTGGTTCCAACAACACCTATCGCAGCTGCTTCTGCAACGGCTGGAGCTGCAGCTGCTATCAGCGCTGGTATTTCCGCGAGTAACGGAAAGATACCTCCTGTTTTAGCGGCATGGCTGATGGCTCCGATGGAAAGTTTAAGTCCTATTCCAGTTTTTGATTGTTTGGCTTTATTAAGATGTTTAAGCTGACGTTCCGTCAACGACAGTTTATTTTCATCGCCTCTGATTTGATTTTTTTAACGTTATTGTGGTTCCGGTTTTTATTGATGCGGATTGTAGTTTTTTAATCTGACCAGGAATCAGGCTAATACTAACGTGATGGTACGATGACATTTATGATTATTGTTGTGTTTTTAAATTGTTATATATTTTCCACTGGTGGATCAGCGACTTTTTTTCTACCACCAACACATTCGAGTAACATTGCTTTGTCGCTGAGTATGACTACGATTGTTCTAGCACCAGCAGGAATAACCGGTGGACCAGCTGTTCCTGGTGGTACTCGATCTGTGCGAGCTAGAAAGTGTATATCAACGACAGATTGCCTGAATAAATGAAGATGTCCCAACGAGAAGTAATAAATTGGATACAGTGTTGTAAAATCGCGCTGACTTATATGTAAACCAGTATCGATGTTTTGTATGCGTCCCATCTATGATACTAATCGATGATATGCACGTGCAACATGATTATGCTCAAAATCCAACAGTATTTCTTCAGATGGTTCTTGATGTCCGTTTATCCTCAAAGCAACTTCAGAAACTTCAAATGGGTCAAATACCATTGGATTTCCTTCTTGTCGGTTTACTCTGTGGTTTGCCTGAAGCGCAACAAATATAGTTAGTGGTGCTGAAACTCCCTGTTGTGATGTTGTTTACCACGTGAACAAACAAGCGGCGTTAACGGGAGAACTATCTGTGGACATTGTAAGCCATGATAGCATCGATTTACCACCTATGTTCATAAAAGAATGTGATCGCTGTTCTTCAGCAAGAGATGGAGTTATTACTGGCATCCACAATGACAGTTTTGTTACTGTTACTTTACCATCATCAACTTCAGCAGGATGCCATATTGCATCATTGTCAGTGGGTTTTCTAACAAGTACTACTGTGTGTTTAGTGCCGAATATAACCTTTCTAACATCTTTGCAAAATCCAAAAATATGAGACAGTGGAATTGCGCATGAAAACTCTTCATTGTCGTTTAACATTCATCGGCGATCAGCAAAACCCATGTTGTAATCTTCATTCATGGATGCAACTTCGGTTCCAGGTGCATTCATTCTTACGTTTCTATTTTCTGGGTGATCAGTTGTGTCTTTTGCAGACATCATTGTTGGAGCCGATCTTGTGTAGTCATCGGAGTATCGTGCAAGACCAAGTATCGTAGTGGCAACATCGACATTTTCAAGACACGATTAAATATCCTTTCCATCAATAGAGTATGTAGCTCTGTTAAATAACACCATTAAGCCATTATTAACAAAACCAACTCGATCACCAATTCCGTATGGTGTATCATCTGATTTTGTGAGTCTGCCTTCAACTTCGATAAATGCTTCAGAACGTAGGAAATATCTGTTTGTATCCTGAACTTGTAATTCAGTTCTTCCACGTAAGTTTGGTGTGCGCGCATCATAAGAATAATACTGCTAAAGCACGCACAGACTCATCTTTCGGAATTGGTGCATCTACGTCAAATGCTGGGTCGGATATGCGCTTGAACATTTTTATTATGGTTGTTATCGTCTAACACGAAGACCTCTTCTTGCTATCAGACTTGCAGTTATATTTTTTTCTATTTCTTTAGCGGAAGGTACACCAGCCAACTCTGCTAGTTTTTTTTTATTTGCGGCCTGATTTATTATTTTACTGACATCTGCGGGCATAACCTCAGTGCTTGGTAATTTCACTGGTTGTGGTTTTCGTCGTATTAATCGTGCTATTCTGTCTTTGATTGCCGTGAACGCTTTACCAGCAACGTCGCTGATTGCACCATGAGCTTTTTCACGAATAACGTCGATGGCTTTCATTGATAATCGTTTCGCGATTGGTGCTGCTTTGAGAACCATCCTTGCAAATAATCCCTGGATAACATTACCGAGTCCATCTCCGTAATACGCGCTGTAAACAGGTAATCGTGAGTTTACTACTCTGACCATCACAGGTCTGCGTTGAGAGTTGTGTATGATCATCTTATTTGTTACACTGGTCAACAGTGAAATCATTACTGACTTGAAAAGGCCCTAATCTGTAGTATTTTGGTGTGCCGAACACGAATATAACCGTGAAAAATTTGTATTGGCTCTCGTTTTGAAGATATTCATATACCTCATTTTCTATGTTTCACTGTGTAAATTTCTCCAGTAGGACTGCAGCAACATCCGGAATAATGATGTAACATTGCATAATACCATCATGCTCACATCATCCACAGTTGATTGCATCATTTTCTGATGCAATGCAATACTAATGCCATGCGGCTGCTGAAGTAAGTTGACGTCAGCAGTGTACTATACATGTGTAGGCCTATTATACTAATGCCAGGCGGCTGCTGAAGCTGACGTTAGCAGTGTACTATATAAAGCCCAATCAGATAGGTTCAGCATTTAAAATATTTTAGACGTTGTGCGAGACAGTTCAAGCTACTGTTACATAAAACTTATTATTTTATCCATTTACGTACAATAAAGAACAGTAATGCCTCGAAAGTGTGTTAATACCGCGGACAATTTTTGCTATATTTGTGGGGAAGTGACATTTGCCAACCAGAAGAAAAGTATCAATTCTCAAGTGAAGAAGGCATATCATCTTTACTTCGGATGCAAGGTTGGTGACCAAGACAAGCCTTGGGCTCCGCATATATGCTGTGCTACATGTACAACACAGCTTTCACAGTGGTTGAATTGCAAAAGGTCATCAATGCCGTTTGCAGTCCCAATGGTGTGGAGAGAGCCAAGCAACCACCTAAATGACTGTTACTTCTGCTTGGTTCCTCCTCTTTCCGGCGGAATAACGAAGCGAAAGAAGTCGAGAATAGTCTACCCAAACATTCCGTCTGCATTGAGACCAGTTCCACATGGTGAGGGACTTCCTATTCCAGAACCTCCAGCAGAATATTCTCTTGATTCATCTGACGAAGACAAAGGTGAGTCGACCTGTTCTTCTCCTGGTCCATCAGCATGCAGTGATCCAGATTTTCACTGTGGTGCATCATCAACCCCACACAGAATAACACAGGAAGAACTAAATGACCTGATTCGTGATTTGGACTTATCAAAGAACAAGGCAGAATTGCTAGGATCAAGACTCCAACAATGGAATCTTCTAGAAGAAGATGTCACAATTACTGCATATCGAAAGCGCCACCAGCAATTGGAGCCTTTCTTCAGAAAGGAAAGTAATCTGATATTCTGTTCCGATATTGAGGGCCTCATGAATGCTTTAAAAATCACTCATGACCCACAAGAATGGAGACTATTTGTGGACTCTTCGAAACTGAGTCTCAAGGCTGTGCTTTTGCACAATGGAAACATTCTTCCATCTATTCCAGTAGCGTATGCTGTCCACATGAAAGAGACATACGATAACTTAAGGCAGCTACTGAATTCCATTGAGTATAACAAGTACAGCTGGCACCTCTGTGGTGATTTGAAGGTAGTTGCCCTTTTAATGGGACTGCAGCAAGGATATACAAAATACATGTGTTTCTTATGCGAGTGGGATAGCCGAGCAAGGGAAATGCACTACATGAGGAAGGAATGGACTCACAGGCAGAATGTAGCCATTGGAGAGAAGAATATCCAACACCCAGCTCTGGTTGAGGCTCAGAAAATCTTGCTACCACCCCTTCACATCAAACTAGGTTTGATGAAGAACTTCGTGAAAGCCATTGACCGGACTTTGCCAGCATTCCGATACCTGCATGAAAAATTCCCTCGACTCAGCGAAGCAAAGATTAAAGAGGGAGTTTTTGTGGGTCCTCAGATTCGAGAGCTTTTCAAAGATGACCGGTTCAACAACTTGCTGGAAGGTGACGCGAAACAAGCATGGGATGCTTTTCGCCTAGTTTCTACAAACTTCCTCGGAAATGTTAGGGCAGAAAACTATAAGGAACTAGTAGAAGACATGTTGATGAAGTATAAGAAACTTGGCTGCAATATGTCTCTAAAGATTCACTTCCTTCATTCCCATTTGGATTTCTTTCCTAGCAACTGTGGTATTGTTAGTGATGAACACGGCGAACGTTTTCATCAAGATATCGCAACAATGGAACAAAGATACCAGGGAAAATGGTCCACTACAATGCTGGCTGACTACTGCTGGACACTCCTCAGAGATGCTCCCGAACAGCTGTACAAGAGACAGGCGAAGAAATCTAAGATGTAGTCAATGACTTGATTTTTTATAGGTAGGCTATTACAGTTGACCTTTTACTATTGGAATGCATTTCGTTATGTAAACATTAATTTCTTGCAGATTACAAAAAAACTAGAGCCAATTTTGCAATTTGACTGTCATATTCGTGTTCAGCACATAAAAATTGATAAGAATTGACTAATTTTATTTCAGTAACATGACTTTTGTAAAAATTTGTTGTCCAGTGTTATTTATTCATTTAATCGCTGTAGTAGCCGTCGACGATTTCATCAATAAGTTCCCGACAAATATTATTATCCATTATACCGCCTTGAAATAATCGCCGACAAATATCAGCTGCTTCATTGATTATTTCCGGACAATTATTTCCGGCTCGTTTTCCTCCTATGAGAACTTTTAGTCTTTGCACGTCATCCAGAATATTGTTAGGACAAGCAATAAGACCACTTCCCGTAAAACTGCTACCAGTAGGTGCATCGTAAAATTGTTCTGGAGATTGTGATCGAGAAGGTGGTTGTTGTTTTTTCTGTTGTTGCGGTAGAGGAGGTTGTGGTTGTTTTGTTTTTTTTTGTTTTTTTTTTTTTGTTCTTTTTGTTGTTGCTGCTGTAAAGAAAGGTTTAATTGTGGTTGTTTTATCCGTGAAATATATCTATCTATTGCGTTAATAAATGCAATATATCTAATATCACTGTTTCTAGCCTGATCTACTCCATGGTGAATACGAAATATCCATTTGTACCTGTTCTCACGACTTACAGCATCATCGGTATATTTGGAGTTTAAAACGTTCTCTCGATCATCATAACTTTGCACGGCAAACTCAGTTAACAAATCTTTGTTTTAAACTTTTTTTACGGAGTTAATACTTTCTTCGGTAAATTTATTGTTTATATCAACTCTGGTCCTTGTTTGTTCTGTTTCCGTTTCTGTTTCTGGTATACTATCTTTGATATCACTTATTTCAGCAAGTATTTTGTCGATTTCTTCGTTGACGGATGGAGTTTGTGCTGCAGCTACTTCAGTTGGAAGTTCTCGTAAAATCTTCTTTGTTTTCTTAGTTCTCGCTGCTATTTTTTCAGTTTGCTCAGCAGTTTGTTTTACTGATGGAAGAAGACCTTCAGTAGCCGTTGCAATTCTTTCAGTAACCGTTGTGACAGGTTTAAACATGTCTTCTGTACCTTCTGCGAATTCAACTTGTGCTTCTTGTCGCGCTTGTAGTTTTTGTTTAACAGCATCTCTCAACGGAAAATATTTCTTAATTGCTTCTAGTCGCTCTCGAGCTAATCTAGCTGTGTAAGTTGCTGGTGGCATTATCTGATATCATTTTATTTTAATTGATAGCAGCAGAGAGGGCGAAGTCTCATACTTGGCACGCAGTCGCCGCGATCTCTTTTGTTTGCGATTTGTTTTGGCGATTTTCAGGAAGGTTTATTTTTGCGATTTGAGAGTGAGTCAATTAGAGGCTGTTCGCCGTCTCTGCTGCTAAAAGAATGATGCATCCATTCATTAGTCGCCCCATACGCACACAGAAGGACTCATGAGGCATGTTTCACCGCACATATAGGCTCATCATGCATGCTTTACACACAGAAGGACTCACCAGGCATGCTTTACACACACCGAGCGGATCATCAGTCATGCTTTTCACACAGAAGGGTTCAACATACATGCTTTACACACACAGCAGAGCTCATCAGACATATTTCACACACACAAAAGGACTAATTAGGCATGTTTTACACACACAGAATGAATCATCTGCTCTTTGTTGCTGTTAACATACATACGTGACCTTAGAGCTGGTCGGGTGGGGATAACATCGAAAACTGGATAGTAAATTGCCAGAATAGAGTCACTTAATTTCGACTAAGGTGCAGAGTGCGAAATATATTGATGTTCTTCAGGTACCACGGTGCCAATTGTTTTTTTCATAGACCTCAATGCTAGTGTTCTGTGAAATAAATATACTTGCTATCCTACCTCAGCATGCATGTCACACTATCATGGTGAACAATGTTACATTGTCAATTTGACAAAGACAGAACGAGGTACTACATTGCATTTAAGAGAGACAACTCTGCTGGAACTAGACAGGGGTAAGATGTATCTAGTCACATCAGACCCATTTTCAGTCCTGTGTACCATATTGAAAAAAAAATCATAACATAATACAAAATATGATCTAGATATGAATTAACATAATCTCACATGTTGCCAAGAGGCTCAACGTTTTTAAGCCTAACAGAAAGTACAACTCTTACATAATGCACCAATCACAGCTAGTTGTGTTCTTTATTTTTGAAAACAATGTATAGTAATACCATTGGTCACCAGAACATGACCGATAAGCGGTCGCTGTCAGATCTTCAACAAGGACATGGAGATCTATTTTAATCAGATTCAAGTGGGGTGTGTGTAACTTCTGACTCCTCTACCAAGAATCCCACTGGATCATTAACCTTTGAGCCCCAATGGGTGAGAGCAAGGGATGGTGCTACTCTTGTAGATAACTACCATAAGAGGAAATAACAACATAGTTTCGTTAGATTCAATTCAGCTTTTAGAAGATGTGGTGAAATACAGATACACCATCATACATATAGATGAAGTGACGGATGATAACAATGTTTCCGACGCTTAAAAGAACGTAAGGGTTAAAAATGTCCCAGACATACAGCAATACCCTCAAAATTGCTGTTTCAAAATATTACTCTCGAGTACAAAGACAGACTTCTACAGTAAATCACAAATGTCAGAATCCTTGAATGACATTAACTGTGTGCATGGTTGTGGAGGTGACTGAGAAAAAACTACTTGATAATCTCCACGCTGTGTAGGCTGGATTTCATGTTACATGACCTCTACGTCATGATATCCACATGTAAGGACGATTGATGGAAAACACTATACAACTTGATGATGATTGTTTAAAAAAATATTAAAAATTCAATATGTAGACAGAATATGCGTCATTTAATCTGAGTGGTAAAACTCATATTTTAACTACTGGTAGTGCTAACAGTCGTTTGATTGTGTGGAGGTAAATGCGAGTACGATATGACGTGGTTCAACGGGCACATGTGATTAATATTACATGGTAATGCATAGACATATGAGGTGACTTTTTCGGGAAATGTAACATAATGTTAAATATCACATGTTCGAATTTCAACCAGTGTGCAACGGAGTTCGAAACCAGTGGTATAAAATATAATATAATGGCATAAGAGCTTTAGCGTAAGACAAGTAAATTGAACGGAGAGAGAGAGAGAGAGAGAGACGGGGGCGCTAATAATGATGATGATTATTATGACGATGATCCCGCTTTCTTTTTATACGTATGTGTGGAAGAGTCATAATAATGAGGAAAGTGATTGTATGAAGGTTTTTCTATTGCATTTCAATATTAGCTGACTTGCTTCATGGTTCAACATGAAATTAGAGATGAATATTTTGTTTAGACTTTATTTGTCTTTTCTGTCTTGTTTTCCTTTTTTTATATCTTATCTCATTAATTGTCCTCCTCTGACAGGGTCATAACTGAGGTGGAACAATGGTTAGCGTGACCTAAAGGGTACGGGTTTTAATTCTGCCCCGCACGGCTAGGTCGTACACTGCTGTAGTATCTCTAAACAAGACATATACTCCAGATACTTCATTACGATACAGCCTTTGATGTCTTGATACACTATTAAACACCAATCAATCAAATGAACCTCTGCCATGAAAAATCCAAAATAGACATGGGTATGTACGTGTGTATGTATGTATGTATGTATGTATGTATGTATGTATGTATGAACTTAGTTATCAAAGTCCAGCCACCATAAAGATTATTTCTGGTAGCAGAATTCTTTCCGTTTGTTTCTCATATGATCTTACAGATTCCTCACACATCCGCATGAATCAGCTGTTGGTGTAAAGTATCCATGTTAACAGTACGCTCATTCGTTCTGCCACGGAACGTCAAATTTAGGCCGAGAACTTTAACGCCGCCCCCCCCCCCCCCCCCCCACGTTGCTACAGTAAACGTCTGACAGGTCATGTATGGGCATTTACCCATCTTAAATAGAATGAATATCGTTGTTTTAAAATTGAATTCCAGTTTTGCTTAACCGAAGTCTATTTACTCCTGATTACTGAATGGTATGCACCCTAGCTGTTCATCACGAAACCTTCCGACGAAAATCATCGATCGCTTTGGACTTTTCCGGTGGTGGCCCTAAGGGGGCAGGGGCCAGTTTCATATTACAAATTTTAATGCCGCAATCAGCGACCTAGTATAAAAAAATCAAATACACAAGTGAGGTCAAAAAGGTCCATATTTTTGGATACCTATATTAAAACAAAGCATAAGAAAATTATCCACTTGACCAGAGAAGTCAATAGCAAGCAGTTCATAGCAGAAGTTTATGCACCCCAATCCCAAATGTATACTTCTAATTTTCACGCCCGAAGGTCATTGTTGACATCATGTGATGCTCACAGTGCAAACACAAGCCCTTTTCGTAGATGACAATTCTGAAAAACAGTGTGTACTAAACAGGCTGATGCAGCTGAAAATAGTTGTCATCCAAGCCGTTTTTTAGATATTCTACTTGCCCCAAACCATGTGTTTACTGCTATGGGAGGGAGGCTAGCTTTTCTTCCTATCTGACTATTGGTATTCACTATCAACATATTGCAGAGTAACTATGGAAAGTGTACATGTCTGACGCCAATTACCAGAACACAAGCTCGAAACTCCTAGTTCACAAATATATCCATATCTTTAAATAGTAAAAAAATAATAGCTGACAAAATAAACAATAACCCTAAGTTAAAACATTTGCCAGGGGCCAATTTACAAAACTGGACCCGGCCACCTAAACTGTGTCAAGAAAAGATCACATTCTTTATCAACATGCGTTGCTTTCCGTGTGACACCACAGCGTACAATATTCTGAAATGCACTGGATCACACATGTAGACTGATAGCGTCCAAAATTGTCCAAGTAATTTGGCATTAAGTTTGTTGTATGTACTTCTCGGGGCGTGTAAATAATAATCTTCCAAACGGATATTTATGTATGAGGATCCAAATAAAGGGACTACTTGCCATCTAATGGTATGTAAAATCAAATTCTAAATATTACGCTCATTACTGAAATAATCGATGCTGAACACATACATGAACTGTATTTCCTTTACTGTAACCTTTGCGTATTATGGCATTTCTAACTCGATACCGCTATATATCATCAACACACATCCACACACGCATAAAGACAAAACCATATGAAAAACAAATCGAGTACAAAATTTGAAACATGTCGGAGCCGAATGCGTAAATTTAAACCGTCAATGACTCCCTTGTTCCTTTCATAGAAAAATGAGTCAATAACAATATCAACGTCTAAAGTGACGACCTTAGTCGAATTTCTTAAGTCTGAAAATTTCCTGGAAGATGAATAAAAGGACCAGGAAGTCTATACAGGGACAAAGCATATAGCTTAGGAAGGATGAACTAGGAGACGTTGATATACGGTCAAAAAGAGAGGAAGGTGATGCAAATCAATCGTAGACATTGCGTTATTTTCACCTCTCGTTATGATGCTGAAATAAATCCAGATTAGACACACCTGTTAAATTCTATTGATATAACATATCTTGAATTGGATTTGTCGTTATTAATTTTTTCTAATTAAATTTGTTATTTTCTTGTCAAAGGGGCTCGTATTGTTTTATTTCTTCCCAGTATTCTCGCACAGTTCTCTGTTGAAATTCTATTCTTCTTTCACTCCCGCCAGGCTATAATATCGAGGGAGGCCATCCTCTAGATAACGCCAGCCAAACCCAATTAACCATCCCTCTTACTCAGAGGGCTACGTTAGAGACTGCTCTACTGTGTTGTTCTCGTAGAGGTACCAGTGCATTGTTTTAGCTATAAAACTACTGCGCTTATGATCGTCTCATGACTGGGTACGAGTAAATTGTTTGAATTACAAATGTACAGACAGCATCCAGCGATGTTCTCATCGATGGGTACCAGTGCATATTTCAAAATTTAAGATCAGTAACAAGGATCCCTACCGCCACCCCTAAATAGCGTATTGGGCAGCTAAACACTACTAATCACATAGTTCTTTGTCAACTCAGCAGAACTTAAGGACACCATTATCCTCATCATCTCTTTGAAACGTACTTTTTAGAGACCAAGTTTAACATCTGGAATTTTGTATAGCAAAATTTAGTGTGATACGATGATTGACTGCTGCATGATCTTGGATGTCAACGATATTTTTCATTTTGCTCTTATATTCAATAAAAGAATATAATATTTCCACTACATCTCTTCGATGGTATTGTGGTAATCTATTGGTGAAACGTAACTTTGGTTCAAAAATTGGTTCCTTCAGGTTGGCTTCAATTGGCTCAAGCTTCTGCTCTACAGCATGAATTACAAGAAGAACTTGAAAACAAAATCATGCCAATGTAAACAGACCATGATATTGATTTCAAACTTTACCCAGTTCTTTTCAAGGTTCTTTTTCCTGCTGTTATAATTCATTTTCAGATTCTTAAAAATCCTCTACTAAATGAATATAATGTGTCTCATCCGTATAACAATCGAGTCAAACTTACATCTATTTAGCAATGCCTCTATACATGTCGTATATTCTCTCATTCAAAATTTGTGATTCATCTGAAATAAAATTGTTCTCTTCCTCTATTACAATGTTCTTATCCACTTTGAATAAACTTGTCCCAAGTACTCGTATTTGAAGATGTTGTAGTTTCTCTTGTTTCTCTTTAATTAAGGGTTAAGGCTGTACAGATATGAATTGTTCGAATATGTCTTTTAACAAGCATGCACAAATTTCATGTTTCTAGATTGTTGAGGGCAAATTGGGCAGTTTTTATGGGTTTCCTATTTATTTAAAGATGAAATAGTAAGTACTAAATGTAACAAACAGAATGAAACGAATTTGTAGTACACAGAGCTACATGCTAATTTTACTTATTATTACCTTTTGGTGCTAAATGACAGTAACTGTGTGAAATAGTTGGTAACGTTATTGTAAAGCTTGTTCACTGGAATAAACGTGCATTTGGATTTGATTGTTGGGAAGTAGCTGCGTCTTTGTCAAAAATAACTAAGACAATTTTTTGACAGAGTGTAATATATACTGAATTATATATTACATGTAAACTCATAACGAGGTATATGCACAAAAGAACAGCACTCATAAACTAAAAACAATTAGGAATGAAAGCCATATCACAAAGTCACAGTGATATTTAACCCGCTTGAGTACATATCACTGTGACTTTGAAAGTGAACATATCGGTTCACAAAGAAATTCTTTAAATTATACCTGCATTGAAACATTGAAATGTTTTTATTGCGGCTTGGCCGGGAATGTGGTGGTGGGGGAACGTGGGCCAAAAAATCCAGGTAGACATGTTTGATGTGTTTTGATACGTTTTTATTATCAACGAATATTCCAAATATATTCGCATAAATTAAACAAATATTCTAATCGGGAACTTTAGTATTAGTTTCAGATCTTGTTTCCATACTTTTACATAGCTAATCAGTACCTGCTAAAAGTAGCCACGCCTAAATTAAAAATTGCATTCATTTTTCAACTTTTTGTAGCATAGTTTACATTAATCACCAACACTGTCAGTCTATACTATCAGTCACCACTTTCAGTCTATACTGTCAGTCAACACTGCCAATACATACTGTCAGTCAACACTGCCAATACATACTGTCAGTCAACACTGTCAGTCCATACAGATTTGTTAAGCGAATTCAGTCTTTTTGCTTTTCATACTCACATGGACTATATTATTTTTCTGTAAGCAAATGACAGAGCCTTTGGTAATATTTCATAGTTATTTTTATCTGTACATATTTTCACAGTTCTTGTTTTGAGAAAATCAGCGTCTGATGACGACGCCGCAACGAAGAAATACGTGGACGACAGCGACACGAAGATTGAGAGTAAATTAGCCATATTGCGAGCCGCGTATACGTAAGCACGTTTACGGGTCACCGCAGAAATTTTCAAGAACTTTATAAAATAACCGATGATATCTTTGGAAGTCCAGTGGTTGTCAACGTCAAGCTCGCTGAAATGAATACAAAACTCAGTGATCTAGTCAACATTCAAACGTCAATCGCCGCGATCAACAAAACGCTCGCAGATATATCCAGATGAATCCCCGACGTCGCTGAGAGAGTCAGAAAGATTGTGGCTGGTGTAATGTATAGAACTCAGTTAATCAATGCGGTATACACGGTGGGGTCTGGATGAGCAACATGGTCAAAACAAAATAACACCATCAAACATATCGTTGAGGTCACCGGGGTGTTCAGGCTCTCGGTGTTTAACTTTGAGAAATTTAGGATCTTTACGACATATCCATGGCGTCATTGCACCGATAGATTTTCCGGAACCTTGTCAGTCATTCTAAATCAAAATACCGTGGAAATATTCTTATTGGATCAAGAATACAACACCTAACCTCAACGACGTATTCGTTTGTATGGAATTCGTAGCACCAACTCCTCGACTGATTATTTGGTATATAAGAATGAATCCCATAAATCTTACTGATGTAATCAAGCATGTGCGTAGAAGGCATCGCTGGAAAAGAAACAATCGACTAACCCACGACACAAAAAATATGCCGCAGACGCATCATCGTCATTGACATTGTTGTATATGCAGTGAACTCGCTGGTCCCTAGAGCAACTTTAATCGGCAGATTATCAATAATGTACATGATATCGCCAGTGACAGAAATCGGTATCGTTGTTGTTGTCGGAGCTGCTGGTATCCTTAATATTATCGCGAAAAAACTATCAACTGGTGCGGATAAGAGATTACATGAACACAAAGTAATAACATAGTTGGCGACGCATGCATGTATACATATATCATCGATACTGTCAACAGGGCTAAACGACACTGTAATATCAGCTAGTAAATTTGCTGCAATTACTTAGTTATATTTATTATCGGTATCACAAGATAGACGTCATCGGCAATACTTTGCTGGCGACAAAGTTGCCAACGTCACATTTGGAATCTACATAGATAATAATGACCGAAGAAATTACTACCCGACTAGAACAGATTATCGCTAACATAACACCGCCGACGACCACAATATCAGAGAGGTCATCCAGAATTTCGATATTGGTTTTCCAACTCCGATAAAAGCGTTAATGGAACCAGGCGGATCCAGTCGGTCCCTTCAGATTGTACTGCACATGTACGACTTTATTTATACTTGGCCAAACATCAGAGAAAAATCATTTGGTGGATTAGACGCTTATAATTCATTGGTATTCGCGCATGAAGTCGGACCTAATGACTTTTGAGTCAGGAGCGGTCCCCGAAATTATAATAATTTCTTTTACAAACGCTGACACAATGGCCGTACAGATTTGGCCTTGCAACAATGTAAATATTGCGTTTTATCAGTATCGTCTTTGTCGTCCAAATTGTGTCGCCATCTGTTGTCATAATGGCATATTAGAGATTAGCATGGCATTATCACAACAGACGGCGCTCTAAATTTCTTAAGTTTTTCCTTTACCAGAAACAATGAATGCTCCCCACAGAGCTTTACGACATTCATTTTGTGTCGATAACTCTTTCAGTCCCTTTTATAAGGTGTACGTTAGCAACAAAGTTTTAATCGTCTCTAAAACCATATGCTTTCTCGAAGATCTAAGTGATTTATAGCACCTTGCAAAAACAAAAACGCATACAGTACAGCAAGGTGGTCCAACTTTTTCAACCCCAGTTTTGGCGCGCTTAAGTATTTACCGTCACTGTTTAAGAAATCTACTTCTTAGTGATATCTCTCATTACTTTGGAAACATTAGTTATTTTAGTAAGGATCAGAAATGACAATGATATACTCTTCTTAACGAGCTTTCATCAGACGAACCCTGGTTGTAATGATTGTATTGTACGTCACCTATTTTGACGCACCGCACAGACGTCTATCTTTTCATGTGAAGCATTCCTTAAAGGGCTTCTTATTCTTATCACGATCTTCATTTTGGAACATATTTTGCCGCAAAAACCGAAATAATCAAAATGAGGAAAGTCATGATCGTATCATGATAAAAATGTTTACTTGCGATTAGAAAAATTAGATTTAGTGTACAATTGTTTTCCAATACTTAATTTGCATTGTTAATGTATAGAACCTCAACATTTGAATGTATTTATATATAAAAAAACAACCAAAAATCCAGCTTTAAAACTGGTTTGCATCCTTTAAAACTTTTGTCTCTAATAGTGGAAATAATCAGAGACAAAAGATGTTACAGGATATTTTACTTTTATCTATTGTAATTCTTACCATTATCAAACCAATTAAAATTAATAATTTGGTTCAAGAATTTTAAAAATATAAATATAGCACCCTTGGGTTCTAATTATTCAGCTGCTCTTTGTCACATGAAATATTTTTTTTTAAAGAACTAAAAAGAATTTTTGAAATATGAATGTAGTGACGCATGATTCTGACTTGGTAATTGTGCTGCTCTTTGCAATATGAAAGTAGTTTAGTGAATTATCTATGATCAAAGAAAGAGAGAGAAAGAAAGACAGAGAGAATGCGCCAAAACTGCATATTTCATTAAGTCATTGTAATTGCATACATGTATCATGGGTTGGTGAGTGTGTTTTGGGACAGTCTTCAGCAAGTATCAACAAAAGAATAAACTCTACTGATCTTACTCGATAATTATACAGGGTAGAAATTTACAGATCACTGTCTTTTTGTTTGGTTTTATTCTATTTAATTGCCTACATGAATCATTGGGTAGTTGAGGGTGTTTTGGGACAGTTTTTGTTGTTTTAGGGTCTTCAAGGGGTCTTACATTTGGTGATAAATACCAATATGGGGAAGAAAAAACTCTCCTGATCTTACTAGATCATTATGCAATGCAGGATTTTACTGATCACTGTCCTTTTTTAAGGTTTGATTCAATATAATGGTATACATGTATCCTGGGTAGGTGAGAGTGTTTTCAGACAGTCTTGAGCTAGCCCCATTACTTTCAGGATGACAGATAGAAAAATTAAACTGTTGGATGTCTAATTCATGCATAAGTTGTTGGAAATAATCGAACATAAAATTTGCTGGACAGATTTTGGGAGGCAAACAAGTGTTAAAAACGTTGCCTAAACCTTTAGAACAGTTTTTGCTTTAATATTCTTCAAAGGAATAGACTATGGAAATCTCGAGGACTCACACATTATGGTCAGCAAGTATTGGTTGCTTGACTTGGTATTAGGTAAAGAACTGACAGTCTACCATTTTTCTGTTAAATGGCTTGTCAAATGGTAAAATGCAGGAATAGGTTGCCGATGTGCCTTAGATATATTCGAATTGGGATTTCCTACCATTTGACAAGTGTGACAGGATCTATGGTACTTAAAAACATCACTTTTAATTTTCAGTAAATAAAAATGATTCAGGATCTTGTGATAAGTCTTACTGACACCAAAATGACCAGCTTAAGGAGTTTTATGGGCTAGCCTATGCATTTCCTGTCTATATGACTTAGGAACAACAATTTGATTGCTCACTGACCACTCATCACCAGCAGGTACATCAGGTGTCTCCATTTTTTCATAATGACCCAATTTTTCACAAAGTAGCAAACTGGTACTTGTGTGGCTTTAATTTCTAAAACCCAGTCTTGTGCCTTCTCTAAGGAATTCGCATTAAAATGACTTGCATGATTATAAAGTAGCTGTTACTTTCTGCTCAGATATCTTATAACTGCAGTCAGAAATTGGCTTGTGGTTTCTATTATTCTGTGAAGAAACTAACTTACTTATGAATCTCTCTCTCTCTCTCTCTCTCTCTCTCTGCTGAGTGATTAAGACATTTAAATTCTGTAATTTACCTTATCCATTGTACAAAGAGACATACATTAGGGATAAGAGGCCACATTTACAGTTTCTTCTCAGGTTCATAAATATAATAGTCTTGTGAAGGTCAAAGTATCGGAAATAACAAATTAGCAAATAAAATCTAATCCTTTTCATGGTCCTTTGCTCAAGTGCAAACAACTTGGTTTTATTGCCCATAAAATAAACTCATCAAAAAGTGAGCAATTTTGTACAGTATATATATTGAATACAGATCCAGTAATGGAATGTTTTTGGGGATTAATTCTTGACACAGACACTAGGGAATATAACCTGACTGTTCTTGAGTCATAATTTACAAATGTGTGTGGTACACAAATGGTAATGTGTCTTGGTCAATCCAGAATTTACAGTTTTAATTCCTCAGAATTTGCAATGATGAGTGTATGTCCAATCCAAAAGCCAGATTGTTTGAAAAGCTTGTCTTCATTCATGTTTTATTCATGTGAAAGTGAAAAACAAAAGGGATTGGCAAATATATCTATAAGAACAATGTAACAAGACAATCCAGGTATTTGTTCCTTATAATTCCCTACCTGTATGATAATGTTTGTTTCAGACTAATTCATCTAACAATATTATCTTTATGAATGCCGGTTTAAATTAAACTTTTTTTCTCTTATATTTCTTATGAGAAGTTAAACATAGGACTGTATATTGTTTTTATTTATTTATTTTGCTTTATTGCATTGTTGTATTGTGCTGATATTTTTTGTGTCGTGCCAATATTAGCTTATATTTTAAACAGGATAAAATAATGATAAAACTTGTAGTAACTGGCATAGCATTTGCAACACGACATAATACAGAATCAATTCAGTAGTTGGCAAATTCCATGATACAAGGACGCAGAGAGAAAGTAGATCTAGACACTTTCAAGCAGCCATTTGCAGCTTGCATCAATGAAGAATAGAAAATTCATGAATAGAATTATGAATGTAGCACTTGCAATCAGCCATTGACAATAATGCAGAAGGAAAGTAGCACCTGCAAACTGCCACGTACAATCTGCATCAATGAAGAAAGAATACAATATACATTGATAGAATTATGAAAGTAGCACTTGCAAGCAGCCATTTACAATGGATCATCAAGGAAGATTAGATAATACATGCATATAATTATGGCGGTAATCCCCTCCTTAGGTTTTGGCTCTAAACTTTCTCGCCGAACACTTGCGAAATGATATGCACAATACTCATTAAACATTTTTTTCCACATGGCGTTGTCAATCCAATCATAAGCCACTTACGACTATATTTTGCTCGTGTGATCATTATATAATATTCCGTGATAATAAACAGTTAGAGAAAAACTTGCCTTAATTATATAATGGGTAGATGGGCTGTAGCAAAACAATTGCAAGAACAATATTATAATCTCACCAGTTTTAGACCAGCCCTTGTTAAGTCAAAAATTGACATAAAAACTTTGCGAAATCAGATGAAATCGTTAGAAACCACAAGAGAAGAGATTGCAATATTATATATTATTAAACCAGCCGTGGTAAGTTTGATTTTGATAAGATAGACGATAAGTAAAAACGTCCACCGTTTGATTTACAATTATACGAACCTATCCAAACGGTAAAGAAGGAGTTTAAGTGAGACGGTGCTGATGATAAACGCTGATGATCAAATGTATCTAGCTGATGATAAAAAGTATTTATTTAGAATAAAATTTATTGTCGAACACGATGTCAGCCAGTATGGCCTAACATAGATTATCCTGGATAAACTCTACCCTGTTCAACAATCACGAGCACGTAGCCTGCAAAACGCGGTTACAGACAAAAATTCTGCACCTGAAATTCTGACGGGCACTGAGAAGACATATTATGAAAAATTGTATCCTGTGACTGTTGTTGTTTACGCACTTTATTGTTTAAACGAACCCGATATTAATGCTTTTCAACCAATACTAACTGATCTCTTAAAGTTTGTAGCCCGGCGGGTGGCAGAAAATGTAATGAACGCCCCACGAGGAAATCGACTGACAGACTCGAGAATCAAAAACATAAACAAATGGAAAACACGTGTTAACGATAATTAGCCTGTACGGAAGACATCGCAGTGTTGGAAAAGCGATTAAAGGTTCCGGTAGTAGTACAAACAATAACGGAGGAGGTTTTGTACGATTCAGGAAACTATTGTAGTAAAGACGCCATGATAATGATAGTTGACCACAACGATCATGCCGATAAAGAACTACTAGATTTTACCACGGTAATATTTTTGAGGAAATTTATAATTTTAGCAACAATGGTCCTGTATCGGTCTGGCTGTTGCAGAGCGATTCAGAATCGGAAGCAGGATCCACTGGTGAATCCTGGTTTGATCAATTCGTGTTGCCGTCAGGCAACCTTTATCGCGAAGAATCTCTCCACGATCAAAAGAAACTGTCGGCGTTAAAACATACCATCGTCGATTCACAAATCTGAATAATTGCTGAATAATTATTTTACAATCTCGTCTGTAGTTGATCATGTCGCCTGACAAAAAAATTGATGGCCCCCATCACCGCGGGGGTGTCACGATGATATGTGGCGTTCATGTATTGAATTAGGACATGGGGGCCTTTGAAAAAAAAACAAAATATAATTGAGCTGATGTAATTTCAGCTGACGTGGTGGCTTATCCACACTATTTTTGTTTTCTTGGAGCGGGTGAATGTCAGCCGTAATTATCTCAATTTGGTCATCCAACACATAAAATGCCACAAAAACAATTGGCCACAAGAGAAATCTGACTGCCAGAGGATTCCGATATATAGTTTGCAAAAGATATGAGCCGAAATATTATTGGCAAATTTACCCAGGGAGCCTCATCTGATAATAAGTGCCGCTGTACAAGATTAATTATGGACCAACCAGATCTTGATTTTATAATCGCAGATAAAGCAGTGAAAGGTGTAGTAGCGTCCAAGGAGTGTGCAAACGTACCAGATGAAACCCCGATCGGTACTATTATCAGCCACTCGACTTAGTTTACTTATCTCAAAACGTTCCTTTTGAAGCTCAAATATTCTACGTTGATTCACTTCAACGTAGACTACTTGAGCGTGATAATGAATGATTTGCCACTTGCAGTTCCACTATGTTATCTTCCAGCGGATACTCGTCGCCAGAATATTCCCGTTGATATTGCAGGAACGGCAACCCAGCGAATGCTATTTCTTAATGATATCGTTTGTTTTCCCATTTAAGTTGTTTAGCAGGCATTGGCCCAGCCATCATACTATACTCCGCGCAGCATGCAAAAAAATTCACTCATTGCAGGGACAAAAATTTCAGATACTAATGTTTGTATTGTAGACGATCATGTCTAATGGTCAAATGTAGTGTATTTCGCAGTATTCAGAGTTACAGCAATGTCTCAGCTGCGAATTGTAAAGAAAAAATTAGCTAGCTATCAGCGACATGAGAGAGAGAGAGAGAGAAAAAAACGCTTAGTTTGATCTTGAAGTTGAATTGATCATGACGCTTCAGCAACGAGAAAATAATCACTGTACTTGCTGTAACACAATAATGTTGTGGGAATATTGTCCTAGTGATGTACGACAATTTACTGCGAACAGAATAGATAGAAGTTTTGAGTTTCACCGACATCGGGGCTCTAGTGCCCTTTGCTAGCGCGAAACAAACCTGGTGGTAATTGTGTATTTTCAGGAATTATCTGCATTTGTTCACGGAGCCGCCAAATATAGTCTGTAGAGTGTGGGCCTATCGGTAGGTCTTAATCCGCTGCAAATTTTATGTGTGTTTACGCTCCAGATAGGATCAGTGCTTATTTTTATACCACAATCAAGTCCACCAGGTTCATATAAATACCTGACTGTCACATTGCTGCCAAGCACTGCTCTCACAGGTGAGTCACGCCACCTAACCTGGATGTGTTTCATTGCGATTGCATAGATGTTGCATAGCAATTCTACGCGTGACTTCGTTGTTTAACGCAGCTATCACGTGCGGTAGTCTCGCAACCCATTCGCGAGATCTGTCCTTGCTGAGTAATTCCTAGGCGTACTGATGTCCAAACAATCGCTAAGCAAGTGTTCGATTAAATCGTTCAACGACTTCCTGATCACGATGTATGGCGGCATGTCCTCGTCTGATTTCAACGTTATGTTGTTGCATCAGCGACGTTACCCGCAAAAAATTCTTTGCCATTATCAACCTGTAGAAGTCATGGCCAGCGTAAATATCCAAACGAATAAATTCGCTCAAACAGCAGCTGCGACAACAGTTGCTGTTTTAGTCGATAGCGGTTCCCACTTCATTGTTATCTACTTGTAACGTATTTGTATGTACGAGTCTGTCGTTTGCATGATGTGCCAGTGATAGTGTCATATAGTAAAAACAAAAATATCTGCCTGATGAACTTCGTTGGGCGTGCTGACATCAAATCGTCCATGTTGAATTGTTTTAGGTGGCGGTGGAAAATTTGTCATATTACCCGTCCGGACAACCAGTCTTCGACAGCACCATGCGAAACACCTGCTGCATCGGCTAGTTTGTTGATCGTTGCTGTACCGTTCCAGTATTATCTTGGACCATTATAAATCGGTTTCCTTATAAATTACCGGACAATTAATTGCCCATTCATATCGCTAACTTAACGCTCATCGCCGATCTTATCAACCAGTTGGCGAGCGATTCTCTCATGCTTTTATTTTTTTATCGAATTCAACGTATGAATTAACTTTACATCAGCGATATATCGTTGTTGAAGAGATTTATTTTTATACGCGACGTCATGTGCGTGGCACTCTTGATCAATCGCATTTACTGGAAATTCGCCTGGTTTTGGTTGATTTTAACGTCAAGTCTGTTATCAAGTCGGTTTCCAAGACCACAATAGTTATAAACCTGAAGATGTTTCTCTCCAGGATACTTAACCCATGGAGCTCCTGGTAATTTGCCGAGTGCCGCAGCAATATAACCGCCACTTGACGTTGCGCGAGACGCCACAAACTTATATTTTTATGCCGCATTTTATACACTTGCCTGTAAGTTCTCGCCTGTTTTTCCTCTTCGTTGTTGATCTTTTTTGCGTCCCAAACCCACATCTAGTCGTTATTGTTGTCGTGCTTCAGTGAAAGATTTCATCTTGCCAAACAGGCTTAAGTACAAGGCTCGAACTGGCCACAAGCAAAAGAAATCAACATTTTGCGACGCCCGGACGGGGTGGGGTGGGGGAGTCTAGTCACCATGCAAAGCTTGGATTGGCTTATGGCAGTTAAAAATTAACATTTCCCAAGGCCCGGATTGGGGGGGGGGGAATTAGGCCAGGAAGTGGTCGTTTTCCCCCAAAGGTCGGCTGACCAACACTGCTGCTAGCCAACTAAATCAATTACAATTGGATAAGTTGATTACACGTGTCCGGAATACGGTATATGCCTGGAATGTCCGACTGGACTGACTTTTAACAGACTATAAAGTACCCAAAATGGACATTGGGATATTCTGCTAAGTCATAACAAACTGAAAATCAAACTTGTTAAATACTTCTTTTAACTGAAACCTATATACGGGTATTAACACAATCATATACGTGGGATCAACATTGTAGTATGTGTGAAATGTCCTTGCGGTTTCCTATAAACGGTATAATGTAATCTCTACCGTATACTATATAGTGATAATTTTATTCAAATTTGGTGAAAAGGTGAATCCAGAGGCCCAATCCTGGCATCTCAACACATGTCTGAGACAATGAGAAAAATAACAAAACAAAAACCCCATAAAAAATATTTAAAAAAATAACCTCTCAACCATGACCATATACCTGGGAACTACTTCCTTGTCTCAGCTAAGTTCCATTAGTCAAGTGGGTTGCTCAACAAATAATTGTCATTTTCAAAAAGACTTAGGAAAACACATGTTGATAACTATGACCTTGTACGAATGTACATAAAAATCAGTAGCAAGATTTTTTGTGACAGCAACTTATATAAACTTTACAAAATAATTAATTATATTCCAATACGACACGTAAACATATTACTGATACAAAGCTGATATCTGCATTTCATGTACAATCGTTAAAGAAAATGAAGAAAAGGATACGGTCGGTTTTTAATTATACTGTTAATTCCATAGCTGTACAACGACTTGAAAACTTAAATAAAGAATCCAATGTGGAACAGTTAACTTTCCGGGATAAGATAATATGGAGTGGAGATTTGTGACGGGATTCACTAAAATTGCTTCTGATAGAATCAATGTCCGACAACAGTTTACACATTTGTTTGCGATCTGGATGATGGATATTTAAAGGCTTTGCCGACTTTGATATAACGCCTATATGATACCAGGTTCTTCAACTTGTCTTGTTATACGTTATTTTTAAAAGATATCATGCCGTATTACATGTTATCTGTAAATGATATAATGCCGCATTGCACGTTATCTTTAAAGGATATAGTGTCATATTACACGTTATCATTTAAAGAGTATATTGAACAGAAAAAGCAATGTAGTAAGCAGTGTGACTATTCAGAATTTTTAAATTATGATTATTTAGTGATTTACAATTTGAATTTCAGGGGAATTTTGCAGGTTTTAAATCGTTCTTTTTTATAAACTATTTAATTCAGCGTTACAAAATTTACTTTTCTACTTGTTTCGTTTATAAAATTCTGCCAAACTCGCTAGGTAAACAAATGATCGTTCTAATACCAATTTTCTATTGAAATATTGGCAAAAAAATATTTTTTGCCCGAATATTCTTTTCAGCCACAGTAGAAACAAATACTTTGCATGATGTCATAAAAGAGAACATATATACTTTTACTGCACAAGCGACTATCAAGCGGAAAATATATACAACCACCCTGCTGTAGTCTAAACAACAAAAATGTTACTGATATAAGCTTGTCTCCATATTTATTCCACCTTTGGGTATATTTTTAACTGACAATTAATAAATTAAAGAAACTGAATTATCTTGCTCTACCGAATCTTAGATAAAACATTTTTTTCTTCAAATAAATGGTAAGTACCTCAGTGTTAGAAAGCCATACATTAAAAGTAAATACAATGTACTTTTCAAATACTTAAGAATATTTAAACACATGCTTCAGCATTGTTAGAATGACGCCTAGTGTGATTAATTATGTTTTCATAGAGAAGCAAAGTTAGGAAAGATAACAATTATAAAGGCGTCTTTTAGATATAAAATGTTGCCGAGTCTGCAGAAATGTGGAACATTTATGCGAAGCAATGTGTGGCAAGGGTTTATTTTTATGTCATATTCATCAAATGAAATCTTTACACTCTAATAGACTTGCGACTATTTCCATTTTTTTTCAGGGGATCGACTTCGTTCCAGAACCTTGTAATCTGAGCCTTTTTATGTATGGTAAGTGTCATATTCTGTGAACGTAAAAAGTACAATTTCTTTCAGTGCTGATCTTCTGATGATCTGCTTTAATGCGGGACACCTGATAGCATTGTGGCGGTATGGGGTTAAATGTTCATTTAATGTTCGTAGTGTTAAGTTTCAGACTTTATTGAATTGCCGACTCATTCTGCCATGCGTGAAAGGGCAAATGGAAGCGAGATAAAGATGCGTTTAAAACGTTTATGGTGTGTGAATTTTTCAATTTTCTAATGACATTGCTACTAACCTCTCTACAGCTATTTATAATTGTTAACCGTGCCTGTAATAATAATAATAATAATAATAATAATAATATTATTATTATTATTATTTAAAAAATAATATATACTAGTACTACAACTTTTACTACTGCTGCTATTACCACTACTACAATTACTACAAATAATAAGATAATGATCTTGCTATGGCTATCGCTGCTGCAACAATAAATACTGTTACAGCTGCTACTACTGCTTATGTCATTGCTTCTAAAACTACTGTTGCTGCTACTACTACTACTATTACTACTACTACTATTCTGCATTCATTTTCAATAATAATAATAATAATAATAATAAGAAGAAGAAGAAGAAGAAGAAGAAAAATGCCCTTCCAATAGCCACTGCTGCTACGGCTATAACAACAACAACAATAAAAACTGCTACCACCAGGGCCGGTTTAACCCAATAGGTGAACTATGTGGCCGGCTAGGGCGCAAAGATGGGGCGGGAGACGTCAAGAGCGAAGTACATTGTCTGGTTATTCATTGTTATCATTAAATATGTAGACTAAATACTGAATTTTTTATTTAAAAAATTGTCAAGACGAACGTGTATATTGAACAGTTTATAATAAGCGACGCCCAGAGTGGGTGGGGTGGGGAGGAGAAAAAAGGTGAAATGTTCGCCTAACGACACAAGAACCCTTGCACCGACCCTGGCTATACGAAGCAGACACCAATGTTTCTACAGCTTTTGAAACTACTGCTTCAAATAATAGATATCTCTACAATCATTATGAGCTCGACCACTGCTGTTGCTGAAACGAGTTTTACTTCAACCATGGCTATTTGATAATCATTATCACGCCGGATACAGTTAAAGGTTCAAAGTATGTGACAGATTTTTCAGTGGATCTTAAATAAGACCAGTTCGTACTAGCTTCCAGTAACAAATCCAATCAATTTAGTCAACAACAAAATGCAAAGTTGGTGATGATAAAAGCTGAAAATTTGAGGTTCTCCTCTTTGATCATTAACATAAAGACTGGGTTTGGGTACAATAATTTCGATACTTCAACTCATTTACATGTGTGTGTGTGTGTGTGTGTGTGTGTGTGTGTGTGAGAGAGAGAGAGAGAGAGAGAGGTGGGGCCTATGGTTCTATTCTCGTTTGTAAAAATCGTAAATTGTTATGGTTATTCGTCATCCTCTTTTCCCATCATTGCTCTCTTTAACATCTGTATAATTGTCATAATTGTTGCCTCACCATCTACAAACCTTTTTAGTATGATGAATTTTAGACAGCATCACAATGTGTATTGTTGGTTGAATATATTTTCCTATGTTCAAAGCAGAGGTCTACGTTCATTTTTCCTCTTTCTTACTATCTTCTTTATTTAAGGGCCCTGCACGAGGAGGAGAAAAGCTCCACAAAAAATACCAAAACAAACACAAGTATAAACATTACTTGTGGTAGTAGATTATTCTAACCTGTTCCAACTACTCAAATGCCCAACGTGTCTGGAAGAATTGCTAAAAACAAAATGGTCTCCTAATCTATGTGAAATACTCTATATGTTTTAATAAATCTATGTGCATGTTTATGCAGTGCCGGATTATCCAAGTAGCAAAAGTAGCCTATGCTACGGGCCCCGCACTTTCAAAGGCCCAGCGCTAAATGCTTTCAAGCTATCAATTCCGGTTCAGGGATTCTGCACTTGCTCTATTACTATAGCAATATACTGCTTTCAACGTCAGAACTATCAGACATACGTGTCGTATTATCTGGCTGTATAACAAATGAAAAAAAAACTACAATTACTTTACGATGCAAGTTTTAAAAAATAAGTTTAGGGCCTCTTTATAACATACACTACATGTCCCGCACTAACTTAATCCGGCACTGTATTTATGTGAACTTAAACGACTTAATTCTGCTTACGTTTTTAGTCGTGCATCATCAATCCGTCAATATCTGGTTTTCTCGACGTTTTGTAAAACCGATTGACCAATTTAGACACAATTTGACAGGATGCGTTTGGCATTAATACCTTTAAAATCTTATTTAAATTATTCGAAAAGAAATAACGATCTTGCAACTGCCACAACATTTAATAAAATGTCCGAGAACGTTTGGAAATGCCGTCGACCAATGTCGAGAGATTCACTGCATTACAAGTTTCTAAATCAAAAGACGGTATTGTTGTGATTACTAAAAGAGAAAAATATTTAAATAACTTCCTTTAAAGCAAAAGCAATTTTAAATTTTCAGCAAACTGTAACAAACCTCTGAAATTTGTAAACGTGATACTGACTGGCGAAAATTAAATCCAGCCTCCAGAACAATACAAACTATCAAAAGGTTTTGTTTTGAGGAAAACACTCCACATGTTTTAACAAAACCTAACAGCATGCATGCATCAATACTTCGTTTTTTAATTGTACAAACAACGTTTGAACGAAGCTTGACAGCATGCAGGCATCAAGACTTCGTTTTTTATTTTGTACAAATGAAAACCGCACAAAGGCATCTACAAAACCGTATGAGCACATTTTAACCCAATTTAATAGGAATGGTTTCATCGAGGTCCAATTAACCATATTGCCCAGAAAATTGATTTTACGTGGTTTTTATTTATTTTATTTTTTGGGGGAGCCAAAGTCATGTAATTAATCTCAGACGTAGATGGGCCTCTTGCTTATGTAACTGGCTGTGGGAAAAGAATTAATAATTTTGCCAACAGAAATTCAACAGCTCTTTCGGTGATTGTATTTTATAATGTAGATTTTGTACTTTTACGTTTGACGATAAATTTACGTGCTGCCTCGTGATATGAAACAGGAATACATGAAATTAAATCAGCCTGTACTTTTACACTGATTTATGTCTGACTGCATGCGAGTTCTGCAATCTGAGACTACAACTCAATGTATATGGGTAACCTAGTTAGGAGTAAATGACCCTTTTATGCGTTTCATCAAAAGACATTTTTTTATACACTTTTAGAGTAACCTCAAAGCTAGCCTGCGTAGTGGGACTGGTACCGGACGTCATCTGGTCTACTTATTATCATATGAACCAGCTTAAGTAATTCAAGTTTTGATGTGAAAATCTGCATGCATCTTTAAACAGCAACGATGGGTCCCCATTGCACATTTCGTCAAAATTGAGTAAAAAAATTACTAGTTAATGCAAGATGAATTTGACTTGTATTGGCAGATTTTCCAATGTCCGATTTTCAATAATCCACGATTCAGACAAACATGTCGAGCATACGTAAATGCGTAACAACTTACAGTTGGCTCAGTCATGAGTACACTAAGATTGACGATAACGTTATTAATTCGCAAGTGTCAAGAGACCAATGGGTAGACCAATATCTAATAATGTAACGCAGTAAACCTCAATCTAATTAAACTCAGATCTCCGCTGTCCCACGTACAACTCTGGAGATTTGATTTTGATCAGATTGCAGTAAACCCAGATCCACTTGAACAAAGAGAAACAAAATGACCGTACTAAAATAAAACATATCTGGTCCTGATAAAAAGAAAATCTTAAGGCTTTGCTGGAGCCTAATAAAAAGGATTATTTATTATTGGAATATGGAAAAGATGTTGACACTGCTTAAAATGTCAGACACTGACCACTTAAAAATTTTGTTGCGGGGGGGGGGGGGGCGGTAGTGGATGGGGGCGGGATCTATTTTATAGAAAGAAAACAAATGGTTTTTAAATAATAAGTACAAGATTAAATATTATGTATTTTGTTCCCCACGTGTGCAACCTAATTCAACTTTAAAAGGCAAAACAAAGAATACAGGTACGTTTGCGAAGTATATGACGAAATGTGCCATACAATATTACTGTGTTTAATCAACACTTTTCATTCATATATGAGATGTTCAGTGCGTAATTAAGCTATAAATTAACGTTTATATTTTGGTAACTTTATTCAGAAAATGAAGTCAAGTAGACAGTAATCCACAAGTAATCCCGAGAATGTAATTTTCAAGTGCGCATTCCGTTAAGAACATGTCCATCAACACCATAAAGAATCCAAGTAATGACCTCAAACTGTTTATTAAAATGAAAATTTCCATACCCAGATTATTTAAGTAAAGAGAACTAGTGTGAATAAAAAATAATAAAAAATAATCTTACCAATATAGACTAGCATTCGTATCTGATAGTTGTTGTTGTTGTTGATGTTGTTATGAGTTTAGCACCATTTTTCAGCACATCATATGTTATACATGGCGGCGTATCTGATAGTAAAAGGTCCAGATATTTATGTTTGCTCGTAATGTCAATCTTCACAAAGGAAATCACTCTTCTAAATGTTTCTTTGATTGGTACCAGGCCCACTTACAATAGAACAAAGACAATTTTATCAGTGCAAGAATTAATCACAATTTAGTGACCGAATACTAGACCCACCGCATCTACGCTTAACTTAACTAGTTTTAACTATTGAAACACCTTTTTTTACTATACAGAAAACGATTTCAAATAACTATCACACATTATCTTTCATTTAGCTCCGCATTCAGTAGTTTCAAAAAGCATTTTTTTTAGACATTGAGCTGATTTAAAAAAAAAAAATCTCATTTAACAGAACTAAGGGGTTTTGAGTAATAATCGAAGAACATAAAAAATTGCTCACATATTGGTGCTGTTTTTTATTTTTTGGGAAAGGCATGACTTCCTGTCAATTGTAGTCAGTGTCTATTTTTAGAACATTTTTTTCTCTCATTTTTTTTGGTGGTCATCCTTGACATAGACGACGTCATTCTTGGTGCTGATTAAAATTACAGCCTTCATTCTTTAGAATAAATGATTCTGATGTGCATTGTCTGGTTGTATTTCTTAGATTTATTGCACAGTGAGTAATCAGGTATTGATGATATCCCAGAGGTAAAATATATGAACATTGGCAAGTTACTTTGATTACAGCTCAGCCGCTCCTGAAACGCCTGTTAACCTATGACAAGAACATAACTGTACCTTTTCCAGAAACATATTTTGATTAATATAAATGGTCTTTGGATTTTGACAAACTGAATAGTTCCATACTGAAAAGCAAATAAAGATAATATTTAGGGAAAATAAACGTGTACCGAGTCATAATAGTCGTAGCGGGGAGAGAGAGGAGAGTACATGACCCTTAAATATAGAGCTGGGTACCGCGAAAAAATTAGCACAAGCAAATCAATGATGTGAGACAGATTTTTAAAAAAATCTGTCTGTCAGTAACTGGAAAAATATATTGCTTTGATTTATAGCAAAATAGCTCCATAATATATCCATTTACAGCTCCGGTGGCCTAGTGGTTAGAGCGTCCGCCTGGGATGTGGGAGGTCATGGGTTCGATCCCCGGCCGAGTCATGCCAAAGACTTACAAAAATGGTACTAACTGCTGCATCGCTTGGCGCTCAGTATTAAGGGGTTAATGTTAGGAGTGGTCGGTCTGGTGTCAGGATAATGTGACTCGTTGGGACATCATGCTACATGTCTGCGGCATGATGCCTCAGTCCTAGACGTCACTATAAAATGCATACATCATAGCGATATGACCAAAAAATTGTTAAAGCTACGTTAAAAATCCAAACCTCTCTCTCTCTCTCACACACACACACACACACACACACACACACATGATATTCCTAGGAAAAATATTAAATAGATTTAAATAAAAGAAAAATATTTATCCTGACACCAGGCTGACCAGTCCTAACAATTAATGCTGAGCACCAAGCGAGGCAACTGTCAGTTCCATTTTAATAAGCATTTGGTATGACTAAGCCGGGGACGAACCCATGACCTCCCGCATCCGAGGCGGACGCTCTAACCACTAGGCCACTGGAGTGGCCAGAGAGCCTATTGATAAAAATATGAAGTACAATTGAAGCCTAAAATTTTCTATCTACACTAGTATTGATCATTTAGGCAAGAAAACTTAAGCGTGATGCCTTCCCCTGATATTTTTTAGATAGATCCTGTAACATTCAGTGCACATACTAAACAAACGAGAAAATGTTTGTGGACAAGTGTGCTTCTGAAAATCGTAGGATGATTCGCAGTCTTACAAAGGAATAAATATGCTTAGCACATTTATATAAAAAAAATGACGTGATTTTGCTTGTGTTTTTTTTTTTCTTCTTCTTCTTCTGTTAAGTTGTTTCTAATCAGATTTTTTCTGAAAGTTGAAATTTGTCCGAATCTATTTCGTAATTAATTTGGCCACCGCGTTGGCATACCGTGACAGGTGTCATATATGCGACAAAAGTAACGTAGATTTATATTTGTCACTATCAATTTATGAAAGATGCAGCCGTTTTGTAAAGAAAGATAATTTTGAACTATTTTTCACGAATAACGAAAACACCTTTTTAATCTCATTAAAGTCGTAAACAAGATTCCTAGGGAATGTCCGCACATTAATTTATGACAGAAACTACCGAGGTACCGGTGCGGAGATAAAGTACCGTGGTGCGTACAACCGAAGAAAAAAAATACCTCGGAAAACCGGTATACAGGTAATACCGCGCAACTCTACCTAAATCTAATATTCTGAACACACTTTTAAAGCTACCAACCTCAAAATTCCAACAATCCTTTAATATTTCATTAAAAAATGAAAAACTGTAAACTTTGAATTTGTTTAGAATTTCAATGTCGTTTTACGATTTTTAGTGGTAACAATAAAACTTGCATTGTCTGAAGTAATGAGGCATTTATTGTACTACTCACTATTCATTGTCTCAGTTTAAATTTGTTCTTACTAAACAGTCAGAATGTGGCCTTTATTCAAAACAAATGAAGAAGTATTCTAGTTGGTATTGCGCCTGCAAATCACTTATGATACTTAGTATGGGTTGAAACAGCCAATGGCATGTGCTTATGATGGTGCGATATATTAGTAACACATAAGGACTTTATAGATGTCTCACACTGACTTTTAAAAAAAAACATAGTCACATTGTGCTATGTATATTTAATTTGCATTGTTTGCAAGAGTTGTTTAAATTATATGTTATGGATAATTAAATTTTGGAAGTGACCTTGTCCAAAATAAAATTAATCGTTTACCTGACCTGAATCATTGATGTTGGTTTTGTAAGCGTATTTATGTCACTGTGAGTCCAGAATATTGAAAATTCCCTTCAAATGTCCGTTCTACGTGTTGTTTACTACATTTTATATTATAATTTAAAGAAACAGACCTTTTACTTGTAACTAAGATTTGATCTTGTAAACATTTGGAACTTTTATTTTCTTTTGTTTAAAATGCTAATTGTGATCCGAGGTCAGGTAGAGGACTATATAAACTTCTTTTTTCTAAACATTTTTTGTGCCGTAAGATCTGAGCAGAATCAGTTGTATTATTGCTGTGTTCAGTATTTCAATTGGGCTGAAATTTATTTAGTCTCATAATTTAATTCAAGTTATTTTTCTCTGGAAATGCAAAGGGCTCATAAATAACACTCAGTCTGTCTACTAAATTCTATCTTAAACCCCACTCAGTCTAATAAACTTTAAAGAACAACCTATTCAGTCTGTCTAATAAACCCCAAAATACAGCCCAGTCAGCCTGTCTACTACACTCTTTAGTACGGCCCATTCTGTCTACTAAACTCAAAACTACAGCCCAATGTATCTGTCTACTAAGTTCAATAGTACAGCCCACTCAATTTGTCTACTAAACTCTAAAGACCAGCCCACAAATTCTGTGCACTAATCTCTATAGTACAACACAATCAGTAGGTCTACTGAACTATATCATACAGACTATTCAGTCTTTCTAGTAAAAAAACCCTAATAAACGGCACACTCGGTCTGTTTACTAAACTTGTTTAATACAGTCATCTTAGTCCGTCTGCTAAACTATAGTATAGCTCACTCAATCGGTCTACTAAACTCTAAAGAACAGCCAACTCAGTCTACTAAACTCGGTGATATAGCGCACTCACTCATTCTACTAACATCAATAGTATAGCCCACGAATGTTGTCTACTAAACTCTACAGTCTAGCCCACTCAGTATACTATCTAAACTCTAAAGAACATCCCACTCAGTCTGTCCACTAAAATTGTCTATTGCAACCCACTCAGTATGACTACCAAACAATATTACAGCACAGTCTGTCTACTAAATTCTATACTACAGTCAGTCAGTCTATCTACTAAACTCACTCACTCATTCTACTAACATTAATAGTATAGCCCACGAATGTTGTCTACTAAACTCTACAGTCTAGCCCATTCAGTATACTATCTAAACTCTAAAGAACATCCCACTCAGTCTGTCCACTAAAATTGTCTATTGCAACCCACTCAGTATGACTACCAAACGATATTACAGCACAGTCTGTCTACTAAATTCTATACTACAGTCAGTCAGTCTATCTACTAAATTCATTAGTACATCCCGCTCAGTCTGTCTACTAAATAACTAGTGTATTACAGTACAATCAGTCTGTCTACAAAACTCTTTATCACAGCCCGCTCAGTTTGTCTAATCAACTCTCAAGAACAGCCCACTCGGTATATCTACCGAACGTTCCAGTACAGCCCACTCAGTCGGTCTACTAAACTATATAACAGCACATTCAGTCGGTCTAGTAAATTGCAAAGAACAGCCCACTCAGTCTGTATATTCAAGTATTTCCCACTCATGAGGTGAGATGATTTGGTCTACTGAACTCGTTAGTACATCCCACTCATCAGTAATAGAAAAGAATTGGGGTTCTGCGTGACGAAAGAGTTAGCCACCCAATTCAAATCTAGCACTGTATTATGGGGGCTGTGGTTAACGTTTGTGTTACAGCACAGAAGGAATGAGTCTCTCCTACCTAGAGTGTTCTGGCTCACTAGGCTTTGTTTTCCCTGAGAGGGTCAATGTGTTAGATATGTACCTTGTAATAGAATGTCACTACCGTTTTATCTCTGGAGTGTAGATAAGTTGTGACTCAGATCCGATCGAATTAGCGATGTCAAATCGAACGATTTAATTTCCCGAGAGGATGATTCTAGTATGAAGCGTAGAGAATTTGTATTGGATTTTAACATTGACCTACACGTCTCTGTTCGTGGCGATCAGTCGGGAGATTTCCTTGACGATGTCCGTAATGTTGTACCCACCTGGGGAGATCGTGATCGTCGTTTGCTGAAGTGCGACCACGTATGAAAATTGATTGTTGTTCGCGGTGACGTTAAAGAAGCTGTTCCAGATTTCGGCGTAGATCAACGCGCTTTCGTACGACGATTGCTGGTCGAGTTCCTCTGGAGTATTAAACCTCACCGTGGACATGACCGATTGCGAACCGAACAACAGCGTGGTATCATCAATGTCTGTATCAAGTCCTCGTACAAAATGCGATACTTGTCCGTGGTCACTAGCTTTGAACCAGAAGATGATTGTGGATTTGTACCATTTCGTTATCGATAACCACCCCGACATATTCCGCTTGTTTAGAAGCGATCACCAGCTTAAGACGCGAGATGATCTCAACGGGAGATACGCTGGTTCTTTCTGTCCCCTATTTTGTTCCCCCTCATGTTGTTTGGCAATCTTTAACAACTCTGGAAAGGTCATTGCGTCTGCTTCTGTCTTCCATTTCTCCTTCATCTCTCTCGTGTGAGGTGTGGCAGTACGCATCATCTGCTCACGGTAATACTTCTTTTCAACATCTACCCATTTTTGAAGAATCTCTTCCTGGTGTTTTTTCTGCATAAGGATGCATTGTATTTTCTGATGGAGCTGACGTGCTCGCAGATTTTATTTATGTTCTCGCGATCGTTTTTGATGTCGCCAAACACAATGATCTTATGTTCATCCGAATCGAGTTCTTCTACGAATGAGATGTCGACTGGATCGGCTACGGTGAAGAAGTCGTTTCCTGCCACAATAATTCCAAACTTGTGAAGTAATTTTTGTATTTGTCTCGATGAGAATTAAGCGTGTAAATAATGACGCGATCGTATTGGAGCATATCATTGAGCAGAAGATTCAGGAGGAGATATTACCTCGTCCGGTCGGAGTCACGATCATGTAATAATCTTGCATTAAAAAACGATGCTGGAGATCTTTCGTTTTTTTTTTGTATCGATAATAATGATATTCAAGTTCTATATAAAGTTTTGCCACCACAATCATGTCGTACACGTCTTATTGTATGCTGATCATAGCAGCTCCTCGACGAGTGGGTTGGACCAGAGAGTCAGCCGCACCGGGGATTCGATGCAAGGGAATCTCAACATGAGCTGTCACAGTCTCACCAATCTCCACCTCCAAACAAAAATGCCGCGCGACGTTCTCATTTGAATCTCTTCGCGAAGACTAAATTGTCTCTGACACGTGGAACAATGGCTGTAACTCTCAACATGGTTGGCATGAGCTTGTAAGGATTTCTTTCAGCAGCGGCTGGGTCTTCTTGGCCTGTGAGGGTCTCTGATCTCGATGTATCTCCGGCTGGAAAATACGATAAAACGGGAAGTACGGTTAGTGGCAATGTCGCAGTGGTACGTTTTTCGTGGCAGGTAAAATCACGAGTGATATGATGATATACTCTCCGACGTCTGAAGCTACTGCACAGAATCCACGTCGTGCGAGATTGTGCTCAATACCAGAACGACCATGTTCTATCATGTTGAAACTTGCGATCGTTCCATCTGGATCGATAGAGAGGCGAGTGGAAATTACACACTCATCACCGTTCAAACAGTAGAAGGAATTCACATCAATATTCCAGTTACTACGATTTGATGGATATCAATGATAGTCAAGTCATTATCTACAAAACCAGAAGTTGTGCGGGCTTCCTACCACGTAGCCCATCCCAGATAACATTCATGCGATCTCGTCTTCTCTTTTGGAAGCACTAAGTTATCCACGACGGGAGGTACCATGATGGGAGACATCACCATTAAGAGAAACAGCATCAAAGTTCTTCCCGCGACGAATCCCTCCAGCGATGATACCGCGGGTAGTTATGGAAACGTGAAAAACCACCATGCGGCATACAAAGGAGGAGATATGCTAGCGGGAAATTTGTTTTTGGCTACGGAAGCACGACTGATGATCATCAACTATCCCCAGTACTAGACACTGAGGAGACTCTGAAACAATAGGTGGACGAAAGACGCATCAAAAATAACAATGGTCATGTTCCGATATTACCCGCAGCGACGGGAAATCGATGTGGATTTTCTTTCTCGGCGTCCTCAGTATACGATGCCTCTCACATGGCATATCTTCTGTATGACCAGAACCTCGTCGCAAATAATAACACCAACAATTGGACGACGGCTGGAGTGACCTCCAATTTTTGGATTCAAGTGCATGTTCTTGTGACAGTCTTGATCTGGAAATTTCAGCTCCGAGGTCATGTGACAGGAATTCATCGTGTGCTGACCTGGAGAATCGATGGCATTAAAGCCGATGCTACTATCGATGTGCTATATAACGGAATAACGATTATTGGAAGCAATCTGGTGAAGTTTACGACGCCGTGGCTTTTAAATTTGGGACTGACGACAGAACCTACCAATCCTGGCCTAAGTTACTGTCAGATATTTACTCTCGACTATCTCGTATAGATCATGGCGCAAATAGTGCGCATCGCTACGGGCCTTTACCAGTTGCTCTTTAACGATACGTATAAACATGACCCGTCGTACTCAGACAATGACCGGCATGTGCTTCAACAAACCACGGGAATACGCGAGACCCTATAAGAAGTAAGAAATGTGGGTAAATATTCTCTGTAAGAGGTGTACAAGAAATGCAAATATCACGAGGTCAAGCTGTCTCATCTGTCAGTGGGACATATGAGGCAGGAGCAGCTCAGAGAGGCCATCGATCGGTACTGGACGGTCTTTAAATTTTGTGATGATCGAGAGTCAGCGCGGTTAGTCAAAACCATAGAGGGTCTCATCCATGCTATCATGTATGAGTTACATTCAGACCTTGTGGACATCATCGTAAGCACGGGCTATGTCGAAAGACGATGATTTGGTCGAAAGGAAGACGATGAGACCCACAAGAAAGATCAAGAGTGTATGGAAAAATTGGTATCCCGAAAACGCTTTCGCGGTAATCGAGTTCAGAAGCATCTCTCATTCGATGTATGGCTACACCAGTACCCCATCCCTGATCGAATGCCGCTCTGCACGAGCTCATCGAAAGAGTCACAAGAGACCTTATGACGATGCCACAAGGAACCGTCCGGCATAAGCTCGTTAATATGTACAAGGACGAGAGATCCTCACCACGCAGCAGTACTTGAAGCAACTGCAAGACAAATACAAAGCACGCACGGTAAAAACTACTCTAAATTTACAAACTTCTTCAACTTCAGCATGAAATCCAAAGCCGATCACGTCGAGCTGATATCGAGAAAAGCTACCCAAAATAGATCTACAAGACTTTCAACGATACCGCCATTAAATTAGGATCATCTTCAGCGCGGAGTCGACCAAGAACTCCTTCAGCGCATTCTATACCCTACCATCCAAACAGAACACACACACGGCCATGAAACTTGGATTCGCTTTCAATATTCATCTGTCAACGAACACAAAAGCATCGACGTGTGGATCAGAGCAAAATCTCTCATCGTGCATCGCAGTGATGAATTCAGTCACATGTTGACATCATCTGGTCGTTTATCCAGCGGCGTATCGTAGATTACCAAAAGTCAGGATCAGCATGGGTCATCGCTGAAGTCAGTTCTATCTTGTTTCAAACTTCCAAATTTACACCGTTACGTAGAATGAATTAAGTACCACCTCCCAAGTATATTCTAGCTACCAGAGCTTGTATCAGTGTCAAAAACAATGACGACTACCACCTCGTGTGGGCTATCCTTTCTGCGCTACACCCCGCTAAGGACAATGCCGATCGAGTCTCCAAGTACAAGACATATTTTGATACCCTAAAAACCACCGGAATCACCTTTCCTTCCGCTGTCCAAGACGTTTCCAAACTAGAAGTGCCGAACGAGGGACTGTCCATCAACGTGTTTAGACTCTATCACAAGAAAGCGGGTAAGAAGCAGTTCATGGTCTATCCACTGCTACTCTATTGCACAGCCTCACAAAGCAGTATCCATTTACTGTATTACCAAAACCAGTTAGTGTACATTAAAGACGTCAGCCGGTTATGTCGATCTCAATACACGCAGCATAAAAATCACAACTATCTGTAATATCGCTGATTGCAGTGCTTTCCTCAATCCCAATGAATACAGGATAACATTTCGTCACGATACTGTCAAGAAGTACAAGCCGTTCAGATGCCTCAAGATGGAACACTAAAGTTCGAATGCCACTATAAAAACATAACCGCAAACGTTTTACATCGACTTTGACTCGGAAGCGAAAAAGTGCAAAGACCTTCTCCGGATCCAATCCATTCGTTTACTCAAATAGAACATAAGCACGTCCTCTCTGCGATCAGATAATAAACCTGCTGCTCTGCTGATAAACGTTTGTCTTCACTGTACCAACAGCAACAAGGCGAGGATTGTGTCGTCTGGTTTTTTGAACAACTCGTCACTGAATGGAAACGTATCAACGAACTCCGAAAAATTACAACGCCACTCACTCGTCTCACATCCTCACAACTAACAACACACTTCTGCTCAGCAATGCAACATCTGCGAAGAGTGTTTTCAGCCTCATGATAAAACGTAAGAGTTCGTTGTCACATTACCAGTCACTATCGAGAAGCTTTTTTCGCCGATTGTAATATACGTTTCAAAGATCCTTACTTCCTTCCATTCATCGCTCATAATCTACGAGGATATGATGGACACGTCATCATCGCAGCACTCAGTCATCCACGAGTCAAGACACGTCTCGCTGAAGTCGGTCCCTGTCAAATCAAATGCATCCCCAACAATTTCGAAAAATACATGTCGTTTTCGATTGGTCCCTTTCGTTTCATTGGTTCCTTCCAGTTTATGGAATCATCGTAGGAAAAACTCGCTAAAACACGGCCATAGTTCATGCATCTAGAAAAAGAATTTGGACCTCATACCTCTCACCTGCAACGAAAAGGCGTATATCCCTACGAGTACATCGATACGTGGTCCAGATAATATGAAACCTCATTACCAGCTCTTGAGGTCTTCTATTCTCACTTACATCTCTCCCATATCACGGAAGGAAGAGTATTACTAGGCAAACAATATATGCAACAATCTCGGATGCCAAACTCACGGCGACTTCCACGATCTGAACCTGAAAATGGACGTGCTACTGCTCGTGAATGTCTTCAAAATGTGCGTTCAACTCGATCCACTCTGATATATCTCCCCACAAGACCCTCCTGAGACGCCCTTCTCAAGATGAGTCAAATGCAATTTAAACTCTTCAAAGATCCAGACATGTTCATGCTCACAGAGTGCATGATTCGAGGAGGCATCTGTATGGGACGCCAGAGCTGTCTTAAGATGATATTTTGTATTATATGATGTGGACACATATTTATATGATGTGTGAGTGTGTGTGTGATTAGGATTGTTAACGTAGCTTTTAACAATTTTTTTCAGTCATATCGCTACGATGTCTGCAGTGTGGCAGTTTATAGTGATGTCAGTAGTATATGGGGGCTATTACCGGACAATGGGAAAATACATTATGGGCAAGATTACGGATAATGTTTTAAAAATCACCCTGGGCACGATTACGGACCATGGGAATTTAACATGTAATCTATATATTATGTATATTGAGCCCGTTTACGGACAAGGGAAAGTTGGATCTCTATAGCGTCTGACGTCATGGTATGAGAGATTGGTAACAATGTTGCAACTATGTGAGATGACGTCAATAGGGAGCAAAGAGCGGGTCTGCAGGTGTGCACCGGGCTGACCTCAATCGAGAAAAAAGAGTGGGACTTAGATTTATATAACACACACAACATACACCATACAGTCACAAACACTTATACAACTGACTACAAAAACATTGAGGCAAGAAAGCAAATCTTTTCGAGACATATGAGTGGCCCTGAATTGGGCCTTTGGTATTTTTTTAGCACCATTCCGTTAACAGAGAGACCATCTCACGGATCTTCCTCTCTTCCACAAACTGCGTCTGACTTCTGGTCCGTAGATAAGGACTCGCTTCGAACAGCCTTGTCTCTCCAAATAATTTTTTCTTTTCCAAACGCTCGTATCGGTGCAGAGTCAGGCATTTCTGTTCACCTGTCGCCACAGCAAGGACGAGGCAGAAAGATACGTTGAAAAAAACACCCCTTCAGAAGACTTCAAACTCCTAGAGCTAGAAAACTAAGAAAAGAATAACCGTCCGACGTTTTTGATTATTACAAATCACAGACACAAAAAAAATGATGCACCGAGAGTCTTGTGTCTGTTCCAAGTTGGAACTAGATCTATTTGCCATGCCGCCCACTATGATGAAGATGCAGTACTCCCAATGTTTCGAATTTCGTCCCGTCTCCTCTTTGACGGATTCCAGTCGCATCGAGTTTGAAATCAAAGGACAACCCGAAGATTACATCGATCTGAATAGCAGTTACTTGTACTTGAATGCAACAATGATCGAGACAACGACGGACGGTCCCGATCTAAAGAATACGGATACAGTAGTCAACAACTTCATGCATTCCTTGTTCAGTGAAGTGGATTTGTATTTGAATAACAAACTGGTCAGTAGCAGCATGGACACTTGCCCTTACCGAGCGTACCTGGAAAATCTCTTGACGTACGGAAAAGAAGCCAAGAACACTCAGCTCGATGCATGCGTGGTATAGAAACCTGACACGTCAGGCTATTTTGACAAAATCGAAGTGGATCTAGGCAGCAAAATTCCCAAAATTATGGGATTTATAGAACGACAAAACAAAATCATTGGAGTCAACTAATGTTTAGAACCAATGGACCGCTTGCATTTTGACATATGGTTGCAAGAGAAGTATTTGCTAAACGGGGTCGGTGTCCGTCTGAGACTGAATCGTAGCAGTACAGCTTTCCATTTGATAGCTGACGCTGCATATTACAAAACCGTCATCCAAGATTTTACGTACACCGTGTGGAAGTGTTACCTAAGTGGGAAACGACATAAGTCACACTTTGAGCAGAACGACAGCAAAGTATCCGATACGAAACATGAAAGTGAAAACGTTCATCATTCACGGTGGACATCAATCATCTGTTCCAAGGACAATTACCCAAACGTTATCCTTGGTATCGTCAAAGGACGATACAGCCTTCAACGGAGCTTACAATGAAAATCCTTTCGAGTTTCAGCATAACAACGTGTCCAAAATCGAAGTCAGTCGCGATGGCAAGACATTGTGTATCAGACCTATTGAACATAAGTTTGGTAAAAAGATGAATTACTTGAGGTCGTACTTGTCCCTGTAAGAAGCAACCGGACAATTAGTAACCACCATCAGTCACTGCATTACGTAGGAAGATTACGCAGGGGGCTATGCATTGTGGGCTTTTGATTTCTCTCTTGACCAAGGCAGCGACGAAGTACATTTCCACCCTATAAAATCGGGCCAGATCGTGTGGAAATTCAGTTTGCAGGAGCTCTACTCGCAGAGAATACGGTGAACGTCATCATGTATGCCGAATTCGATAATACCATAGAGATCAACAGTTTGAGAGAAGCCATTCTAGACTATTAGAAGCCATGGAAGGTTGTTATCCCTCTTTTAATAGTGGAGAATCAATGGAAATGGCATGGGAGGAGACCGTGGAAGCAGAATCCAAAGACAAAGACGAAAACGACATGGTGATGAAGTCCAGATTGCCAGAATAAGAACAACATTTAGTCTCCTTTTTTTGCCAAACACTTGGCAGAATAAAATACGGAATATATCAAGAAAGATTGCTATGGATGTCAAAACGATCATCCCAATCAAATTTAATACGATAAATGTCTGATGCTGAGTCAAGATGAAAAATTGGACGAGTATCTGGACGAAGCTTGGAGTCTCATCTTGGAAGAAGTCGTGTTGCATCAGTGGTATAAAGACTTCCGTGAATATTCCTTTCCTCCATTAATGACTCTAGAGATCCATCGCATCGAGGCTCTCTTTGCTCAGAGTGCAGAGACAAAACGAAGAAACGGTTACTTGTCAAACATTTTCAAAGAGAAAGGCAGGATTGAATTGATCACTTATCATTACCTGTGAAGACAAACAACAAGAAAAGACTTCACAAATAAAAGGAGACCTGGGAACTTTATTACCTTTTGAACCACAGTTCGTACACTGCTTCTTGGAATCCTGTAGTTTGTGCTAAAGATGAACTACCTCATCTCAAACCTCAAGATCATCAAGCTTATGTCATAAACACGGACGATAGTCATCTCCCAGAAACCCACTGGGTAGCCGTCTACCTTCCCCGTGATGGTGGTGTAGAGTATTTTGATTCGTATAGATTTCCCCCTTTGGAAGACGATATCATCGACTTTATGAGAAATGTTCAAACAGCAAGATTCAATAATGTGAAATTACAAGGCACTGATTCCATGGTGTGTGGACAATATTGTATGTATTTTTAAATCAATGCAGTCTTTGATATTCTTTAAAATATTTAGTAACTTTTTTTGATCGTCACTCATCTAGAAACGATGACAATGTAGATCGATGGTTTTGTGAACATTATGGTTATCTTTTGTCTTTAGCTAGGAAACGTAGTGCACATCAATGGCCCAATGACTTCCAAATTGCAAGTCGACCCTAAGTTCACAACGTTGTCAACCTTGTCCAAAATAGATTGCTATTTGAAAAAATGTTTGTTGTTTATTGAATTGTTTATTTAAAAATGTGTTAATTGTTACTTGTTAGTTATCTGAACAAAAATGTTGTGTTTTGAAAAAAATGAATCTGTCGTTTGTTTGCCATTTGTATCATGAACCATGCTCTTTGACTTCTCTCTATACCTCAAATGAAATTATTTTAGCGTTCGGACTCTAAACAGTGTAGGGATGTTTGATATCGCGTCCGCGCTTGAACCATATAAAGCGGGATAGTAGTCCGATCAGTAAACCAGCATACCAGATCTAAAGAAGTCTGGGCAAAAGTCAAAACCATGAAAGAGAAGGTCTCGGCAACATCACCAAACATATCAGGAACCGACACCAATCAGAACAAAGCAGAACAGCTGGCACGACAGTTTGCTAATTCCAGCAGTAATAACAATCATACCCAAAACTTTATGGAGCAAAGACGGGCAATCGAAGAAGAATTCCCTCACATATTCACGGACCAAACCAACAATGACTCACCACTAAATGACTCATTCAACCTCGATGAATGGAGAAAAGAACTACTTAACAACAAAAAAAAAAAAAACACATTCCCAGGTGAAGACAACCTCGGCTATGACATCTATAAAAATCTCCCTATAAATATGCAAAGAATTATACCTGACATGATAAACCTAATATGGCACACTGGAAACATACCCACATTATGGAAACAAGCAGTGGTTATAGCAATACTTAAACCAGGAAAAGACCAAAAAAACATAACATCATATAATTCAATCTCCTTGACTAACACCATCTGCAAAGTCATGGAAACAATGATCAACAACCGGCTAAGGCACCACCTGGAACAAAACCACCTACTTACTGAAAATCAAAGTGGATTTAGAACCAAACGTTCCACCATTGATCAGCTAATTCGACTAGAAGCCAGCATTAAACTTGCCTTCAATGCCAAACGGAAAAAAGATAGGCACTTAATTGCGGTATTCCTAGACCTCGAAAAAGCGTTTGATATGGTCTGGACTAAAGGCCTCATTTCCAAACTCAATCAGTTCGGCATAAGAGGAAGAATGCACCATTGGATCTCAAACTTCCTAACGGGGAGGCAAATCAAAACCAGAGTAGGCGATGCACTCTCCGCGACTTACACTCTGGACAACGGAACTCCCCAGGGAAGCGTAATACGTTCAACACTGTTCAACCTCATGATCAACAACCTCAGCAACAATATTAACAACAACCTAGACGAACTGTCCCAGTTTGCTGACGATAGTGGAATATGGAAGGCTGGCAACCCCAACAGCCAAAACAACATCAAGCAAATACAGCAAAGGCTAGACGCCATCGGCAAATGGGCAGACAGCTATGGATTCAAAATATCTGATACTAAAACAGTAGGAATGCTTTTCTCCCCAACAAACAGGAACCCTACTTCATACCCAAAACTCTACATCCAAAATACACCAATCCCATTCGTAAAAGAAACGTACTTCCTGGGAATGCTACTTAACGAAACACCTAGATGGAAAACGCACATAACAAACCTAATCAAAACATGCCAACAATACATCAACCTCCTAAAAAATATCAAGGGGACAACGTGGGGAGCTGACCAACAAACTATGCTCATGCTCTACAAATTATTAATCAGGGCTAAACTGGACTACGGTTGCCAGGTGTATGCCTCGGCAAACAAGGACCTGTTTAAGAAACTGGACAGCATACAATATAAAGCAGTTAGACTATGTACGGGGACTCTACCTAACATCTCACCCGAGGAGCTACTGACGGGAGATCTACCGCTGCACCTCAGACGAGAAGAGCACATACCGAGATATGCTACCAGAAACTCAATACATCAAGACACCAACCCAACCAAAATGATGATTAAAAAGTGCAACATTCCGTTCAGGCAAAAACGAGCTCTAAACCACCCAACAAGTAAGAAAATACACACACTCTGTGATGAAATTCAACTATCTGGAATTCAAGCAGAACAATACAAAATCAAAGATCCTACCCCTTGGAAAAACTGCACGCCCAAAATAAACCTGTCTGCCCAGAACTTAGGATCCAAACTACAAAATGCACCAAAAATACTAACAGAAATCCAGAAAATCATCGAAGAAACTTTACTCTGGATTTCTTAAAATCTACACAGACGGATCTAAATCGAAAGAACTAAACAGAACTGCTGCTGCAATAGTGGTGCCGCAACAACAAGGTGAATTTGGTGGAAGTCTCCCGGATGGCTGCTCCATTTACACAACAGAATTCTGGGTAATAAATAAAGCCCTCAAATGGATTAAGACCGAAAACCACAGCCAGTACGTCATTATAACAGACTCTCTAAGCGTACTCAAATCCTTAGAGACTGGCACATCAAAAAGTAGAGCAAATATGCTGAAAGACACTATGTTATCCATCACGGAGATCGAAGATAAACAACAAACCATCGAATTCCTATGGGTACCTTCTCACATCAATCTGGTTGGCAACGATAAAGCTGACCGAAGAGCGAAATACAATCTCCTGAACAATGTAACAGAAACACAGTGTGTACGAGATATATAGGCAGATAAGAAGCAAAATGAACAAGAAATGGCAGCAGCTCTGGGACAACACCAACAAGCCAACAAGGGCAGACATTTGTACCAACTGCAAAAAGAGGCCACAAGGGTAATCAAGACACCTAAAATCCTGGAAATCGTGGACATCCGAATTATCAATAGGATCAAAACAGGAACAACTTTACTCCGAAGCAGCTTTGGGAAACATCTCAGGAAGAAATTGAACCAAACTACTAACTGTCCACATTGCCCTGCTGCAGAAACACTGGACCACGTATTCAACGCCTGTCCCAGATACCATAATCAACGAGTTGGTTTTCAAGATTACCAAAAGGAAATGAATTCCCCTACAAGATACCCTGAATTTTTGGACAAGGTACGCAACAAAAACATCGATACACATACATGGACATAATAAGGTACCTCAAACAAATTAACAAACATGGCAACATATAAATCCAACCACAAGTAATTATAATAACAACTAATAGAAGGGCTAAAGCAGGAAGGTAAGACTGCTAGCTGACGCGCACGCCCATGGTTGTTGTTGTGTCTGTTTTTGTTTTTTTTAAATATTTTTTTATTTTTTTCCGCTTCATGTAGGCATGCAGCTAACACAATACTAACCATCATGGTCTGAGAAAAACAACACATATATACTCATAACTATGTATACATATTATAAAGGTGGCAAACCCCCGCCATCAGGCCCAGATACACACGACAACAAGAGTGGTAAAATATAAATAAACACAAAATATTCTGAGGCCCCAACCATCTTAAGACTATAAGGTGACCTAAGCCAAGTCAAAAGGCCACACACACACACACACACACAATGCGGAACTAAATAAACAACAACAACAACACAGTCCCCAATTATTAACATGACATGTAAATCCAACACTGATACTCAGACCAAACATACTAATTTATACAACAAAAAGGGGCACAACATACCTTCTAAATTCAGTATAGCTATTAAACAAAGAATCGTGGCGATAAAAGACCAGTCGCAAAATCAAGATCTAAGGCAATAGAAATCGAGTCGAAACAGAACAGCAAACTCTAGCAAAACAGCAAAACACTACAACAGCACGAAGAAGAAAGAAAGAGGGTATCACAGAATAAAGGAGTAAAGAAGAAAACGGACATCGACTTTCAAATTGCCAATTTATATGAGGTTCTTCCTTCGGCTATTAAAGACCTCTTTTAATACAAGCTCTATACCCACAACCCTAACTCGATCCTTTGTATACCACAAACAAAATGAAAACCGAAAGTAAACACAGCGTGACCCAAACATGTATAGGGTGCCTGACACCCAGATGATTGTCAACATTTCGGAAAATCAAAAGTACACCATGTACACGAAATTCCAACTTTAATTAAAAATAGTAATGAAATTACACAACTCGAAGGATTAGGAAAATTACACGAGTGGCTTACACACCATTGGAATAGATTTCTGTCCACTAGTACAATTGGACTTGATTTGATCTTAGGCGCTTTGCCGTTTCTGGGCGTACAGCTTTCCTGTGGCGTTTCGCGTCCCGCGGGCCCCTTGTCTCCTTTCCTCGGCCGGACATGTTCATAAATTAAAAACGTGCGACATTCGCACATAAAAGCGGGGCTGTATTGGCTCCATTCCTACAGTCCCGATCAATTGAAAATCTCGACCTTCGAGACTTAACCAGTCGCGAAAGCACTAGTTGCGTAGGCGACTTAAATCCTTTAATTGATTGATTGATCGATCAGTAAACCCACCCCCAATTACACAGTACTGGCACAATCGCCGACTAGAAAACCTATCGCTATTACCATTGAAACCATACAAACAGCAGGGAAAGAAAATAACAATAGGGATTATCAAACAAACAATAGGTAACCCCACAGCGTACTTGCAGTTACTAACGAAACTACAATAGCTCCTAAGGGCACAACTACACCAAACCTTCCCACTCCAAACATAGCTCGCAAAACAATCTACCACAATAGCCAAACCCCGGGGCCATCCAAACCACTAACCGAGGAGCAATTTATATCTAGCCCAAACAGGGGGGAAAATTATACCAAGCAAGCTAATATTCCCACCCCAACAATTGGGAAGGGAAGGGGAAAGTGAAAAGCCCCTTAACACCCCCCCCCAAAAAAAAAAAAACCCAGGAGGTAACGACAACAATAAATAAACCCAAATTGGAGAAAACAACCACCCCCACCCACCAAGCATGCAAAAAAAAAAAAAACGAACACCAACCCCCAGAACAAAGGATTTCCAGTCCGCCTAGCAGCCATATTGGACCGCACCGCCTCAATAGAGTAATTAAGTACTTTAGTACAAGGTAGGAAAATTGCTAAGCCTGCGGGCAATCAAAACTCTGTGCCGTTTATATTTTACTAAAGATCTTTATACCTTAATCATATTAACTATTTTACATTACTCAATTTGCCGTCTATTTTCTTGAACAGGCTCTAGGAATCACACTAGACTCTCCTGGATTGAATCCGCATACGTTCTAGCACCAACATACCTATCTCGGAGGAAAAACCCTAAGGACTACACAAGGGACAAAATATAAATACCCCAATAAAAAATTGAAAACTTTTTTCAAAATTCTATTTATAAAATAAACCAACAACACACCTTTGGGGGAAACACACACATATAAAAACCTTTTATTTTTTTTATGGGGGGGGGCATCTCTCTGGTGCCCCCCCCCCCCCAAAAAAAAAACAAAAAAAAAACAACATACCACTGTGCGATTTTTAATTATAGGAAATAAATACGGCAAATGACACTTTTTCTAACTACTTTAACACGTAACACACTCTAGCTGTTAGCTCCATTCCCTAAAACAGGCACTAGGACACATACTAGTATAACCTGGACAGAATCATTGCAAATTACAAGCTCGTGTGATATTGTAAGATTCTCTGTTATAATGATACCAAACAAGCATTCTGTTATTCTCACACTCTAACAAACTGTTATTTATAACAAAAACCCATTAACAATCTTAAACTATGAAAATGGCCTACCAACTGACTAACATGCAAGCCCTCAATGCTAGAAGCAGACAAAACTAGAAAACAAGTAGATTACGCAAAGAAATGTCGGCATGTAATGCATCAAACCTTATAGCCACTACCACTCCAACCAACTCAGGAAAAATTGACTTAATACCAAACTCAAGTCACAATGAAATCCGTGAAGTTAGGTTGCTCTGCACTTCCACCACAGATTTTGACCTTATTCGAGAACATGCGAACAAGCTGAATCCACTCTCGCCAATCGAATTCAGTCTCTTCTAAAAACAAAAACAGTAGGAACTGAGGAGTTAGATTCAACCTTTTTTTTTTTTGGGGGGGGGGGGCACCAGACAGATACCCCCCTCTTCCAAAAAACTAAAAAAGTATTTTATGTTTTTGTGTTTCCCCCTCAGATATGTAGTATGTTTTATTTCAAGTAGAATTTTATATAAAAAATTTAGTCTTAGAATTTGTGATGGGGTATTTATGTTTCCTTAGTGTTATCTAAAGGGTTGTTCGTCCGAGCCTGGTTTTATCACCTTGCTCGAAATTCCTTCCCTTGTATTTTTTTGTGACCTTTGCTAGAGGTCGCCTAGGTCTTAGTGTATACTATATGTAGTGATGCTATATTGTGTGTACGAAATTTTATGTTTATGTTTGAGACAGCAATTTTAGATCCAGTGTTCTTTTTCCCAGTTGTATTTCTTTTCTACTAATTTGGATTTAGGATCCGATGTATTCTTGTATGTTATATTCGATTAAATAGTTTTGGTTTTTGAATTTTGACGATGGAACGGTGTACTATATTTTTTAAAATATAAATAATGTTCTATTATTTTAATCGAGTGCTAATATGTGTCATTTCTCGTGGTAGTTCTAGGAATATCAATAAGTAGGTTACGCTCGATTCAAGGTCCACACTTCTTTATTTTCATTGTGTTTCTCCAGAGTCGAGTTAGGCCTCCTTTTATTAATTTATCTAAATATTTTATTAGAAAGAATCCAAAATTGTTTATTTTCCCACATGTGGGTTGGTCAAACCACACAGTACGGGAGCTTTATGGTTTTAAGGTAGATACAGAGTTAGTAAAATATTAAATTATGAATTAGCCCCTTTTTGTGTTTTATGTCTGTGTTTGGTCTGTTTATGTTCTACATGGGGTATTTTTTCAAAACTCTTTCATGGGCCTGTCCACTTCGCGTAGCGCCATGTGACTTAGCCCCATGATGTCATCGACTTTACTTTCCCCATGTAGGTTCCCTGTATATATTTTATCTACAAGTTTTCTAAGTTAGGTAAGAATTGCATTTATTTTTTTAAATTAAAAAAATAAAAAGTAAAAAAATACAAATTTACCCCTTATACTTGTCTTTACCTCTTTATCACAACTCTTTGCCCACGGGACATCATGGGTGTCTACTATGTACTCTGTAATTTTGTATAAAGTTTTTTTATTATTGAAGTCTCCATCCATTTATAATATATTTGCCTTTTGATATCTCCCCCCCCCCCCTTTGTTTATTTCTTCTATCACTTTCAATCTACATGTTTTCCTGCTCTCGCACTGTATCATTGTGTTTAGTTTACTATAAGGGGCTTTTTTTTTACACAGTGGACATTCTGGCGATACTCTGACCATGTGCCGTCTCGCTGCTACATCTCCTGTCAACCATGCATTGTGCATGTATTTGAATCAGAGGCTTTGTATTTTTAGGGAGCGTAATTTGTTCCAGTGCCCCAACGTTTTTTTCCAGTTAATCTCTATGTTCTCCTGTTCTACTTTACCTTTAGTTTCTTTTTTGTTATTTCCTCTCTAATGTATCTATATGTTAGTTTTTCTTTCTGGTCCCATAAACTTGTTATATCCCTATATTTGGTTAGTATTTCTTTGATATGTCTAAATTTTCTTGATATTTCTAGTTTTTTTTTATACAAGTTTATTAATTTTATAACTGTCCCCCCTGTTTCTCATTTTGAACCCAAACCAGTAGATTTATATTCCCTCCCATGGTGATGTTGGTATTGCTTTAATCTTTTTAAATCTATTTATAATGTTTACAGTCTTTATCCAAATGGGGTTGGGGAGTGCTAGCCCCCCCCCCCCCCCTGTGCTGTATATAAAGTTTCCCTCTTGACGTAATGGGTCTTAAAATCCCATATGTTATTAATAATCTCCTTATCTAGTTTTTCTAAATTTTTATTTTCTTTGTCAATAGACTTGGTAGTAAAATTTATATTCGAGTACATGTACGTTTTGGCCACTTGGGCCCGTTCCATTAGACATAATGACGTAAGTGCCCAGGTGTTCACATTCGTTTCTATTTTCTGTTTCATATTTTTATAGTTTTCTTGTTCTTCTCTTATCCGAAAATAAATGCCCAATGCTTTCACTCTTTCTTTTATTAGGTGTGGTGGTAATCCTGAGTGATTTCCTCTCCAGTTCCCTATTTTCAGTATTTCATTTTGTTTCATGATTTATTTTTGACCCAGAGACCTTACCAAATTTTTCAAATTCCTTCTCTAAGTGTTTAAAGGAATTTTGGTCTCTAATAAAGTTCGTACAATCGTATGCATGCTGTAGCATTTTTATTTCGTCTTTTATATTTGGAACTTTAATACCTTCAATCTTCCTATTTACTCTTATTCTTATATTTAGAATTTCAATTGCTATTACGTATAATAACATAGATAGTGGGCAGCCTTGCCTCACTGGTCTTTTAATTTCAAATTTTCCCGTGTTAGCGCCGTTTACCTGTACGCTTGCAATTATTTTGTTGTACAGTATTTTGGTCCATTTTTGGAAATTGTTTCCAAAACCAAACTTTTCCAATACTTTTTGTATATAGTTGTGTTCTAATCTGTCAAATGCTTTTTCCTGGTCAAAAAGTACCAAAGCACCTTTCAGACCACATTCCTGTATATAATCTATTATTGTTTTTATGCTGAGTATATTATTCTGTATATCCCTTCCTTTACCCCAACATGTAGGATTTGCATTGACTATTTTATCCATTCCTATTTTAATTCTCTCCGCTAATATTTTACTTAAAATTTTATAATCAGTATTTAGGAGGGAGATGGGCCTCCAACTGTTTAAGTCTTCCCGATCACCCTTCCCCTTATATATTAGAGTTATTATTCCCTCCCTCATTGTTTTTTGGCAACAACAAATAAACCCCAATTAGACAAAACAGCCACCAGCACCCACCAAGCATGCAAAACAACCGAACGCCAACCCCGACTATAATAAAACAACAACACCCCCACCAACAAGGCCAACCAAAAACCTGCTACCACACCCTAATTGACCAACCAAACACCACCAACCCACAAGCAAATAAAAAACAAAACAAGTACCACCTAATAGAGCACACACTTTTTATCAAAAGTCACTCATCCCAATTGCTTAACCTATCCACCAGCAGCAATACAGGGGCCCTCCTTAGGGTGCACTCAGGACAATTTAACATCATTAGGCCAAACACGGGCTATATCATAGTGCATTGCAGCACCCAAAGCCAAATGGCAAAATTCTTAAAAATAGAGACAATCAACAAAACATCAGTAATAGTAGAAAGACACCATAAGACTAGGAAAAACTCGCAACCACTTAAAACAACCTCTGCAAACCAACACTAAACTCATAAGGAAATCCCAGCTAAGCACAATAACTTAACCATACCCACCCCCAGGACACAATAAACCTAATTCAAAACAGTACTTAAACTAAAAGTAAAAATCAAAAACTTAAACAATGAAACATTAACTGCAAAACTCAAAGAAGGTGGGACACCTATTGATAGGGCCTTCAAATTAAGAAAATATAAAGGACAGGAAACAAACACAGCCGTCCTAGAATCTCAAGCACCAATATCCTCACCAGTAAGATTAGGCACCTATGGAATAAGGTATCACCTGGAGCAATTTATAAACAAGGCAAGGCTCTGAAGTATTTGTCATCACTGGGGACACTTTGCCTCCAAATGCAAATTTCAGAAGACATGTCAACAATGTGGTGGGAACCATAGGGGGGAAATGTAAAAGGGAGCAGCAGAGGGGGCGAACAGACCACTTGTCTGAAACCTAATTTGCTTAAAGTATAAGCTTCTTCCGAAATAAAAAAAAATAAGGTCACTACTAATCTAACCGAGAAATGTGTTTACATACCAGAGGTCCCGCCCCCTCTGCTGCTATCAATTTATCCAAAACTTTTATCAAGTCCAATACGATATCTTGTTCTAGGATCATGTAAATTTATTGTTATAAACCGGTGCTGGGTTGATTGTGCTTGTGAAAAGAAATTTCTGAATTTAATTATATCCATGTCACCGCTACACCAAGTTTGATGAATATTTCGCAACGTGTGCGTATCGACTCCATTAAACATAACTAAAATATTACAGTTATCTCTGATCACTTTTGTATTTGTGTGTGTCGCTGAGTAACATAAATCATATCAGAGTTTTTATGTCTGCCACGTGAAAAAAATTCTGGCAGGATTTGATTGTTTGCCCAGCATCACATCATCGTATACAACTAAATTATTAATAAATCCGTCTAAAACATCAACGCTCGGCGCTTCATCAATATCGGTTATAAACTCTATAACATCATTATCTTCGTCCAGTAATCTTGCATTTTCATTGAAATCTTTAAGTACATCATAACATCGTTGATCATCAACTGATGGTGCTACCAAATATAACTTATCCCATTTTAGCCATCTCATTATCAGATTAAGTAATAATTGCGTCTTACCCGATCCAGATGGACCTATTATTATCATTCTGATCGAATTGGGCAACGCAGGATGGTGTTTAACTGGCTCTTGTTTTCGTGTCGCTGAGAAATCAGTTATATCCATATATAAATAATATGAATCTATATTGTTTACGTTGTAGAGTTAAAACTCCAACTAATGATCTATCTACGGTTATAACAAAAAAGGCGAGAATAGCGTATGGTGGAAGATGTGCAGTATGTAACAGAAAAAAGTTTTCTTTTTTACCCAGAAAAGATGGTGGTGATATTGCTAAATTAATGTCAAATTTCCCAGGAACCCCATGGGCTAAATACCCTGGAGAAAAATATCTACCAGGATATAATTATTGTGGTCCTGGTTCTCGACTTGATATCAGGCTTGACAATCAGGATCAACCAAAACCAGGTGAGTATCCCATAAATGATATTGATAAAGCATGTCACGTTCATGATGTGGCTTATAAAAATAAAGATCTACTACATAGGCATATTGCAGATGTGAAGTTGATTCATTCGCTAGATTCCATAAAAAATAAAAATATCAGAGAATCATTAGCTAATTGGTTAGTAAAATCTGCGATGAAAGGTAAACTCGTATTAGGAGCTGGTAATTAATTATAAATGGAATCAATTTATTATAGTCCAAGGGGATACTGGAGGGGTAAAGCAGCAATTAGTAAACTCGCTGATGCAGCAGCGGTTAAACAGTCTACTGCTAAAGCGTGGTTATCCAAACAAGCAATATGGCAAATTTACCTACCATCACCGAAACGAATTCAGTACGCGTATTTCGATGTTAGTGTTCCTAATGAAGTTCATCAAGCAGATATTCTGTTTTTACCTTATGATACGATTAAAGTACGTAGACGTCAAATAACATACAAATACGCGTTAACTGTCATTGACGTTGCAAGTAGATATAAAGAGGCAGAACCATTATCAACGAAAACATCATCTGAAGTAGCCGATGCGTTTGAACGAATTTATCAACAAGGACCATTACGATGGCCACAACTATTACAGGTTGATCCTGGCAAAGAATTTCTTGGTCCAGTATCATCGTTAATGAAGCAACATAATGTCAAAATCAGACGAGGACACACTGCAATTCATCGTGGTCAGGCAATTGTTGAGCGATTTAATCGAACACTTGCTGAGCGGTTATTTGGATATCAATACGCAAAGGAATTCATTCAAGACAAGAGACCTCGCGAATGGGTTGCAAGATTACCAAATGTGATAACCGCGTTAAATAATGAGATTACTCGAACAACCAATATGAAACATATTAACGCAATTACCAAAAACAATACCTGTACAACGACGTGATTTTTCAACACAGCCAGTATTAGGTAATGTGACCGTAAGATATTTATATGAACGAGGTGAACTTGAAGGTGGTAAAAAAGAGCGACTGATCCTATTTGGAGTATTACGACACACAAGATATCTAGCGTAACAAGATGTACTGGTAGACGCGCAATCTACAGACTGGATTCAACTGCTCCTCAACTTGGTTTTACACGTGAGCAATTGCAGGTGATTCCTGAAGATACACAATTACCACCGCAATCACTTAACTAGCACCACTACGTCGATTACACTCAAGACAGGTCAACATCGTGTTTTCTCGTGTATGGCCAAGATGGTTATCTTTCCTATCTACGGTAAATTGTCTTGGATCATTTTTCAGATACCGCCATAACATTATACAATTACAACTCGCACAGTGATTATTCTACTGCTGTTTCAGCGTATTAATAAATTCAACATCAAGATCAAAATTACGTTTATTTTTTTTATCACACTGTTTATAACCAGCTAATTTTTTTTATTATGTCACCGTCAACATCATTATCATTGATCACTGACTCGTCCAGGATAATCCTTCGTAGTTGAGATATTCTTCTAACTCTAGATACTGCGAGATAAACCAAATTTGACCACTCGATACGATCATCGACAATCCAAACAACTGTATCAGAGATAGTTAATCCTTGAGATGAATGAATCGTCATCGCGTATCCTAGCGTCCACGGGGATTTATTTGTTTTTAGAGCATCCTCAACAACATTGACATCGACTGCGTCAATATCATTTAATACTAAATTCTGTTTTTCGGTCTGTTCTGGTATATCAACGTCAATATTTTGTCGTCGTGTATCTGCTGGTCGATAACATAACGGAACTGGCAACGTTGGAAACTTTTCTCGTTGTAACTGAAACAACCGCTGCTGAAGTGTGTCTCTGACTATCTTTCTACTTGCAACTATCAAATCGTTTGGTCTCCACGCGCGCAAAAAGTCGTTCATGGGTGTTTCTGAAATCACCTCAGGCATTACTTCACATTGAATTTTATTTGGTCGCAGTCTGATTAATTTTTTAAACTCCCTTAATTCTGGATCAAGTGCTCTATGATCATCAGTCACTTCTTCGAAGTGGTCAACAAAATCTTTCAGCCAATCATGTGGAGATGGTCCAACAAAAGGTGGTGGTTGACCGTGATCGCCACACATTATCCCAGCAGTATTTCTTGTTAATAGCCAATCAAGAAACGTTTTTAATGTTTCTAACGGTACTGTACATATTTCACCCCAAACGATAATCCTCGAAATATATTTCTCACCCATTCTTGAAGAAGTCCATGCATCACCCTTCCATCGGAAGAAGCTGTGATAGGTACACGATTGTACTCCTCGTTGTTTCATCTCTCGCGTGAGTCTATGTGTAGGAGTTAAAACAATCATATCTGAATTCTGAAATAATTCGATTGCTCGAGTCGTCTTACCAGACCCTGCCGGTCCGTTCAGATAAACCGTTTTATTTCTGGTTATTGGATCGTACACCGATGGTGCAGAAGATAGCTTTAATGTTTGATATTTTTTACAATAAATATCTTTGATCGTAACATCAGCGGATTCGGAATAATCGAGTATGTTTTCTTTTTTTATTCTCCACGAACCCCACTGTGCACAAGTATCGATATGTAGTTGTTCTAACAATCCTGAATATTCCTTATTGATATAAAACGAGTCCGTGGCAACTCTGACAGCGAGTGCAGAAACCTTATTTATCATCGATAACAGATTTATTGAAACATATGAGAGCATCGATGATCTTAAATGAGTATACTGAGGTGACTCACCGTCCATGTAGCTCACAATTGTACCTAGTTTAGTTCCATTTGACAAGAAAGCTATTTCTCGACTTATAAACGTTTTTTTCTTTGTTGTATCAGCGATTATAAAATCTAACTCAGCATCGTCCATGATCAATCTTGCACAATGTCGTTTATGATCGTATGATCCTCCTTGAGTGAACTTGGCAATTATTTTTCTGCCAAGATCTTTCGTAATTTTATTCTCGTAATCTGTTTCATCCGAGTTTTCATCATCAGAATACTGTTTTTATTGTGGTAACCAAACTTCAGTATAATTGCTTCGCTGATCGTCAACGATATTAACATCGCACAATCATGCATATATCGTAACAGTACTATTGGTACCCACATTTTTTCTGAAAAATGTTTTCCAAACCAAACATAACAAATTGGATGAAGTCCCATAGCAAACTCGAATGATTCAACCCAAACAAATCCAGTCAGGTCAAAATCCGGTAATGGTCCATTTATCGATATTCGTGTCATTTCATGCGTCGGATGACCGAATCGCTCAAAGTACACAGAACAATCTCCGTACCCGAGAAAACTTCCGGGATAACACGCGACCATATCAACCGAAATAACATCTCTGTGATCGTATTTATTATTCCATAATCCACTGTGTCCATGTTCGACACAACTGGATATTATGTCATTGAGAAAATCAAATCTAGTTGGTTTCCACGAATTTTTCTTTCTAGCAAAATGAGCCGCAACTGACGGAACAGTAAAACAGTTGCTCAATAGTTCGTCAGTGTCATCAGTATATTGCAGTGCAAGATTTTTCATTTTCTCGTGGAGAAGATCTTTTCGATAAATAACGCCATTATGTCGTACAAACTGACCAAATTTATTTTTTTCTTCCATGCATGATTCGTCGTTATAACTCTGAAATAAACATACTGACACAGGATCGTCTTTACTTATTTCGTTAATAAAATCAAACATGTCTCCGCGATAGTATTTAACAGTTCGATTTCGTGGAAACACTGTTACTGCGTTAGTCCACGCGTGTGCGTTATGATCAATAATTTCGATCGAAGCACCTTTTGATTATATTTTGATTCAAACAATATTTCTCCTGTTATCGTCGCTACGGTTATTGGGAACTTTAGTTTTTTCCCTAACTCAGCCACATCTTTGATTGACGCCCCGGTATCTTTAACCATTTCTCCCCACGTGTTTATTATTTTACGTCTTTTATCCGTTAAGCCGTTTCCACGAGTCGAAACGGTAAAATGTTCTATTACTTGTTCAGCGACACAGTTTATTTTTGAAAATTTCATCGGCGCAAGTTTATCAACGTTGGGTTTTTCATTTATCACATAGATTCCATAAATAACCGCGGTCACAGGATACGCTCGCTCATAATACGGTCTGTCAATGCCAGTCAATAGACCTAGTTTAGAATCTTTACTTAATACGACAGTTTTTTCACCCTTGAGTACAGGATCATATTTGTCACGGATAATCTAATTACCTGTTTCTGTTTGCACGACAAATTTTATTCTGAAAAGATATTTGCGATTATCAATGTAGTTAATGATAGTTCTGCTCGTTCGTCATTCATCGTAGCGTCGATGACACCGTTGCGTATAATTTTGAACGTTGACCATACATGAGATGCACCATCTGTGTGAAATTCTTTCTTGGCGCCGTGAATTTTATTAATCAAACTTTTATTTTTCTGATCAACCAGATCTCGCATCGGTAGGTCGGGAGATATTCTGTCGAGATTAAATTTATGTGCGTTCCAGGACTTGATTCGGGACAATCTATCGAACTCGCTTATATTATATTTCAAACAAGTATTTAAATGAAAAATATTATATATAATGGCTCAATGCAAATGGTTGATGATCGGTTCATTTACTCGCTGTAATAAATCCTGTAAAAACGAATTCTGCGGACAACATTCAAATTGTGTTCGTAATGGTAGTTTAGGACCAATACCGTGTCTGCGATGTGGTGTAGGAGTCCGGGGAAAGACACAGTTATGTACTCGTTGTGGTGGCAAGCGATACAGGGAACTTAAAAGATATTATGATAAAAAAAATAATGACAGAGTTATAAAACGTGAAGAGGATTATTTAAATAAATTCTCAGACAAATTATGATTTAGACAAATACTATTATTATATAAATGGAGCAAAATATGAGCGAGTTTGTGAAGCATCCTATCATCAAGAATTACGAATCAAATCGTAATGGTGTGATCAGAAATTGCAGGTTGAAGAGACCAGTTGGTGTTATTAGTAATACTGGTTATCTAAGATTTACTGTTGATGGGAGGAAAAATTATTTCTGTCATCGATTCATATACGAGTGTCATAAGGGGTTGATCAAAGATGGTTTTGTGATTGATCATATTGATAGAAATAAACTTAATAATAATTTATCCAATCTGAGGATTGCCACGCTAAGTCAGAATTGTAGACTTGGAAACACCGGTTGTAATAATAAGAGTGCCAAAGCAGTATTATCTATAAATTTAGAGACTGGTGAAGAGAGAATATTTCAATCGATGTATGCAGCTGGTAAATATTTTGATATTGAAAGGTTTTCAATACATTCTGTCGCGGAAAATATAACCAGATCCGCTTTCTCTAAAAAATATGATCAAAGAATCATCTTCCAATATCAATGATGGAGATAAATCGTCAAATTACCTCGAAGTATATTTATTAACTATTTATTTAATATTTGGGTCTGTAGTGTACGAGCACACTACTTACCTGATGAAGGGGGATAACTCCGTTGAGCATACTCACGTAATTGAGTTACTTCCCTTTGACCGTGTTTACGATCGTAAGCGGAAAATTGTTATACCCTCCAACTTTAAATGAAATGGACAGTACATCTGTTTCAAATTTGCGATGTATTCATGTATGTCAATTAACCATTGATTTCAATGTACATGGGAGTTATTGGATGTAAACCGTACTTATTTAATTTTGATTTGTCTAGAGCTGGCTAACTGGAAGAATCTCAGTTATTTTCCATTGCCTTACAGGAATAGTATCAATTATCTCCCTTATATCAGTGACTGTATTTTGCACAAACAATATATTTTTTTATTAAATTCGTTCGGTTTTCCTGTTTCGCTACGATGTCTACAGTGTGGCAGTTTGGTTCATTTATCGATAGTCGTGTTATAGTGATGTATGTCTTCTGCGATAATAACAAGTAGCCAGAACGTTTTTCCGATACATATATTATCCCGAAAAATAACTAACTTTTTAAATCTGACTTGTACGTTTTATCTGTATAAAGAACTGAAAAGTCTTACAGGAATAGTATCAGTTATCTCCCTTGTATCAGAGTGACTGTATTTAGCACAAACAATATATTTATTTTATTAAATTCGTTCGGTTTTCCTGGCGCTACGATGTCTGCAGTGTGGCAGTTTATAGTGATGTATATATCTTCTGCAATAGCAAGTAGCCAGAACGTTTTTCAGGTACAAAAAAAAAATAACTAACTTTTTAAATCTGACTTGTACGTTTCATCTGTGCTCAGAACTGAAAAATTAGTTCATTTGTTTTATCGAATGATTTAATATTAAGTTTGTGGAGATAAATACCCAGTACTGATCTCTTCAGTGATGGTTAACTATATAATAACTTTTAAAGCGTATACAATCAGATTAGGAACTGTGGCGCAAATGGTAGTGCAGCTGACTCTCATTCTGGGGGGGTCTCCAGTTCGAATCTCGTAACGGACATACTGTCGACGGTACCTATGGTAGGGGTTTTCCTATATAAAAGTGGGGGCGGCAGCAGCCCATGTACATCTCACACTACGAAACCGTAGTGTGAGTGCGTTTTAGCAACCCCGGGATTTTCTCCTGGGGGGGGTGTACATGGCGCATAGACAATTTTCTGAATATTCTAGCATTTCGTTTCGGTTAGAAAAATTATCCGGAGATATGTCTATGACGCCCCCAAAATAAACAGTAGCGTGGATGTATAAGCTCTAAGTTACATAAAAAAACATTTAGAAAAAATGTTTGGCTAAAAGAAACGATCATGGGATGCCGAGAAAAGACCATAAGAAAGGTCTCAAATGAAGACAGAGTCTCGGGACAAAAGTCTCAAACAAAGGATCCCATGGAGGCACACAGGCCACTGCAGGAAAACCAATGAATGATAACCGCTCATCATTGCTACTGTTTATTTTTGTTAAAATTTATTTTTATTTTTTTTATTCTGAAATATTTTATTTATTCTGAAATATTATTTTTATTCTGAATTTTTTTTATTTGATCGATTTGAGTACCAACCACCCCATCAGAATTAACAAACTGATAATTTACATGATTTTACCCCATCAGAATTAAAAAACTGATTGATTTACATGATTTTACCCCATCAGAATTAACAAACTGATTGATTTACATGATTTTAAGTACCATTTACCCCGTCAGAATTAACAAACTGATTGATTTACACGATTTTAAGTACCAACCACCCCATTAATTTCTGAATAAATAAAATATTTCAGAATAAAATATTTCAGATTATAATAATTATTGCAGCACTGATTGATTTTGCATAATTTTAAGTACCGTTTACCCCATTAGAACAAGCAATCTAATTGATTTGCACAATTTTAAGTACCAACCACCCCATCAGAACAAGCAATCTGATTGATTTGCATAATTTTAAGTACCAACCACCCCATCAATTTCTGAATAAATAAAATATTTCAGAATAAAATATTTCAGATTATAATAATTATTTCAGAATAAAATATTTCAGATTATAATAATCATTACAATTTGCACAATTTTAAGTACCATTTACCCCATCAAAACAAACAATCTGATTGATTTTCACAATTTTAAGTACCAACCAACCCATCAGACTTAATAAACTGATTGATTTATATGATTTTAAGTACCAACCACTCCATCAGAATTAACAAACTGATTGATTTGTACCATTTACCCCAATAATAATAAAATATTTCTGAATAATAAAATATTTCATAATAATATTTTTTTGTAGTATTTTTTTACAAAACCGATCGATTTGCATAATTTTGAGTACCTAACTACCCATCAGAATTAACAAACTGATCAATTTACATGATTTTGAGTATCAACCACCCCATCAGAATTAACAAACGGATCGATTTGTACCAAACCACCCCATCAGTTTCTGAATAAATAAAATAAACCGGTTGAATCAAAGTAGATTTCATGGTTTATTTCTGAATATATAAAATATTTCTGAATAAATAAAATATTTCTGAAAAATCATCAAGATTTCACATACAGATTCACAATCAACTCCTCTTCCCTCAGGTCAATTAAGTGTCCAAGGTGGTCAGTTAGTTTAAAATTTATTCGTGTTAACATATTATTATGACACCGCAGATATACAGGATTGGTTGGTACTTGCACGATCAAATCCCGAGGGCGTACTTGTGGTGTGAACGTGTATAAAATGTATCCTTGTTGAGCCTGATTTGATTTTCCAAGATCTATTTGATAGCTGCCATCGATCACATCACAAACGAGATTAACCGCGATTGTCGATGTTATATTAACGATTCCTGGTGAAACATGTCTGCCGCCGCAGTATGGATCATTGACATGTTTGAAAACAAGCGCAGGTGGGGCTATTTTTCTCCATGATTCGATGATTTTAGGAAAGTTTTCGTTGATAAGATCGTTGAATGATTTTACTAGTTCGTCGATATTAAATCCTGGTATTACAAATCTTGGTAATTGTTGTTCAGTTATTTTGTAATGATTGAGAAACAATTGTTTAAGGGTCATTGTTGTATGTAGTTCTATATCATCACCGTGGCTAATCATATTCCAAATGATAGTTTTATTGATGTATCTAAGATCATATATAACCTGATTTAGATGTTTTATTGTCTCAACGATTTGTTGTTTCACATCATCACTGTAGTATTTTGTGATGTCAGAAAAGAAATTTCTTAGTTTCTTCATTGATTGTCTAAATTCAGAATTAACAGGATCGAAATATGACTGAATAAATCCTTCATCGATGATTGGATTCATTTTATCATCATAGGCACGCAAATGTCCTATTATTTCAGGAAGCTGTTCACCATCAGGAGCAGTAGTAATTAGGATAAATCCAGTCTGTCTCCACGGGTATTTGCCTCGATATTTTGCAGTTGTTATAAATTTCTTTTCATTTATTGTAAAATCATCCCGACGTGGCTCTGGTGGTCCCTGATATTCTGGCGGGATTTCAGGCCAACCTAGTACTGATCTTATCGATGATTGATAAATATCAACGGCGTAGTCAGGTGAATGTATTTCAATCGTTGCTGATAGCGTCGGCTCATGAACGTTAATTGATATTTTTGCTTCTTTTCCCGTTATTGATTTTATTCTACGCGCAAATTCTTCATTGATCTCTTCAATCTCATAACTGCCAGTTGGTATTCCAACAACGACCCAGTCAGGTGTTCCATCATCTTTATTTTTATTAGCAAATACAAGGGAATTATTTGCTGGTGTACCATTAAATAATTTCTATCTGATATTTGGCCAACTGTGATATACTCGTAATTGTGCCAGTGCGATTTCTTTTACTGGAATCGCAATTGGAAAACTGACGTAAAATTCAGGATTAATCAAACTTACTGAGATCATCGCTGTTTTCAGCGGAGTTGTGTTTGTCACGATCTGCTGGAGTAGCTCTAGTGATGTCATTATTTAATATATTTGTGCCTTTAATACCAGCACAGTTGTATATTTTAATCATTTCTGTAAACTCAAAATCAGATATAATTCCATCATTAAGACCTGCTGATAACAACGAAGATAACTTCGAGTATGCTACCGTCGCGTGTGCAACTTTATCATGTAATCGGATAATTTTTTATTCGTGCAAGTACTTATCTTTTTTGCAATGATATTGAGCACACCTGCAATTGATGTTGCAGCTGAAATACAGATTGTTACGGCTACTGGCGCCATCATTGTTATCGTTGATAATAATACGCCGGTGGACACAACAACAGCGGATACTGAATAAACGATTACGTCAACGATAACTAGTCGTCGTCGATATTTCTTTATTTTTACCGAATATTATTCGACTCGATTTTTTAAGTTCGTTTGCCATTCACGTGCTTGATTGTACCTGTAATGTTGCGATGCTGAAGTACTCATTATATTTTATACAGTAACCAATTGAGGTGTTTCAGCTACAAATTCTAGACACCACCAGAAAGATGCTGCGGTTAATTTCTTATCAGCTGCTTCGAGAATAAATGCTTCTTCGGTTCCCTTGTTTAATATGATAGACACAACTCCAGAAAACTTGTCGGTGGAATGACGCCATGGGTACGTTGTAAAACTCTCGAATTTAGCAGCACTAAACACAGACAGCCTATACACGCCAGTGACTGTTGCGGTATATTTAATAGTTTTATTTTGCTGTGACCATGTTGCGAATCCAGATGACACCGTGCATACAATATTGGTAATATGCCCGGGAGTTATTCCGGCTGGAATTTTAGTCAGACTAATTTTGTTAACGATATCAGGAATTCCACTTACGACATCTTCTAATGTTCTTTTAGTTGTGTCTAGGTTAGTTTTGATATCAGAAAGTTTTATGTCAACGGCATGCGGAGTGCCGAAGAATTTATCGATGGCTTCATCTGTTTTTTTGAAAATTTCTTCGAAATCTTCCAAAAGCGCCTACGTGCACATCATACTCTGCCCTCAACGTGGATAATTTACCATCTACGGTGCTGTGCTCGGCCCGCAACGTGGATATTTTACCGTCAACGGTATTGTAGTTGACGTCGACGTATTTTTTCGTCGCGGCATCTTCGTCGGATGTTGGATCTCTTAAAACTACTATCTTGTTTCCGTTCATGCTGAGTTCACCTGTCATTGTGTCGCCGATGTTTCTTACACGATTAGCAACACTTTTTGCAATTTCATCTCTGATGGTTATAAGCGATATACTTGAATCCCTGATTCTACCGCCGTCAGTAAACCCAGGAATGTTATCCGTGACAGCACCGAGTACTCGTCGAACTATATCATTCCATTTGTTATTGCTCGTTTTTAGTTTACCGTATCGGTCCTGAAAAACAACAACTTCATCTCGGTCAACTCCAGCCAGGTTCATAATATCTGCGAGCTCATCTTTAGTCGCGTACTTCGACAAATCAATGTCGGATTTTTTTTTTCTTACTGGTAGAAGAAGATCTTCCGTAAATATCAACCATTATAATTTAAGATCTGTTCAAAACGAAGCGGTTACTTGTATAATCATGCACGACTTTATGAGGTGCCGCGGAGGACTTTGATATAGCGTCGAGTACATTAATTACTTCACTACCGCATATTGGCATATTGTTTGTGTTGGTAGCGTTGAATACCAAACCGCTGCTTGAAGTGGCGCGACATACTTGATAAACTCACGAAGTGGAGCTAACCCGTACGAATCAAAATAAACGATTCCACGTGGTTCAATTGCGTATGCGGTCCAATGAGTGCCAGGTCCTGAATTATCATCGAGATTAATAATACCTGTTTCAGCGCTGTTTGGTCGGTCCGGCAATTGATCTCGCATAAAAACACCTCTGAAGTTTTTTATTTTCAGTTGTTTAGCAGCATCAAGTAAATCAAAATTTGATGCAGGAATAATTAACGAAGTGATCCTGGAAGCCTCAGACCTCTTCCCCAACGAGATCCCGGCAATCTTAATCCGGTCCCTCTTTTTTTTAATCCTCGCCCTGTTGCTTTCTTTAGAGCCCTTCCAGCAGCGGTTCCAACAGACCTAATGCGGCTGATTTGCTACGGCAGGTGCCGCTGCGCAATTAATGTTGGAATAGCTGCGAGAAGTGGAAAAATACCGCCTGTTTTAATTGAGTCTTTAACCGCACCCGCAGAGAGATTAAGTTTGACGTCTGTTTTTGATTGTTTAGCGCTGTTGAAATGCTTAAGTTGACGTTCTGATAATGATAATTTATTTTGACCGCCCGTGATCTGATCTCGCTTTAGTGATAATTTCATTCCTCAGTTTTTTGCTGAATTTGATTGAAGGTTTTTAATCTGACCAGAAGTCAGACTGACACTAACGTGATGATATGGCATTTTGTGATAATACTCGTGTTTTTAAATAACATGATTAAAGATTTTCCACTGGTGCATCAATAACCCTCATTCGACCACTACCACCTTCAAGTAACATTGCCTTATCACTAAGTATGACCGCGATTGCTCTGTAGGTGCCGCGAATAAGGGTTGGACCAGCTATATCAGGAGGAGGGTCAGTAACACGAGCTCGAAAGTGTATATCAACAACAGATTGCTTGGATAAATCAAGATGCTCCAGCGAAAAGTAATAAATCGGATACAGATTTGCAAAATCTAACTGTGATATTTGCAGCCCAGTATCCACGTTTTGATCACGTCCCATAAATGACATCAAACGATGATATGCACGCGCTACGTGATTTTGACCAAAATTTAACAATATATCTTCAGCTGGTTCTTGATGTCCATTTATCCGCAAGGAAACTTCATCAACTCCAAGTCTGTCAAATATCATATGTGAACGTTCTTGACTATTCGTCCGATCATTATTTTGCAGCGCAATAAAAATATGTCGTGGCGCAGAAACACCTTGCTGCGATGCTATATTCCATGTAAATAAACCATTAACAGAACTTTGAGTAGCATCTGTGGTTACTGTTAACCATGATAGCAATGATTTACCGCCTTGATCCGTAAAAGAGAGCAATTTTTGTTCTTCAGCAATAGATGGAATCATTACTGGCATCCACAATGAAAGCTTCGTTATATTTACTTTACCAGCATCAGCAACACCAGCACCTCTCCAGATTGCATCATTATCATCACCTTTTCTTGCGAGCACAACTGTGTGTTTAGCTCCAAAGATGACCTTTCTAACATTTCTGCAAAATCCAAAGATATGGGATAATGGAATCGCACATGAAAAATTTCTATTATTTCTTGACAACGCTGCTCGGCGTGTTGCAAATCCTAAGTTGTAAGTTGCATTAACACTTCCTATAATATCAAAAACATCAGCTGGTCTAGCTGCATATTCAGGACCATCAGCAACTGGCTGTGGATCAGATGCAGTATTTTGTGGTGTCCATATTTTATTATATTGAACATGATCGGCGTTGTTGGTAATATCCTTGGCAAACATCATTGTTGGACCAACTCATCTTGTGTAATCATCAGAATATCTCGCTAGACCAATTATTGTTGTAGCAACATCAACATCATTCTGAATTGATTCAATATTTTTTCCATCAATCATGTATGTGGCCTACTAAACAGTGCCATAATCCCATTGTTGACAAAACCAACTCGCAAACTGGCATCATATGGCGTATTATCCGCCTTTACAAGTTCCCCTTCTACTTCAATAAACGCCTCAGCGGGCAAGAAATATCTACTTGTATCCTGAACCTGTAATTCGATTCTCCCCCGCTGATTTGGTTGTCTTGCGTCATAGGAATAAAATTGATAATCACGTACTGATTCATCTTTGAGGACCGGTGCATCCATGTCAAATGCTGGGTCGGACATACGCTTGAACATTTTATTATAATTATCAATTTTCCAAATGGTGATCTAAATTGTCGTTGAAGACCACTTCCCGCCATTAAATTTGCAGTTATATTTCTTTCTGCTTCTTCAGATAATTCCGCTAGTTTTTGATTTGCGGCTTGATTTATTATTTTACTGACATTTGCGGGCATAACTTCAGTGCTGGCCAGTTTCATTGGTTGCTGCTGTTTTCTTCGTAATAATCGAGCTAGTCTGCCCTTGACTGTCGAGAACGCTTTACTGGCAAGATTACCAATGGCGCCAGGAATTTTATCACGAACAGCCTCAATAGCCTTCATCCCTAATTGTTTTGCAATCGGTATTGCTTTTGGAGCCATCCTTCTAAATAGACCCTGAACAACATCACCAAATCCATCTCCGTAAATTGTTTTGTAATTTGGCAGTCGTGAGTTTACTACCCTGACCATGATCGGTCCACGTTGAGCAGTGTGTATAATCATTTTTATATACTGATTAATTAATTGTTTAGTCGCTGTGATAATCATCAGCAATTTCATCAATAAGACAACGATAAATACTGCGATCCATAATACCGCCTTGAAATAATCTTCGACAAATATCAGATATTTCATTAACAATTTCTGAAGAATTGTTTCCTGCACGTTTTCCTCCAATCAGTATTTCTAGTCGTTCTACGTCAGAAAGAACATTATTAGGACAGGCAATAAGACCACTTCCCTGAGTAACCAAAGGAAAACCGCTTCCAGTGGCACCTGATTCTTCTGGAGGTTTTGGTGATTTTACTATTCCTCTTACATCCTGTAAAAAAATCTTCATACTCTGGATCATTAGTATTAATACTTGAATTTTTAGATGCTAAATATAACGTAGGAATCTAAAAGTTTAGGAATCATTGATTTAACATATTCAGGTTTCATATATTTTTTTCTGGATTTATAATGAAACGCAGCAATATTAACTAATTTATCTCGGTCAGTAAAAGTATTAAGAGCTTCATCGGTAAACATATCTACAGGTTTAATATCTTTTTTTTGGTTTTTCTGTCTGTTGCAGAGGTTGAGGAATCTGATACGAAGTCTCTTGCTGGGGGGATTGCGGTGGGGAAGATTGTTGTTGTTCTGCTTGTTTCAGTGCCACTCTGTAAAGCCTTTGTACTTTGTCAAAAAGATCTATATATTCCAAATCATCCTGTCTGACTTGCCTTTTGTTTTTATATATGCGATATATCATCTTAATAAGATTAGCATTGCTTATTTTTTCATGACCGGGTTTTAAAGTACTGGATTTATCAAACATACCAATTGCTATTTTTTCAGGTAAATAATCTTCTTCAGTATTTCTAATTTCTCTGATAAATTGTTTATTAAATTTTTCGATTATTTTAATGTTTTCTTTTATTGGTTTAGGCGCAAGTTCTTTTCTCACGTCGGCGATTTCAGTACGAACTTTACCAATACCTTCAAGTATTTCTTCATCAGGTAGAGGATGAGCTGCAGCTATTTTAGTTGGAAGATCTCGTAAAATCTTTTTTGTTTTCTTGGTTCTTTCTGCTATTTTTTAGTCTGCGCAGCGGTTTGTTTTAATACTTGAAGAATACCCTTCTTCTTGTTTTTCTTCTCCTCGTCCTCGTCATCCTCATCATCCTTAAAATCTCCCCATACAGCTTTTTTAGTAATTGTTGTAATGGGTTTAAATAACTGTTCTGTGCCTTCTGTAAATTCAACTTGGGCTTCTTGACGTTCTTGCAATTTTTGTCTAACAGAATCACGAACAGGAAAAAATGTTTTGATTGCTTTTAGTCTCTCTCGAGCTAATCTAGCAGTGTGAGATTCCTTAGCTGGAGGCATTATTAATACGATAATTTTTAATTGATAGCAGCAGAGGGGGCGGGACCTCTGGTATGTAAACACAACTCTCGGTCAGGTTAGTAGTGACCTTAATTTTTTTTTTATTTCGGAAGAAGCTTATACTTTAAGCAAATTAGGTTTCAGACAAGTGGTCTGTTCGCCCCCTCTGCTGCTAAGGGAAATGTCTAAATGCATCAATTGCCAGGGCCTATTGCCACCTACCTCAATCACCTCACTGTCCATATGCCATAAGGGGACGTCAATTAATTATGTCAACAATTTTTACGCAATTTTTTACCACCCACCCTTCCCCCTTGTCAACAACTGTCAAACTTTCAGTGACCCCCCCTAATAAAATTTTACCCCCCCCCCCGCCCACACACACACACAAACTAACAATATTTTATACGGCTGGCTTTTATGCTAAAAATAGAATTATGGAAATTAAAAGGTCTACAAATAAATTTTAATACCTTTTTTTTTTTACTTGTTTAACAGATTTCAAATTGACTATAACACTTTGAATTCATGAAAAAATCCAGAGTTTATATTCTAGCGTCTATCATCTTCCCATGGGGAAGCCAAATGTTCCTCAATTGTTATAATGGGCATAGTGGCTGATTCATTAATTTCTTGTGGAACCGATACACCCGACAAGTCAACATCATCTTCATCTAACCATTCTGCACTTAACATCTCTCCATGAGCAATAATTGCCATCAGCTCTCTCTGTCTTTTGGCAGCCACTCGTATTTGCCGAATTCTTTGCGGTTGAGGAGCATGTGGTAATTGCCTAGGCCCAAGATCGCGTTGTCGGTGCTGTTGAACATGCTTCTTCAACATGACTTGTGAAGCAACATAGAGGTGACAGATTTTGCAGATCCGTTCAAGCAACGACAACTGAATGGAAGGACAATATAAATCATATGGAAGAATTTTGAATGCCTTTGCCGATCGAGGTAGCATGTTATCAACTTTCAAAGACTGACTGAAGAAAAGAGATGGAAATCTGTGCAAGTCGCTCTCAGATGCATCTGGTGCTTTAAGGCCTGTCTACAGTCTACAATCTATATTGAATAAAAACAAAATATGATGATGCAAGACTATGACTTCCTTGGCAAGAGCTCAACCGGTTTAGGAGCGAGTGGTTGCCATACCAACGCACCGACTAATTTCCTATTTTTTGATTTATTAAATTTATTGTAAAAAATAACATTGTTGAGGTCAATTTATCTTGAACTCCCCTCCCCCATATCAACAATTGTCAAACTTCTTCAAACCCTCTCCCCCCTATTTTGTTGACATAATTAATGGACGACCCCTAAGAGAAACTCATATCATTCACATAATGAACTCTAAACAGATGCAATAGCCTGCTGCTAAAAAGAAATGCTAAGAAACAAAACCCTGAATAATAATAATAGGAACCCTAATGAATCAGTCCATGTACCAACCCCCGAAAAAACTAGCAAAAACCAAATAACCCTATCAAAAAACAACCCAAAATTAATCAAAACATACCCTCCCCCCAATGGAATGAAGGAACTAACACCAGCCCCAATAATAAGCCAGTACAAGTAACAGAAATAGGAAAACTAATTAGGGAAATCAAAACTGATCTAATAAACAGTTTCCTACTGTCTGAACAAAACATAGAGCAAATAAATAATTAACTTCAGCTAATCTTAAATAAGATCCCATAATCTCCACCCAAACAAATCAAGTACTAAACGACCACCACAATTATGACTAGTACAACTAACAGAAATATTACAATATGGCAATGGAATGCAAGACGATTGTCAAGCAACATAAATGAGCTAAGAATCAAACTGCAAAACATAGCTCACAAACCAAACATCATCTGCATTCAAGAAGCCAAACTATCAAATAAAAACAGATTATTGACAAAAATCCAAGGTTATGCCCCATGCTACTTCCAAAACAGAAATAAAGGGCAAGGAGGTGAGTAGTGAATGGGGATACTAGAGCGACAATGGGAATTAGCATTAAAAACACCCCTGGGAACATATAGCGACAATGGAAATTTAACATGGAGAAAAATCGTGGGAACATATAGCGACAAGGGAAATTAACATGGGAATAAATCGTGGGACCGTTGAGCGACAAGGGAATTGAATATGGAGAAAAATCGTGGGACTGTTTAGCGACAAGGGAATTGAACATGGGATTTTTTTTTTTTAAAAAAAAGGGGTAGGCAATGGAAAGACTATCTCTTTTCGAGAAATATGGGGCCCTGAAAAGGGCCTTTGGGTTTTCTTCTTCTGCTTCTAAGTTCTTCTTTTCCTCCACCAACTTCTTATTTTATCTCCAACACTCTTTCTCTTCTTTTTTTTCTCCTCCTCTTCTTTCTTCTCTTCTTTCTTCCTCTTCTCATTTTCTTCTTCTTTTTCAACTTTTTCGTTCCATGTTCTTATTCTTATCTTTTCCTCTTCATCCTCCTTCTCCTCCTTTATTTCCTTCATCACACCACTGATCATGTCCTTTGCTTTTCTTAAGTTGTTAATTTCCATTTTTACTCTATGCGGACTATAAGAATAGTGGTCTTCAACGAGTCGTACGAGCATTTGTTCTATCATGCCCAAATTGTCAAGGACGTCTTGCAATGATTGAAATTTATCCAGGTGGTTTGAAGCCATCTTCTATGTAGAATGGTTTGAACGACGAATACTGTGGGTTCTTATACTTAAAGCGCGTACGTGAAGGAAAACATCCCCCTAAAAAACATACAATCTATCTTACCTAGATCATGACCAAACAACGCGCGGACGTGAAGGAAAACATCCCCCTACTTTTTCATTTCATATAATATAACCCCAACTATACGCTAAGAAACAATTAATAAACCCATAATCTACTATTCACACAAACATACCTGAGCTCTTATAAACACTAACACACCAACACATACCCTCACACATTAAAAAAGAGTTAGTGTTTATATTCACACTACTCTACCTACACACATTGGCAAATCGATCGTTATTTCTTTTCTAGAGTATTGGGTAGCCCTGAAAAGGGCTGTTTTGTTTGGAACTTCATGGACACCTGGTTAATGGTGGCACCTTCCAGGCCTGGCGCCACATACACACCTTATCCCCCAGTTACTTTTTACCTTTTGGGGGGAGAGAGCAGAGGCAGGATATGTCGCTTCAGAATCCCAATTTTCGCTCTCTGGGATTCTGAAATTTTTTCTTCTCTCCTTTTCCTCCTCCTCTTCTTTGTATCTTCTCTCTTCCTCTTTGTATCTTCTTTCCTCTTCTTCTTTACATCTTCTCTCCTCCTCTTCTTTGTTTCTTCTTTCCTCCTCTCTTATCCTTCCCTCCTCGACAATGGCTTCCGCGGCCAGTTCATTTAATATGCGCCTGGCATATTCCAGATGCACATGAAGTTCCAACAGTTTCTCCAGTCTCGTGTTCATTTTTGGTGTTGATCAATCAACAAGGGTAGCTAGACTGCCCAGCGAGTTTCAATTTATAGTGAAAGCGCGGACGTGATGGAAAACATCCCCCTAATAACATAAAATTGATCTTACCTAGATCGTGACCAAAAAACAACGCGCGGACCTAAAAGAAACACTCACTCACTTTTTATGCTACCCATCACTATTTTAAAATTTTTTATAAATCACTTCAATAGACTATCCACATACACAAAGCAATCCAATCTAACCCCAAATATACACCTCAAACAGCCCAAAAAAAAAAAACATCATTTTAATCTACTATCCACACCAACCTACTTTATCACTTACAAACACAAACACACAAACACACAAACACATACCCTCACATTTTTTTAAGAAAGAGTTAGTGTTTATTTTCACACTACTCTACCTACACACATTGGCAAATCGATCGTTATTTCTTTTCTAGAGTATTGGGTAGCCCTGAAAAGGGCTGTTTTTTTTGTTTTGCTATGGCATTCTTTTTTTAGTTTCTAAGAATGCGATGTCCTCTGAGGATAGACTTTCTGGCGATAGGTCTGCTTCTTCGGAAAGAGAAGAAGAACTCTTTGGTGTCGATACGACAATCGACAAAGCCTCTGTCAGCTTCAGGTTGTTGCTGCTGCTGTTGCTGTTGTTGCTGCTGTTGCTGCTGTCTCTGAAGTCTGTACTTCTCTGTCCATTCTTCTTTTTCCCTGTTCATTTCTTCTCTGAAGAGCTCTTCTATCAGGTCTTCAGTGATTTTTAACATTCTCACATTCTCTATTTCTTCTGGCTTCGGTATCAGACTGTGTCTGACCCTATGCAAATTCACGTAGGCTTCGTTGAGCTTAGCTAGTTTGGAGCACATCTTCGTAGGAGGATGAGTCGACAATGGATGGTTAGACTGGAAACAACCCCGGTTCTTAAAGTCAAAGCGCAGACGTGAAGGAAAACATCCCCACACGGTTTTCGAGCCGCAACGTTTAGTGAGTGTCATGAGAGGGATAGTAAGAAATGAAAGAGCATCAATCCAACATTCTTATAGCTAAACAAAAGACAAAGGCATTTTTTTCAAAACACAACATTTTTTATTCAAAAATCACTTAACACTAAACAACAACACTTCTAACATTTTTAACAATAATCCAACACTATAACATCAAACAATTTTTTTCAAATCACAAACAATTTTTTTCTCAATGGACCATCTACTTTAAACAGGGCTGACAACGTTGTGAATGAAATTGTGATTTCCACTGTTGGAAATCATTAGGCCATTGATGGACACTACGTTTCCTAGCTTGAGACAAAATATAAGCATAATGGTCACAAAACCATCGATCTACTTTCACATCGTTTCTAGCAGAAGAACGAGGATCGAAATGAGTCACTAAATGTTCTAAGGAATAGCCCAGGCTGCGATGATGCAGAAAATACACACAGTACTGTCCACACACCAAGGAATCTGTGCCTTGTAATTTCACATTATTGAATCGGGTAGTCTGAGCATTTCTTCTCATAAAGTCGATGATATCGTCTTCCAAAGGGGGCAATCCGTACGAATCGAAATATTCCACACATCCTTCTTGAGGAAAGTAGACGGCTACCCAGTGGGTTCCTGGGAGATGACTGTCGTCCGTGTTGATCACGTAAGCTTGATGGTCTTTAGGTTTGCGATGAGGGAGTTCATCTTTAGCACAGACAACAGGATTCCAAGAAGCCGTATACGAACTGTGGTTCAAAAGGTAATAAAGTTCCCAGGTATCCATTTGTGTTGTTTTTTTCTTCTTTACAGGTAATAATACGTTGTCAATTCGATCCTGACTTTTTGCTTGAAAATGTCTGACGAATAAACGGTTATTCGTTCTGTTTCCTCACTCTGATTCAGGAGAGCTTCGATAAGATGGATCTCTTGAGTGGTTAATGGTGGACAAGAATGTTCACGCAAGTCTTTATACCACTGGTGCAACACGTCTTTGTTCGAGATGAGACTCCAAGCTTCGTCCAGATACTCGTCCAATTTTTCTTCTTGACTTAACATCAGGCATTTATCGTGTTGAATTTGACTGGGATGATCGTTTTGACATCCATAGCAATTTTTCTTGATCAATTCCGTCATTTTGTCGACCAAGTGTTTGGCAAAACAGGAGACTAAATGGGCTTCTTGTTCTGGCCATCTCGACTTCATCATGATCACTTCTTCTTCTTTTTCTACGGTCTCCTTACATTCCATCTCCAAAGTTTCTCCACTAGGTAAAGAGAGATAACAGTCTTCCATGGTTTCTAGTAATCTAGGATGACTTCTCTCAAACTGTTGATTTCTATGGTATTATCAAATTCTGCATACAGGATGACGTTCACTGTATCGTCCAGTGGCTTTGCAAACTGAAGTTCCACACGAATCTGGCCTGATTTTATAGGGTGGAAATGTCCCTCGTCGCTGCCCTGGTCTGGAGTGAAATCGAAAGCCCACAAAGCATAGCCTCCTGCATAATCGTCGTACGTAATGCCGTGACTGGTGTTGGTTCCTAACTGGCCCGTGGCTTCGTACAAGGACAAGTACGATCTCAAGTAATTGTTCTTGGCAAAGTCGGGTTCGAAAGGTCTGGTACACAAGGTCTTGCCATCGCGACTGACTTCGATTTTCTTCACGTTGAAGTGCTGAAAGTTGAAAGGATTTTTAGCGAAGTGTCCGTTGAAGGTTGAATTCTCGACCATGCCAAGGATTAAACGTTTGGGTAACTGTCCTTGAAACAGATGATCTTCGATCATGGAATGATGGTTAGCGGGAATGGTGAACGTTTTCACTTCCACACGTCGTATGGGATACTTGGCGGTTGTTCTGCTCAACGTTTGACTGATGTCGTTACCTACTTTGGGTAACACTTCCACGCGTCGTACGTAGAGTTTGGCCTCTTCGATTTTGCTTTTAGGAGCCTTAGTAGCATCAGCCAACAAATGGAAAGCGGTACTGCTGCGATTCAGTCTGAGGCGGACATTGACCCCGTTCAGCAAATACTTCTCTTGCAACCACATGTCCAAATGCAAACGATCCATCAGTTCTAAACTCCTCTTGTCTAAGATTTTGATTTCTCTTTGCTCAAAGCCGCTATTGGTTCCATCTACAAGGTCGAACTTGCCCGCTTCGTCAGGTTCCCACAGCACACAGGCATTGAGATGAGTATCCTTGGCATCTATTCCGTACGTCAAGAGATTCTCCAGGTAGGCACGGTAAGGGTAAGTATCCATGCTGCTGCTGACCAGTTTGTTATTCAAGTACAAGTCCACTGAGCTGAACAAGGAATGCATGAAATTGTTGACGGGAGCTATATTCTCAGTGTCATCTATTCCACCATCATCCTTATCTAGAACTTTGACTTTTAAGTACAAATAACTGCTATTCAGATTGATGTAATCTTCGGGCTGTCCTTTGATTTCAAACTCGATGGGAGCGGAATCGGTCAATGAGGAGACTGGGTGAAATTCCACCCACTGGGATTCTTGCATCGTCATCATGGTGGGGGGCATGGCAAACAGATCCAGTTCCGTTTTGGAACAAGCGCAAGACTCTCGGTGCATCATTTTGTTCTGTTCTTTCTCAATAATCGAAAACGTCTAAGTCTCGAACGGTTCTTCTTTTCTTGGCCTTTCTCGCTTGAAGTCTGGTGAAAGGGTGTTTTCTTCGTCGTCTCTTTCTGCCTTGTCCTTGTTGAATGCCTGACTCGGTAGCGTGCAGGGCATTTATAGGTGTGTCTCGTCGACCTAAAATGTCTTTACCCGTTTGCAGCAAGACATTTTTGCCTGCCCTCATGAAGGCTTCTTTAGGGTTTTGTTTGTCGATGATGACATTTTGGAGAAATTCTTTGCCTTGCGTCAGTGCCGCATCTTTCAAGGCGTGCAATCCGCGTGTCACCATCGGTTTCAACACTGGGGCCACCGAACGAAAGGCCGATTTTAACATGTCTCCTAAACCGTGTCCTCGCTGTCGAGCAACCCCTCGGTACACTGGATACATGACTTACTTACGAATCGTGAGAGAACCGTTTTCTAAAATGGAGTTTCACCGTGACTTTTCCTTTGGTGAATGGAATATTTTGTCCCAAATCTCCTTTTATAGTAATGTTGACCGTGTCCAAATACGACTTGCTGACCGGCAAATAGTAAGGATGGACAAATTCACGGTGGACGTGGTAAGTGTTTCCACCTTCCTCGTCAGCGTTCGCGGCAGAATCCACTTTGAAAGGAATGACACGCAGTAACGGTACGGAGGTGTGTCCCACCACGTTGTACTCCACCACATCGGAATACACAAACATCAAATTCAGTCCTTGGTTCAGTTCTACCGGGGTACGAAATAACTTGCTAAAAGACTCGTTGTCGTAAACGATGGGTAATTCGTTGTTATTGAGTATGATCGTTCTCATGTTCATGTCTCAGCCCAACATGTCATACAATTCAGGACAAAATAAAATGGACATGATTTTACTCCGCTCAAATTTCATCAAGAAGCGACGAGCTACTTTGTGGTACTCCATGGTGACACTTTTGTTCTTGACATTGTCAAAAGCTTTCCCAAACAGGTCATTAAACTTGGTAGCTATGGTGTTGACCAAATGTTGACCACTGAAATAATAGCCTGGGAGAATGGACAAGTGGTAGGTCGACTTTTGAGTTTTCTCATTATAGGTTTTAATGTCAGATATGGTAACTCTCTTATCCAACTCCTGTTGCAATTGCTCGTCAAGAACTTCCACATCAAATTTATTCTGATTGGGAAGGACATTGAGGACTTGGGTCGGGTGAATCATTTCTACTAAAGCCACTTCCCAATGGGCTTCGTGATCTAAGGGGATGGCCTGAGGTAATTTGGCCGTGTAACAGCACAACGTGTTCTTGGGAAACACCTCCATGGAACTGTCACTGGGTAAAGTTAAGTAAAATTGGTTTTGGTGACTCATAATTCCAGAGTTCTGTGGCTGTCCGAGGGGTTACTGGACGTCAGAGGCGTGTCTCCGTCCAAAATGGGGTTCTGGTTGTAGTTGTTGGAGTGGTGACTGACACTGGCACTGGACACAAGGTTCCCGGGGTTCCCGTTCGAGGAGAATTTCAGGGAGGGATTGGGAAGCAGGTAACCGATGCAACTGCTCAATAAAATGGTCCACAATTGTTTGTCTCCTTGTTGCAAACTCAAATTGGCAATGGCTGCCCCGATGACACAATACACCACGAAGATTTGGCAGAAAAAGACGATTTGCGTTTTAGGCACACGTTCTCCGCATCACACCCACAAGGGTTGTTTTTGTAAATCTTGCACAGAAGAACTAGGTGAAGAAGGAGTGGTCGACGTAGTTGCGTCTGATGTGTGAAAGGGCATGATGGTCACTTCTTCTTTTTATAGTCGATGACTTGTGAAGCGTCGATCCAAGAATCGAAACTGGGTGGATATCCTTTCCAACGTACTTTGACTTCTTTGACACGTCGTTTGCCCACTTTACGGGTTCTGCGTTCGAGAATGCTTTCGATGTCGTACACGTCGTCTTCTTTTTTGGTGACACGTTGTAACTCGGGCAAATAAAACGTTCCTTTGAGTACTTCTCCGTTCATGTCTTCCAATTTATAGACGGTAGGATGACGGCCATGCACTCGTCCAGTGACGCGAAACAGTTCGGTCGTCCAGTTAGGTAAGTAACCTTTGTCGAAAGTGCGTTTGGTTTTGCCAATGCGCACCCAATCTCCTACGGCCAACTCTCCACTTTTCTTGGGGACAGCCCTCGTCGGGGACGTACCCAACAGGCGCTCAAACACCAGCACTTCGTTGTCGGGAGTCACGTCTTGCGGGGCACGTCCGATGCTTCGATGGTAAGATTGGTTGTACGCTTGTACCAGGTGCGGTAAGATGTCGATGTACTTCAGAGTGTGGTGATGCGTAAAATATTTCCACATGCGTTCTTTCAAAGTGCGTTGAAAACGTTCCACGATGCTGGCTTTGGTTTCGGGATTCTCGGTGGTAAAAAAATGAATGTCACGTTTCTTTAATTCTTTTTGGAAAGCTTGGTTCAGAAATTCGGTGCCTTTGTCCGTTTGCCATCGAAGAGGGTGACGACCGCTTTGTTTCAACACCCGTTGCAGGGCTCGCACTAACTCGCTGCTCGATTTGGAAGTCAAGGGCACGACCCAGGCAAATTTGGAAAAGACGTCGATGACACAAAACAAATATTTGTAGCCACGATTGTAGCTGGCCAAATGAGAGACATCGGCTAAATCGGCTTGCCATTGATGATCGATGCCTTCCACTCGGGTGCGACTTCTGGCAAACTTGCGTCGAATGGGTTTGTGTAAAGTGTAGGTAGCTTGTTCTTGTAACCATCGTTGCACTTGAGGTAAACGGAGACTTTTCAGTCGCATTTTGGCAGCACGATACAATTTTTGAACTCCTGCGTAACCTGCAGGATGGGAGGGATCGTAGTAAATGCTGGCTAAGACTTTTTCCATTTTTGGTGTGTTGGTTGGTGTGTTAATAAGGCACCCACTCTTGGAAGAGGCTACTCTTTTTCTCTTGGGGTATTTTCTTGGATTGCAAGGCTTTGCGTGTGCGACCGGCAATAGGTGTCGAAGAGGAGGATGTCTGAGCGGGGGATATCGGTTCTTGTTTCACTTCTGTCTTCACTTCTGTCTTCACTTTCTTTTTCTCTTGTGAGGAAGAAGGGGTGGCCATCATCTTTTTAATCCATCCAATTCTGGAGGTAGGTGGTGTTGTTAACTTGCGTACTTTTTCTGGTGGAGTTTGAAACCCTTCCTCTTCTTCTCCTTTTTCTGTCTTGGTCACGGGTACTGGTGGTACTGGTACTGGTGATGGTGCTGGACTTTTCATCAAGGTCTTAAAATCTTTCAGAGTGGGTAGAGCTGTTTCGTCTAAAGCTTTCTGGTGAAAGAGTTGCAGTCGTTGCAAGAGTTGACCGTGCTTTTGCGATTTTTCTGTTTCGGACAAATCTTGGCGATCCATCAAGGACTGCAATTCGTGTTGTAACTGGGACATCTCGCTCAAATTGGGATTGGGAGGTAAATGCGGGGTGCGTTGTTCTTGCCACCGATGGTATTCCATCCATCGTTTGTAAGGCACTAAAGCTAGTTTTCGTCCTTCCATGGGGTTGTCAGGGGTCGATTCTGAGATCTTGGGACTTCCGAGGCCTTTTTATCTTGCTCCCACCAGTCCTCTCAACATGGTTCCCAAGACTCCTTTCAGTATGGGGCCTAACAAGAGAGGTAAAATGCCTCCACGTTGGACCAACATCTTCTTTTTTTGACGAATGGGAATTTTCTTTTGAACCATTTTCCGAAGAACGTGACGATGTTTGCCTAAGCATTGTTTCTGGTGTTTGGACAAAGGGATCGTGCCTTTCAAAACGTTCAAACAACATTCGCACACGGTATCGATGACCTCTTTGGAGGCCGTTTGAATGAGTTTTTTTCGTAGGGGTGGAGAAGCTTTGGACAGGACAGATAACATGTCCCCATGTTTGGCTAAACGTGGTGGCAGTCCTTTCCTTTTCTTTCCTTGGGGTTTTCTGGAGGGTGACATCTTTGAGTCTTTAGAAGCACCGAAAAAACACTGATAACCTACTCGGTCACAGGTCTTTTTTATACTGGAACGCGTCGCCATTGATTGTCTTTACGTCGTATCAGTTTGAGGACAGGCATGACACGTCGTGCAGGGGTACGTAACGGACTAAATCGAGCCAGTTCTTGCTTGGACAAATCCAGTAAACTTTGTAACATGCCCGATCTTTCATGGACTTTGATTTTGGGAGAAGGTACTTTGTGAGCAGCAGCCACTGCCGCTAAATTGGAAGGTCCTGCCACTGGGGAAGTTCTTTTGGGGGTCATCAACGGAGAAGTTCTTGGTGTGATCAACGTCTCCAAGTACTCTTCAGTTCCTGGTGACATCAACGGAGAAGTGGACAAACGTGAGGCTGCCGGAGACGCAGTCATTGCCGTGGCAGGTCGTGGTTTGCGAGTGTAAGGTTGCGTCCTAGCCGATGTGCCTCTCTTGCGACTAGTTTTCTTCTGTGGACTTTTCTTTTTCTGAGGACTTTTTCTCTGTTTCTTTTTCTGGGGGCTTCTTTTCTTTTTCCGGGGTGGTGTCTGGTCAGAGGAGGGTCCTGCCACTGGAGAAGTTATTCTTCTTGGGGACCTGGTCTTTTTCTTTTTCTTCTTGGGGCTTCGTTGGACTTTTGTCTTGGGGATAACTTTGGGGGCATTAGGATCCCATCTTAAGAGTGAGCGAATGATGACCCCTCCTAGAGTACCGCTCCCTCCAGGTTTCAAAATGATTTGTTTTTTGGTTTGAGTGTCGATGCGGGGATCGGCCAGTTGGACCAAAGCGACTTTGTTTCGATCGAAAAAGCGTTTGGTTTGATGAGGAATCTGAATGATTCCTTGGAGTAATTGACGTGCCGTCACCGTGAACCATCGTAAGACTTCTTTGAGACTAGCTTCTAAGACACGAGCTCGTGTTTGTGGATCTTTTTCTCGACTGATGCCATACAAGGCACGAATCAATTTGACGGGAAGATGCGACTGAAGGGACGTCATGTTCACACTGTGTGAGACAGACGAAAAAGGGTCTGAGGTTTTTATAGATTTTTTTTTCATGGGGAGTGAAATGAAGTCGAGGACGGAGACGTGTACAGGACAGGCCCTCCGTCTTGGCACCAGTGGTGAAACAAGTGGGTACGAAATCGCAAATCCTCGGGGGTCGTAGGTTTCAAATCGACGAGTAAATAGGCGTGTGGCGTTTGAGTGGCATCGTCGTACGCCTGAGTCAGCCAAAGCGTTCCTAACTGTTTGGCTAAGACTTGCACTTGCGATTTATCTCGAGGGCTTTTAAACAAGACCACGTAATGCGCATTGAGACTGATGGTGCGATGGGCTTTACTTTGTTGAAACAAATTTTGGGTGATGTAAACGACACTGGCATTACGGTGATGCCCTTTGCGCGTGAACCACAATTTAATTTCTTCTTCGTCTTCTCCTAACATGTCGTCGAAAATGACCAAATGGGTTTGACGGGAGTCAGAGACGATGCCGTCGTCTTCTTTAGGAATGCCTTCCACAAACACGATGGAATCGCCTTGACTTTCTCGCAAGAGGCTGTACGCCGATTGCCACTCTTTGTAACACCACACGATCCGTTGAGGGGGCCGATCGATCAAATGATGTTTATGTTCGATCAAACGTTTGACGAATTCGGTTTTGCCTGAACCGCTAGGTCCAGCAATGAGCATGTTAAAGGGATGGCGAAGATACAAAGCCTCCCAACTGGCACGATCTAAGTGTTCGTCGATGACTTTGACAGTAGAGGAAGAGGGAGCAGAGACAGAAGAGGTAGCCATGGTGTGAGAAATGTCACTTGTGACACGAAAAACAAACAAGACAAGAGTTTATATACTTTTTCAGAACACGTTTATTGAATGTTTTTTTTCAAACATGAATACGAAAGACAAAAATACATAAAAGCCAAAGGCTTAAGTACAAGGATAAAAGGCACATGATAACGATGAACGTGGAATAAACACAAGTGTCTGTACAACAACCACATCTTTTGGGTAAAGTTCTAACCAGTTCTATAGTAGGGGGTAAGGTCACACAAGTGTCCTCCCGAAAGGGTCTTTCAGGCCTGTCCACGACAGTCCTGTCCTGGGTGACGGGTTCTTCTGGCACCGTCACTAACACGGGTTGAAAAGTAACTTTTTTCCTTGAACAACTCTCGTGCATACTGGGCCACTTCTTGGGTCCAAGCCTCAAAACCCCATTCTTTCCAGGCACGGACATCTGTCCAGTGGGGATATAAGTCACAAGCTACACACACATCGTCATACACGTCTTGGGTAGCTAAAAGTTGACGAATCTTTTTTTCCTGTTGAGGTCGAGAAGTATCCAGATGAAAACGCAAGGCTTTGAGCAAAAGGAGTTTTTCGTGACCATTTAAGGCCATGGAGGTGGTAAGTACTGATCGTAAAGAGTCCACAAAGAATCGGCTGGTAAACGAAATCCCAGAAAACAAGTCACTAAGACACACACCACTTGTCGTCCCAAATTGAATGGATACAATTCTTGTAATAATCGATGGTAATGATCCACAGTTTGAATATGGTCATTGAGTTCCTTCCACGGAATCTGTTGGATGACATACGACATAAGTCGTGGCATAGCAGCCTGTTTTTATAGTCTCTTTGTTTCGAAAAGAATACACGTACTTTCTAGCCAGTGATCTTCGTTCTCCAGTTGGGAATGTAAATCTTGCATACTGTAACCGAAACGTCAGAGTTCGATTAGAAGTTTCCTCTTCCGCTAAGTAGATTCCACGTAACAAATGTTGGTAATCCTTTACCTCGTCTTCCTCAATGGGTTGCTCTAGGTGAATCTCGAAGTAACCAAAATGATCAACACGTGAATCATCGGGGGCCTGGAAGTATTGAACAAGGTCTGACCACTGAAACAATTTCTGACGAATCAGTTCTCTTATACCATTCAGGTACCAGTGGTTAAAGATCTGGTGACGTAACGGATGCAGTTGTTCTTTACGTTTCACTTGTATTTTCACCAGCTCTCGGTAAATGCGTTCTCTCAACTCCACAGGCAAAGCACGAATGTTCTCTAGCAAAGTATCCATGAATAGGTCATACTAAATCCTCTTTGGTCTGACACAAGAAATGTACTCTTTGCACAAACATGGTTTCACTTCAGTGTCGAATTTAAATCGTTGAGTCACTAATCTACACATTACAATTCGTTCAGAAGTTCCCTCTTTCACCAAGTTGACATTGTGTTCAAGATGTTGGTAATTCGTTAACTCTTCCTCTGGAATTCGATGCAGTACGTTTACAATGATGTAACTACAATCGTCCATACCAAACCAATCCTTTTTAAAACTAGAGGATCGTTGATCAATGTCTGTCCGATGGAACACTTTCAACTGAATCAATCCTTGTATAGCCTTCAGGTACCAGTGGTTCAAACACCGGTGACGTAACGGATGCAATTGTTCTTTACGTTTCACTTGTATTTTGACCAGCTCTCGGTAAATGCATTCTCTCAATTCCACAGGCAAGGCACGAATGTTCTCTAGCAAAGTATCCATGAACAGATTATTATGGTAAGAAGTTACTTCAATGTCTCGGTCCCACTAAGGGTAAGTAATGACAATTCGGTGACCATCGAGCATGTTCTACGTAGGCCGAATCTTGCGGTTCCCAGTGGTGAAGTGACACACCGCAACTGAAGCACTTGACTTTATCTCCTTCGCCCAAGTAGAAAAATCCGGCTCTGGCTAATTCTTCGGGGGTCGGTCCTCCCAGATACTTTGGCCATTTTCCTTTGAACGATTGAAGACGATTTTCAAAGTCGCAGTATTCCGACAAACGCACAGGAAACGAATATTCGTCTTTCACAGGCTCGTTTCGATGAGGGTTGAGTGACATGGGTAGGAGTTTGCTCAGGGCTGGATGACATCCGTAGGGGGGTAGACGTGAAAGTGAACATTCCCCTTTAAAACGAAACCCAGTAAAATGTCCAAGAGGACGAGCAGCATCGCTTTCGCATCCCACAGGCTTGACACGCACAGCATCACTTTCCATGATAGGGGTAGGGGCACTAAAGTTCCCATGATGCTTTATGGCATCGCTCAGGTCACAAGGTACAGCATCGTATCCATCGCAAGGCTCACAATCGCACTCGTCTGCAAACTCCGTTACGCAATTACAATAGTAACCACATGGACAATCGCAGTTTCCTTCCGGACATTTTCCGTCGCAATGTCTGGGTCTTATCCATCCAATATTAGTCACACTAGAGGAAGATACAACTTTTTTACAATCCCCAAACTGGAACGATGTCTCTTTCAAAGTATTCATCTTGTTCGCTCGGTCTTGGTAGTCCCAATGAACTATCGATCTTGTCTAGGGTTCCTTTTTTATATACAGACCAATACCGACGTGACCGTACGGTAAGGTGAAGTGATTGGGAAGTCGCACTCGCTTCTGGTATACAATTTGATAGACTTTTTCCAAGGGTCGACTGACGATGTGGTGAGTGGGTAAACGTACAATCTTGTTCGGTTGATAGGTGGTCACTTTAAAGTTTCCATCCTCTCCCGATTGCAAGGCTTCTTTCAATACCCCAAAGTTGACCACTCGACTGGTACGATAATTCAGAGTCAATCCTTTCACTTTGCACGTCGTGTGCACTTCTCCTTGTTTGTCCCGGTATTCGTAGCCGTAATTTTTGGGACCGCCACTGACGAAACTTAGAATCTTGTCGTCGGGATGCTCGTCTGTCCAGGCTCCTAAACGGTCTCCTTCGATGCTAGGGTGATGTTGAATCGGGTGATGGATGTAAATGCAACTGTCCGTGTCAAAGTACAGGACGCGTTCTTCTAACAGTTCTAAAGCTTCGTACAATTTTAAGCGAGCATGGGCTGTCACGTAAGCCGCAATGATGACATTTCCAAAAGGGTCGTCTTGTACAAAGTCCAGATCTTCTTCGTAATTGATCAAGATCAAATTCTCTCGAACGACGTCCACGTGTTTCATGTATTTGGTTTTGTCGTGAATCATCTGGAAGTAGCGGGAAGGTTCTGTCAAATATTCCGTCTTGGGTAAACACGGTCGTTGTGCCATTTTACCCCACAAGCAATTTAACATCACTTTGGCAAACGATCGCCTGCCTTCGTTTTTCTCGATGTGGTCTAAAGTGATGCCTTCTTGTTCGTAGTATTTCTCTTTGAATTGTATTTGGTCTTCGGGAGTGTGACACCAGGAAGGATAGCCGCTGGCTTCTTGCTTCAGTTTCAAAAAGGCATCCACGTAGTCGGCGAAAATGCCTTTCTGCGTGGGGTCACCCTTGCGGTATTGTTGTGTCTTGGGAAAGTGGCAAATTTCGTACACTTCTAACAGTTGGTATCCCATGTCCAGAGCTTTGAACAATTCCACGCTGACCCAGGTTCCCGTCAAGGCCCGTTCTTCCTGGCTGTGATGACAAGGCTGGTCTTGGTTGCACGTTTCGGCACAAGTACGGCACAAGGGAAACATCAGTTTGCCTTGACAATGGTGAGGTAAGACGGGAAGGTATAGGTTCGTGGGAGGCAAAACTTTACACTTGATCAAGCCTTCGTATTGTCGAATGTTGACCAGGTCGATGTGTTCCGTCAGCAATTGCGGGTGCCCTACAGGAAAGCGACAATATTTGCACACGTAGGGATACAGCGAACACACGTCCAAGTATTTGATTTCTTCTCCTTTCTCTTCGTCGGCTTGGTACAGCAAACAGGTGGCATTGGTCCTTCCTCCGTACAAACTATCCCTTGGGTTCAGCGGGTCCATGAACTGGTAACTTTCCACGAGGCGTTTAAACTCGGGATCGGTTTTCATACGGTGATCGTACTCGTGTTCCCACATTTCCACCACTTGGTATCCTTGCTGTTCTAACTTTAGGCGTCGCTGACAAGTGTCCTGGTACAAGTCTTCCATGGTTCGTTGTAAAAACTGATTTTTAGTGCCACGGTCAGGGTAACAGACGGGACATCCGTGAAATAAGCAACCGTTAAACTCGTACACGATCTTGGGGTTTTCTAAGTCCCAGCCATCGACCGAATACGTTCCAATGGTCTTTTCGCCCCCTCCGTTGCGAGCATGCTGAATCCACTTGTCTTCCTTGTCGCACAAGTAATGTAACCAGCGTAGGGCTTTGACCGAGTATTGACGTTTGACAAAGTGGGTCGTTTGAGGACTGATGACAGCCACGGTGTTTTCAGGCATGAATCGTTGTCGATACACTAAGGAACACGCTTTGGCAATGGTGCAAGCTTCTTTCAAAGGATCGACCCCTCCGTGTTCCATGAACAGTTCTCGAAATTTTCCACAGCAACGTCGTAAAATGTCCACGTCGGAACGACAATACTTTAGCATTTCTTCCTGAAAGTCGAAAGGGTCCGAGGCGTGAGCCTGGTACCAAGCGTAGAAAGCTTCTCGTTGTTCGGTACGCATGTTGTCGGGGTCGTAATAGTGAGCCTCAGGTAAATGGGGTAGAACGGCGTGTTGATTGGCTTCCGTATTGAAAAAGTGTGGAAAGGGCCCTTTAGCCATTTCTGTCATTCCAAACGTTTTAGGCATTCGACTCAAAGGCATGGCCAAATAGCTCATCGAATCTTTAAACTGTACTTGTCCCACTTGCATGAAAATGATTTTGGCTCCGTTCAAAGTCACTTTAGGACGCTCGTTGCCTTGTTCCGTATAGTATCTGAGAAGAAACTGTCCATCGTATCCGGAGAAATTGTGAGCCATCACCGTGGCATGACGATGACAATCTCCGTAACGTTCGATGTCCTCTTGGCTCCACGTCTTGTCGACGGGGTCTAAAACCCATTGGGCAAAATCGGCTAACGTGTTTGGTCCCCGAAAGATTTTTTCACGCCCTCCGGGAATCTTGCTGCAGTAAGGGCAATGACTGAAGATAGGTTCTTGAATGCACTTCTCGCACGCTCGATGAGCCACGCAGAAATTAGGGATGTGAATGCCAGTCTCTTGCATGCATTCGAAATCGAAAAAGATGAAATTGCCTTTCTTCTTGTGACCGTCCTCTTTCTCTGGTGGGGGTTGGTATTTTTGCACGTAGCATTGGTGTTTCAAGTCCACGATGTGATGACAAATGTGACATTTCTTTTTTCCTGAACATACGTGTGCCTTGGTACTATTGGTACGTATGCCTTGTCCACACGTAGGGCACAATCTCAGCAGTTGACAAGCACATTTCTGCTGTGAACCTTGCGTCTTCAGATGTTGTTGGTAACAGGTAGGGCTGACAAACGTGCGCAGACAAGTTGAACAAGGCACTGGTTCTTCGCTCAGACAGGGTGAAGAGGCCAAACATCCTGAGCATCTCAATCCACAATGCTTGTGTTGCTCTCGATTATTATAACCATGGTCACATTTCTCACAGTAATAACCGTATCCCAGGAATCCGGTAATACTGGTAATGGTATCGAAATGGTCATCGTGATGATAAACATGAATGTATTTTCCGTCCTTAAAATCTTGCCCTCGAAACAACAGAGGTCCGCGCACTTCTTGAGGGTGCACTTTCAAGGTGTATCGTGGAGCTAGGGCATCTTGCAATTTTTGCATCTCAGGAATGCCACAGGGTGTGTCTTTGGACAGTCCGGCTTGTTGTAACAGGAGTTCTGCTTCATTTCGTTGTTTGGCTCGATCGGATCGTTGAATAGTTTTCCAGGTTCTTTTCCATTCTACCGTGTCGTTCTTGTTGGCATAAGTTCGTCCCACCACGATGGCACGGGCTAAACACATCTGGTCATGAGGATTGTGAATTTGGACAAGGCTACGCTTAATGCTGCGAAGGTCGTTCACCAATAACATCTTTTTGCGTCCGGTCCCTTGAGGAGGAGAGACGTGGGTCATGTCCAATGTGGCTTTTCTATCGGTGATGTCAAACTGGTCATTAGATTGTTGCACGTGTTGAATCTTGTCCATGACTTTGGAAGCGGTCAATTCTGCAGGGGTGCTAAACTCGATCCAAACAGGGGATTTCAAACCGTCGTGTTGTATGGAAAGTCTCAAGCGGTCGTCTTCTTTGGGTTGACATTGTCGCTTGAGTGCAGTGAGCAGAGAATCCCACACTCCGGTGATGAACCCTTCTGCTTTCTCTAACGGTACTTCGGACTTGAAATCTTTAAACTTCACCGTGTATTTGTAAGCCGTGGTTCTAAATTTTCTAGAGGAGCGCTTTTCCGTCTCTCGAATGGAATAGTATTTTTCAGGGTTGACTAAGGGTGGTGAACTTGGTTTAGAGGTTTCAAATTCTGGTTCACTCATGTCCTCTTCAAAATCACTGGCATGAATTTGTGCCAAGATTTCAGCCCTGGTACGAGGTGATAGATCACGTTTCTGCCTCTTACTTTCTTCTTTCTTCTCGAATGAATGGGATCGTTTCATCTTGAAAGCAAAAAGTCAAATGACTCAAGTTCAAACACCATGAGCTACTTTATAGTCATAGCAGACCAGCGTATATAAAAGGGTGTGTCTTATCCTTTCACTATTCATTTCACTCTCAAGCCGAGCACAACGATGGAAGAGACTAACCAGATGGAACGTTTCGTCAGAGCTTTGCGAGGGGTCATTAGAAAATTCTCTTCAGACCAGCCTACGGACTACTCTCCTTCCTTTCGAGATAAAAGTCAAGATACTTGCTATATCTGTCAGAAGAAAGGGCATTGGTCTTCAGAGTGTCCAGACCGTCAAAAAAAAACAAAAACAGGGACTAAAAAAGACAAAAGTCAAGATACCTGTTATTATTGTAAAGAAAAAGGACATTGGTCTCCAGATTGCCCAAAAAAGAAACAAGAGGAGTCAGAAGAAAAGAAGGATTCTTCAGAAGAAGAGCGGGATTCTTCGGAAGAAGAGAGGGATTCTTCAGAGGAAGAAGAGGAAGAAAAAAGACAATTCTATTTACAAGAGGCAAAGAAACAGGAGAAGAAGAAAAGAAGAAGGGAAGAAAATGAGGAAAAGACGGTGAAGAAATTCAAAAAACAGAGAGACTAAACAAGGAGAAAGAAGAAGTCAATGAACTTTTTATTAAAGTGTTGTGTTGTGAATTGTGAATTGGATTGTAAAAAATGGAGAAAAGAATAAATGAATGATATAAGGTAAGTGTCTTTGAGTTTTGATTTTAAAATAAGAACGTACACTCAAGCACTCATACACAGACACGTACTATAAGGGTAAAATGGGTGGGGGTTTTTTTTTTGAGTTATTGGCAAATTGAAATTGTATTTCTTTTCGAGAAATGTGGGTGGCCCTGAAAAGGGCCTTTTTTCTTCATGGTGAAGGGGTGAGTTTAAGCAATCAACTTTAACTGCCTTATGCCTTTGCCACGGCCAAGGCCTACTTCTGGACTGCGTAATGTTGATGATGATGATAATGATTGGGTTGAAATCACTAAGGGTGGTACGGTAGGCTTAGTCACAGGGTTGACGTGTTTAGCTCGGGAAGGTCGTATTCTCTTCGGTCGTGATAAAGAAGTCTGATACATTTGTTTCAGACTTCTTAACTCCGCTAAAATGTCCAACAGTACCGTGACCGTTTAATTTTCACCCTCTTGTTTCTTTGCTGCTACTTCTTCTTGCTGTTGTTGCTGTTGTTTTTTTCTTACCTCTTCTTCTTGTTGCTGTTGCTGTAGGAGAAAAGCCTGTTCCGCTTCCTTTTGTCGTTGTATAAATTTCTCCAATTCTTCTTTCTGTCTCTGTCTAAAATTCTCCACTTGCGGTAATGAAGAAGGTAACGAAGGTTCCGGAACAAATTCTTGCGAGGAGAGAAAATCCACAAAATCCCAATTCACCTCTTCTGAAAGTAAGTCCGAGTTCCCTTGGGCAGTCTCCCCTGCTGGTGCACCCCAATGGATCGTTTTCTGAGTTTCCGTCATGTTGAATCACTGTCGCATAGATTGACTGCACACAAGCACTAGCGAATCTATATAGACTACGTGACGTCACAGACTGCTCTCTTCGGATTGGATGCGAGCTGACTGAATTCTGTAACGCGTGTTCGGATTGGTGAATGAACTCAATCCGTTTCAATCCTTTCTGTCCCTATAAATAAGCGCAGTTCACTGCATTGATTCACCTATTGTCGGAGCCTCAACATGTGGACAGACGTTGAATCTTCAACCCTTGTGTCAACAATGATGTTCAGGACGGACATGCTCATGTATGTCCGATCCAAGTGGACCGTTGTCCACAGGACCAGCAGCAGCCTGTGGATAAGAAGAGTCTATATAGAGAGACAAGGTTGCCTCAAGAGGACTCTGATGTATGGCCCTGCTGTAAGACGAAGTTTGAGGACAAGAAGATGTCGCAAATGCCCTTTATGTTAAGGGCATATTAACATAAACCAAAGGCCCTTTTCAGGGCCAGCCATATTTCTCGAAAAGAGATAGTCTTTCCATTGCCTACCCCTTTTCTTAAAAAAAAAAATCCCATGTTCAATTCCCTTGTCGCTAAACAGTCCCACGATTTTTCTCCATATTCAATTCCCTTGTCGCTCAACGGTCCCACGATTTATTCCCATGTTAATTTCCCTTGTCGCTATATGTTCCCACGATTTTTCTCCATGTTAAATTTCCATTGTCGCTATATGTTCCCAGGGGTGTTTTTAATGCTAATTCCCATTGTCGCTCTAGTATCCCCATTCACTACTGAGGTGGATTAGCTATCTTCATTATTAACGACCTACCATATGTAACCCCAGTTTCTATTACACCAACATCAGGTATCAATATAGCAGTAGAAATTCAGTCCCTCATAGTACACACAGGGAGGGGTAATATACACATTTTTAACATCTATGACCCAGGTGGTAATGCAAATGTATCCAATCTAACTACATACAGACAAATAAATAATCATAAAAGAGTGGATCAGATGGTCATCTGTGGCGATTTCAATGCTCACAACGAGCTGTGGGGGTGGGTAGGATGGATAAAAGAGGCAGGTTGGTTGAAGCATGGGCTACTGAATCCAACCTGACCATCCTCAATGACGGCACCAAAAACTCGCCTCCGCCATCGACCTCACCATATGCTCGCCATCCATAGCACAGGTGACGGACTGGAAAGTGGACCAAACCGACACACTTGGAAGTGACCACTTTCCAGTAATTATCACCCTGCAGATGACGGTCCAATTCGACTCACTTAAAAGAACCCCATGGTGGAAATACGAAAAAGCAGACTGGACAGCATTCAAGGAACACCTAAATAAAGTTAACACCAATGACATAGAGAATGATAACATACATATCTATTATGAAAATTTAATTAACATCATAACTCAAGCAGCTTCCATCAGCATACCCAAAACTAGTGGTAACCCAAATCAACAAGCTGTCCCATGGTGGAACGCTCAATGCAAACAAGCACTCAAAGAGAAAAGGCAAGCCCTCAACAAATTCAGACGAACAGGAAACTCTATGGATTTTACCACCTACAAAAACAGGGGAAAAAACCTTAACAACCTAATCAAGCAGGCTAAAGAAACAACTTAGCAAAACTACTGCTCTAACGTTAATATAACCACTAGCACCAAACAAGTCTGGGAGAATATTAGAACGATTAGACGAAAAAGAACTAACAGCACCCCTAAAATCACTGGTGCCAACACCAACAAGGAAAAAGCTGACCAACTAGCAAAATATTCCTCAGACATGTGCAGTAACTCAAACCACACCAAATCATTTCAACAACACAGGATAAAAGTAGAGCAAACTCACAAAAACCTATTCAGTGACATTGGCTGCCAAGAATCAGATCTAAATATAAACAAAACAGCTTATCAATGGGACCAAGCATTAAGATCAAAAAAGGAAACATCCCCAGGGGAAGACCAGATAGGATATATTATGTATAAAAACCTACCAAATAACATCAAACTATCAACCATCAAATTAATAAACAAAATATGGACGTTAGGAAAGCTACCTGATAAATGGAAAAACGCAATAGTCATTCCTGTACCTAAACAAGATAAAGATCCCAATAACATCAGCTCATACAGACCCATTTCATTAACAAACAATATATGCAAAATCATGGAAACTATCATTACCAATCGACTAAAACACCACCTAGAATATAACTATCTATTCTCCGAAAACCAATGCGGTTTTAGAAACAAAAGATCCACTACGGACCAGCTTATACGATTGGAAACTGCAATTAACTGGTATTCAACGCTAAACGTAAAGCAGACAGGAACCTAATTGTAGTATTTATCGATCTGGAAAAAGCATTCGACCTCGTCTGGACCAAAGGCTTATTAGCCAAATTAAATCACTACGCCATCCCAGGTCGAATGTACAACTTTATTGAAAACTTTCTGACAGATCGCAACATAATAACCAGAGTTGGTCACACTTGTGCTGAGTTACACCACCTCGACAATGGTACACCACAAGGGAGTGTACTCAGTCCCACTCTATTCAATATCATGGTAGCGATCTCGATAAAAATATGGCATCTAACCTAATTGAACTATCACAATTTGCGGACGACAGTGGACTATGGAGAGCAGGAAACCCCTCCAACCACAAAATAATTACAGAAATACAAGAAAGTTTAAATAATATATGGAAATGGGCTGATAAATGGGGTTTCAAATTGTCCCATGAAAAAACTGTTGCAGTATTATTTACCCCTAAACATAAATTAAATCAACAATACCCCAAACTAACGATACCAAACAAAGAAAGTAAATTCGTTAAGGTTACACGATTTCTGGGTATGCATTATGATGAACATCTAAAATGGGGGCATCATATTGATGAATTAGTTAAAAGGTGTAACAAGGACCTTAATCTACTTAGAAATCTTAAAGGAACCAACAGGGGATCCAATTAAGAAACTCTACTAGCATTATACAGAGCACTAATTAGATCCAAACTAGATTACAGGTGTCAATTATACAACTCAGCACCAAAACATCACCTAAATAAACTAGATAACATCCAAAGGAAGGCCTTAATTATAAGCACTGGCGCACTACCACCAACATCGCTAGCGGAACTTCAAATACTAACTGAAGAACTTACTCTAAGATATGCAGCCAGATTAGCAACGCACCCTAGTACACACCCCACACGAATAGCCATATATAAATGTAACAAACCATTTAGCATCAAACTCAAACACACAATTCCTGCAGGAAACTACACAAACTAATGGGTCAACTCCCCATGAAAACTTCAAATCGGAAACAACCAACCATTATGACACTGAACCATGGAACATCACATTGCCTACAATCAACACCTCCATCGCCAAATATGGAAATAAAAATGAAGAGGAACACCAGCTAAACACTATTACAACAGCAGAAATTAACACCAAATACCTTAATTTTGTCAAAATATATACAGATGGATCCAAAATAACTGGTTAACCTTAAACAGCAGCCGCATTCGTCATACCAGAATTAACATCAAAATAGGACATAGATTACATGACCACTGCTCTATCTATACGGCAGAATTCTGAGCCATTATAGAGGCCCTCAAATGGATTGAGGAAAACAACATACCCATGGCGGTGACTCGCTCAGCGCCATTTCCTCAATACTCAACAATAACACCAATTCTAGAGAAAACGTCCTTAGTCACACCAACCCAATGCTAAAAAACCTAAATAACAATAAACAACAAATAGAGTTTATGTGGATAGCATCCCACACTAACATACAAAAAATGATTTAGCAGACCTAACAGCCAAGCAAAAACTCAGTGAACCCAATTATGTACAACTAAATTACAGTATTAGCGACCTCTATAGCCTAACGACAGCACTAATAAATAAAATATGGCAGGGCAGCTGGAATGAAAACAATAAAGGGAGAAAACTTTACAACATCAGCAATAAGGTAAATAGAAGCAGGAAACCATCCATGATCAAAGGTGCAGACCAACAAATAATTAATAGAAGTTATACAGGCAAAACCAGCTTCGGAAAATACATAGGACCGTTTCCCCACAACCCTAATTGCTATTACTGACGGGTCCCTTAAGACCTACCACACATTTTAACGTGTGCCAAAGGCTAAAGAGAGAAAGTGAAATATTCCAATTCGAACAAAATAAAATCGGATCCCCAGCCACATACCCAGAAATCATTACGAAATCCAATCCGAACTTAAACATGACATATAAAAACAACATCATACTTACAAAATAACAGGACTTTACAATAAAATATAACTAGTTGTATCACAATCAATATTTTACCAATCAAAAGCTGGGGCCCCGAGTGGCGGAGTGGTCTAAAGCGTTCTCCGTTACGGATCAATGCCATCTCACCTCTGTCTGCGTGGGTTCTAGTCTCGGAATCGGCCAATGTAGGTATGTGAGAAAGCTTGCCAGTAGCTTCTCGAGGGTCGGTGGTTCTTTCCGGGGATTTCCCGGGTTCTTCCTCCACCATTAATACTGACCGCCATGTATAGCCTATCGTGTGCTGAAAAATGGCGTTAAACCCTACAACAACAACAACAACAACCAATCAAAAGCTAGGGAATCCGGCTAATTAAATAGGGACCACCCAGATCAGGTGTCTTTGAGCATCTAATGCGACCCGAAAACTTGGCAAAGGCATCTATCTGGAACAAAACTATACCTAGCCTGAAAAATAAAACCAATTAAGGTCACACAAAACTTAAAATAGAAAAATAGAAATTGATTAATTATATGTAGGGATGTAAGAACTAAAAAAATAAAAATAATATAATAACAACATTTCTTTTTTCTTCTTTCATATATAAAGAAACAGGCTTACTAATTAGGGAATCCCAGATCAGGTGTCTTTGAACGTCCCTACGACCCCAAAACTCGGTAAAGACACCTATCTGAAACAAATAACACCCAGCCTTAAATAATAATAAAATGGACAAATAGCCTTAGCATGCATCCTACTATCCTCCACTCCTATTATAACACCCCCCTCTACTAACCCAATAACAACACCCATCGTAAACAACTTCATGCATCTGTACTGATGAACTAACACCTCTGAAATTCATCTACTCAACCTAGGTGACAGCCATATAAATGACTAGATTTACCTAAACTACCCCAAAATTAGAACGTATAAGGTGGTCTCGAACCTATACCATCAGGACCGTCCACATTACATACAAGGACCCTAAATTAGCATATATAAGGTAGTCTAACTTCCAAAGACTATCAGGCCCAGCAGCACAATGCTGCAAAGTCAAACTTAGGCCTAGGAAATAAGACCCCAAGCTAAGGCATATAAGGTGGTCTAACTCCAAAGACCATCAGGTCCAGCGGCACAAGGCTGCAACATAAAAAATACTTACAGATCAATAAGACCCCAAACACTCATACCAACTAAGGTGGTCTCAAAAGCCCAAAACCATCAGGGCCCGCCACACAAGGTGGCAACATCAAAAACATATCGCTATCAACCTAGGTATCTAACTCTAACGAACTCTAAAACCAGCACAGAGTTATCTTCAAATTTATGCAAGTCGACATTTAGATCACACATACCTTGGAGTCTGGAAGCACTGCTGACCAGTACCATGGAACCGCCTCCCAAAAAATAAACCACTCCTCCTCTACCACGACCGGACATCAAACACCATACGTGCAGTGCACGCTCAAATTAGCAGTATACACGAGTGTGTGCTGGGTCTAATCCCACGCGTTGCAAACGTAACAACTAAAAGCAATGAGTGCGTGCTGGGTCCAATCCCACTCATCACTGCCCTACACTCAGATCGTTAGGAACTAAATAGTACCTCAATCTGACGGCCTAATTAATAAGTGTTCTGTAAACACATAAAAGCCTGGGGGATGTGGCTCTCCTTCCTTCCCCAGGAGCAATTAAACAGCTAGCGGTGCTGGCATTAAACAGTGTTACATGCTCCGAATAAGCGCACATCACTATAATTCGATGAAATAATAAATAATAACAGTCTGACCATCCATTGTTGACTCATCCTCCTATGGAGATGTGCTCAAGACTAGCCGAGTTGAACGAAACTTACGTTTATTTACATCATGTCAGGCAAAGCCTGATACCGAAGCCTGAAGAGATAGAGAATGTCAGAATGTTGAAAGTAACCGAAGATCTGATAGAAGAGCTCTTCAGAGAAGAAATCAAAAAAGAGAAAGAAGAATGGACAGAGAAGTACAGACTTCAGAAGCAGATGGAGCAGAGAGAGCAGCAGCAGCAGCAGCAGGAACCAAACAGAGGTTTTGTAGACTGCCATTCTTCACCAAAGACTTCTCCTTCTCTTTCCGAAGAAGCAGTCCCTATCCTGTGGGAAAGCCTGCCGCCAGACGGAGATGCAATCTTAGACAATAAAAGATTGCCATAGCTCCTCGTCCGCAAACAAACAGCCCTTTTCAGGGCTACCCAATACTCTAGAAAAAAGATACAATTCAATTACCAATGGTATGTTAATAAGTTAGAAAATTAGAAGTGTGTCTATAAGCACTTCGTTTCTTTAAATTTATTAGAAGTGCGTGTATAAGCACATTGTTTTCAGTAGCTTGTCAAATTTTTAATTAATGTTTGTAAGTAAAAAAATGTGAGAGTGTTTCTTTTAAGTCCGCGCGTTCCACTTTTTTGGGATGATGATACGGCCTTGTACGTTTTGGTATCGGGCGATGTCTTCCTCCACGTCCGTGATTGACAAATATGCTAGTCAGTTTGGCTACCCGTGTTGAGCAGAACAGCAAAGTTACTGGAACTCCAGATGCACATAGAATATGCCAGGCATGTATTAGATGAGCTCGCTATGGATGCGATTGCAGAGGAATCCAGGATAGAAGAGGAGGAGATGGAAAAGAAGAAGAAAGACGAGGAAAAATAAAACAAGTATTTTGCCTCACTTAATGCTAAGACAGAGTTCTGAAGTTAAGCCTATTGGGAGGACACCTCAACAGTCACTTCCAACACCAGCGACACAACCAGCACAGAGACCTGTCGTCCCACAAATACAGATCTGGGGCCAAAAAAGAAGGCAACATCCACGCGTGCAGAACAGGAAAAGGAGGGAAGTCTTCGTTATCCCTCAAAGTGAAGACTGGGACAGTGAAGCCAGTCAACCTCCCTCAGCGCTCTCAACCACAAGAATCAATTGGGAGAACGATTGGAGACGGAGATGTCTGTGGTGCCAGGCCTGGGAGATGTCACCATTAGCCAGGTGTATCTGGAGTTCTAAAAACAGCCCTTTCAGGGCTAACCAAAGCTCTAGAAAAGAGACACTATTCAAATTGTTAATTTGTGTGAATGTGAATTAGTGTGAATATAAACAGTCACTCATTTGCTGATATATATATATATATATATATATATATATATATATATATATATATATATATATATATATATATATATATATATAATGTGTGTGTTTGTGTGACCTCAAGTAGGTTTGTGTAGATAGTAGAGTGTGTGTTTTATTTTCCCTTCCCTTCTTTGTGGATGATATATTAGGATTTGTTTTTGCTCCTTCTCGTGTGTGGACAGTATATTTGTGGGTTGTTTTTGCTCCTTCTCGTGTGTGGATATTATAGTTTGGTTGTTGATAGTATATTAAGGGTTTGATTTTTCTCCTCGTGTGTGAATAGTATAATTTGGTTTATGATTGTATAACAAGGGTTCGTTTTTTCTCCTTCCCGTGTGTGGATAGTGTATTTGTGGTTTGTTTTTGCTCCTTCTCGTGTGTGGATAGTATATTTCTGGTTTGTTGTTGCTCCTTCTCGTGTGTGGATAGTATATTTTGGTTTTAGATAGTATAGTAAGGTTTTGCTTTTTCTCCTTCTCGTGTGTGATTAGTATAATTTGGTTATTGATAGTATAAAAAGGGTTTGTTTTTCTCCTTCCCGTGTGTGGATAGTATATGTGTGGTTTGTTTTTGCTCCTTCTCGTGTATGGATAGTATATTTGTGATTTGTTGTTGCTCCTTCTCGTGTGTGGATATTAAAGTTTGGTTTTTGATAGTATAATAAGGGTTTGTTGTTTCTCCATCTCGTGTGTGAATAGTATAATTTGGTTTTTGATATTATAATAAGAGATTGTATTTCTCCTTCCCGTGTGTGGATAGTATATCTGTGATTTGTATTTTTCTTCTTCAATGCGTGGATAGAAGATAATATGAGAAGTGATGTAAGTAAAGGATGTTTTCCTTCACGTCCGTGCTTGACAGACAAACCCCACCCAAACTTACTCGGTGCTACTCAATGGTAAGGGTATAAATAGCATAATTTGTGGGGACCTTAATACACACCACACTAAATGGGGTGGTGACCATATAGACACAAGAGGGAAAAGCATCGAAAAATACGCCAGAGAGAATCAACTTGTAATATTAAATACCGGCACACCCACCAGAATAGACCCCATCCACGGAAAACTGACACCTATTGATTTAACACTCGCAACACCAAACCATGCACTTATCACGGACTGCGAAGTGCTACAACAAAGCTCATTTGGCAGTGACCACTTCCCACTATGTATAACAATATACATACAAAGTCCAAAAACGCAACAAGTAACCATACAAAAATGATAAACAAAGCAAGCCAATTGGGACCTCTTCCAACAAGCCTTGAGCAATATATAACTAGAAGAACTTCAAAGTAACGATGCAAATCAATACTATCACAACATAACACAGGCTACCAATGAAGCGGCACAAAACAGTATACCTAAAACTAGCAGGAAATCCAACCACAATAGTATACCATGGTGGACAGACAATTGCCGCATAGCCATCAAGGGAAAAAGAAAGCCCTCAACCGTTTTGAATACACAAAACTAGCTTCGGACTTTATGATATATAAGCAAAAGAAAACAACACAAGAACAGTAATAAAGGAAGCAAAACCTAATTCATGGCGAGCGTACTGCTCCACACTCAACCATCATACCAGCTCTAAAGAAGTCTGGGCAAAAGTCAAAGTCATGAAAGGGAAGGTCTCGGCAACATCACCAAAAGTATCAAGAACCGACACCAATCAGAACAAAACAGAACAGCTGGCACGACATTTTGCTAATTCCAGCAGTAATAACAATCAAACCCAAAAATTTATGGAGCAAAGACGGGCAATCGAAGAAGAATTCCCTCACATTTTCACGGAACAAACCAACAATGACTCACCACTAAATGACTCATTCAACCTCGATGAATGGAGAAAAGCACTACTTAACAAAAAAACACATCCCCAGGTGAAGACAACCTCGGCTACGACATCTATAAACATCTCTCGATAAATAAAAAAAGAATTATACTTGACGTGATAAACCTAATATGGCACACTGAAAACATACCCACATTATAGAAACAAGCAGTGGTTATAGTCATACCTAAACCAGGAAAAGACCCCAAAAAAATAACATCATTATAGACCCATCTCCTTGACTAACACCATCTGCAAAGTCATGGAAACAATGATCAACAACCGGCTAAGGCACCACCTGGAACAAAACCACCTACTTACCGAAAATCAAAGTGGATTTAGAACCAAACGCTCCACCATTGATCAGCTAATACGACTAGAATCCAGCATTAAACTTGCCTTCAATGCCAAACGGATAAAAAGATAGGCACTTAACTGCGGTATTCCTAGACCTAGAAAAAGCGTTTGACATGGTCTGGACTAAAGGCCTCATTTCCAAACTCAGTCAGTTCGGCATAACAGGAAAAATGCACCACTGGATCTCAAACTTCCTAACGGGGAGGCAAATCAAAACCAGAGTAGGCGATGCACTCTCCGCGACTTACACTCTGGATAACGGAATCGCCCAGGGAAGAGTAATAAGTCCAACACTGTTCAACCTCATGATCAACAACCTCTGCAACAATATTACCAACAAACTAGTCCAACTCTTCCAATTTGCTGACGATAGTGGAATATGGAAGGCTGGCAACCCCAACAGCCAAAACAACATCAAGCAACTACATCAAAGCCTAGACGCCATCGGCAAATGGGCAGATAACAATGGATTCAAAATATCTGATACCAAAACAGTAGGAATGCTTTTCTCACCAACAAACAGGAAACCTAATGCATACCCAAAACTCTATATCCAAAAAACACCAATCCCATTCGTAAAAGAAACGTACTTTTTGTGAAATGCTACTTAACGAAACACTTAATTGGAAACCGCACATAACAAACCTAATCAAAAAATGTCAACAAGACATCAATCTCCTAAAAAGTATCAAGGGGACAACGTGGGGAGCTGACCAACAAATTATGCTCATGCTCTACAAATCATTAATCAGGGCTAAACTGGACTACGGTTGCCAGGTGTATGCCTCGGCAAACAAGGACCTGTTTAAGAAACTGGACAGCTTACAATATAAAGCACTTAGAATATGTGCGGGGACTCTACCTAACATCTCACTCGAGGAGCTACAAATACTGACGGGAGACCTACCGCTGCACCTCAGACGAGAAGAGCACATATTGAGATATGCTACCAGAAAGTCAATACATCAAGACACTAACCCAACCAAAATGATGGTTAAAAAGTGCAACATTCCGTTCAGTCAAAAACGAGCTCTAAGCCACCCAGCAGGTAAGAAAATACATACGCTCTGTGATGAAATTCAACTATCCGGAATTCAAGCAGAACAATACAAAATCAAAGATCCTATCCCTTGGAAAAACTGCACGCCCAAAATAAACCTGTCTGCCCATAACTTAGGATCCAAATTACAAAACGCACCAAAAATACTAACAGAAATCCAGAAAATCATCGAAGAAACTTACTCTGGATTTCTTAAAATCTACACAGACGGATCTAAATCGAAAGAACTAAACAGAGCTGCTGCTGCAATAGTGGTGCCGCAACAAGAATATGAATTTGGAGCAAGACTCCCGGATGGCTGCTCCATCTACACAGCAGAATTCTGGGCAATAAATGAAGCCCTCAAATGAATTAAGACCGAAAACCACAGCCAGTACGTCATTATAACAGACTCTCTAAGCGTATTCAAATCCTTAGAGACTGTCACATCAAAAAGCAGAACAAATATGCTGGAAGACACTATGTTATTCATCAGGGAGATCGAAGATAAACAACAAACCTTCGAATTCCTATGGGTACCTTCTCACATCAATCTGATTGGCAACGTTAAAGCTGACCGAAGGGCGAAATACAATCTCCTGAACAATGCAACAGAAACACTTAATTACAGTGTGTATGACATATATAGCCAGATAAGAAGCAAAATGAACAAGAAATGGCAGCAGCTCTGGCATAACACCAACAAGGGCAGAAATTTATACCAACTGCAAAAAGAGGCCTCAGGGGTAATCAAGACACCTAAAATCCTGGAAATCGTGGACATCCGAATTATCAATAGGATCAAAACAGGAATAACTTTACTCCGCAACAGCTTTGGGAAACATCTCAGGAAGGAATTGAACCAAACTACTAACTGTCCACATTGCCCTGCTGCAGAAACACTGGACTACGTATTCAACATCTGTCCTATATACCATAATCAACGAGTCGGTTTCCAAGATTACCAAAAGAAAATTAATTCCCCCACAACATACCCTGAATTTTTGGACACGGTACGCAACAAAAACATCGATACCACATACATGAACATAATAAGGTACCTCAAACAAATTAACAAACATGGCAACATATAAATACAACCACAAGTAATTATTATAACAAATAATAGAAGGCCTAAAGCAGTAAGATAAGACTGCTAGCTGAAGCGCACGCCCATGGTTGTTGTTGTGTGTGCTTTTTTTAAATGTTTTTATTGTTTTCCCTCATGTCGGCATGCAGCTAACACAATACTAACCACCATGGTCTGAGAAAAACAGCACATATATTCTCATAACTATGTATACATATTATAAAGGTGGCAAACCACCACCATCAGGCCCAGATACACATGACAACAAGAGTGGTAGGATATTAAAACAAATTCATTGGTCCCAACCATCTTAAGACATAAGGTGACCTAAGCCATGTCAAAAGGCCACACACACACACACACACACACACACACACACACACACTGCGGAACTAAATAAACAACAACAACAAAACAGTCACCAATTATTAACGCGACACGTAAATCCAACACTGATACTCAGACCAAACATATTAATTTATACAACAAAAAGGGGCACAACATACCTTCTAAATTCAATATAGCTATTAATCAAAGAATCGTGGCGATAAAAGAACAGTCGCAAAATCAAGATCTAAGGCAATGGAAGTCGAGTCGAAACAGAACAGCAAACTCTAGCAAAACAGCAAAACTCTACAACAGCACGAAGAAGAAAGAAAGAGGTTATCACATGATGAAGAAGGAGTAAAAAAAGAAAACGGACATCGACTTTCAAATTGCCAATTTATATGAGGTTCTTCCTTCGGCTATTGAAGACCTATTTCGATAGAGCTCTATCCCCACAATCTTAACTTGATTCTTTGTATACCACCATCAAAAATGAAAACCGAAAGTAACCACAGCGTGACCCAAACATGTATAGGGTGCCTGACACCCAGCTGATTGACAACATTTCGGAAAATCAAAAGTACACCATGTACACCAAATTCCAACTTTAACTAAAAATAGTAATGAAATTACATAACTCAAAGGATTAGGAAAATTACACGAGTGGCTTATACACCATTGGAATAGATTTATATCCACTAGTACAACTGGACTTGATTTGATCTTTCGCGCTCTGCCATTTCTGGGCGTACAGCATTCCTGTGGCGTTTCGCGTCCCGCGGACCCCTTGCCTCCTCTCCTCGGCCGGACATGTTCATAAATTAAAAAGTGCGACATTGGCACATAAAAGCGGGACTGTAGTGGCTCCATTCCTACGGTCCCGATCAATTGAAAATCTCGACCTTCGAGACTTAACCAGTCGCGAAAGCTGTGGCTAAAATTATCAGCACTCTTTGAGGGCATAACAGCCTGGGGTATGAGTCACTGTTTCATTCCCCCCAGGCTGCGGTGCAGTCATAAACCAGTGGTATATGTACATATGTATGCACACCACCTTAATTTAAGCAAGCAATCACGCATTTGCGCCAAGTCAGCAACGAACAGAGCAGCGAACAACCATGCATTAGAAATGGAGCTAGCGACGGAAATTATCCCCGCTCCAGCAATGAGTGCACTGTGGGGTCTCGGCCTCATAGTAGCCTCAGGCTGGAGCCTTAACGCGCAGGAAAAACGTACAACTACGCTTCTAATATGGGATTACAACGACATGGAGGAAGAAAAAGACGACAACATACGACACAGAAGATGTAGAGGAGGAAAAAGGCGGCAACAGATGGAGCGTACACCGCAGACTCAGACTATATTCCCACCCACTACAATCCACCAAAACAATCCCCAGCAATCGACAGGACCAACAATAAATACAGGGACCAGTCCTAGCAATCCGGCTGCCCAGGATAAATCGATCAATACTCGATCGCACAAATAATGAAGATACTGGAGACGTATGCGAGCAAAGTTACTCACACCCCATTTAAATCAGCAAGGCAGGAAATCTCACACGACACACTGGTTGCTGATTTGGAAATGGCTTCCTCTTGTGAAGAAGAAACGGAAGATGTTGTTGTTCTAGGGTTTAACGCCATTTTTCAGCATAGGACAGGCTATACATGGCGGCCATTATAACTGGTCTAGGAGGAACCCTGGAAAATTCAGGGAAGAACCACCTGCCCACGAGAAGCTACTGGCAGGCTTTCCCACGTACCCACGCTAGCCGAGCCTTGGACTCGAACCCACGCAGACAGAGGTGAGATGGCAGTGATCCGGAACGGTGAGCGCTTTAGACCACTCGGCCACTCGGGTCCCCAGAAACGGAAGAAAAAATAGAGGAAGAAACAGTGGTAGAAGAAGACGAAACTAACCCATAACTAAAATGGTGTAAAGAGATGAGACTTGAAACAGCGCTAGACGATGTGAGAAAGGCAGGTCACTTTGTCAATGCCGTAAAATACCTAGCCTGGAGAACAATAGACCCCGACCGGCACAATGGTTCTAAGGCGGAATTCTCTCTCAATACTACGATAATGCTTACATGCAGTATCCAATCTACCAGTTTGTTGAACCGGCAAACTACGTGTCAATAGTACATGGCTACGACTTCCCAGATACCATCAAACACGACAAGAGAAGTGTGGCAAAAATAAAAGAAACAGAAGACCGCTGGGGAACTTTCAGCTACCCTGCCAAAATAGCCCTTCTCAGTGCTCAAGCTGCCTATTAACTAAGTGATTCCACTCGATAATACTAATACATTGATCTGATCTTTTATGCATCGCCTCAAAATGAACAACTTAATACACCTAATAGTGACAACAAATTTTTTTAACATCGCTTAGACATATCAATAAATACAAAAATAGGTAATTTTCAATGTACACTATGTACTAGAATTTGTCGAACACGTTAACATATAGATAATTTTGAAACTCAAATAATTTGGCAGAAATGCACAGGTGGCTTACACATAACTGGGTTTATTTATTGTCCATCAAACACGACAAGAGAAGAACTGGACTTTATTTGAAATAAAATACGTCCTGGCGTTTTAGGGCTATTAGTGTGTGCTGGGTGTATTAACTGATTGAAATACCTACGTAAATCTAAACCGGAATGAAAGTTGAAAATTTCGGTTCGTAATCTTACTTGGTAGAACCAAGTTTGTAAACCAGAATCTGATTGGCAGTTTAATCCTTTGGTTGGTTTTCTAACTTGGTGGTATCAGGTATGTAAACTCGAATTTGATTGGAAGTTGAAACTTTTGGCTAGTTTTTCTACTTGGGCTAAGTCAGACGTACTAATTATGAAAGGCTGCATCTGATTGGAGGTTGAATTCTTTGGCTGGTTTTGCAAATTGTAAGGTTCGATGCATTAACTCAAATATGATTGGTAGTTTAATACTCTTGTGGAAATTTAACTTGGCATGTACAACCATGATTGAAAAAGTCTAATTGAGGGTTGAATTCTCAAATAATAACTTAATTCTTTTAGTTGGGAATATTTGGTGTTAACTAAGATTGGAAATGCTAATTGGATTTAACAAAACGCTCTTATTAGTTGGCGGATTGGAAATTGTTTGTTTGGGTTTGAGAGCCGATCCTAAGTTTCTTTCCACTTTTGCCTCGTCCAGACAGACAAATTAATAAGTGTGACACTCACACATAAACACGGAACTGTAGCGGCACCATTCCTACAGTTCCGACTAATTAAGAATCGTGACATTCGAGACTTAACCAGTCGCAAGAGAACACGATGCATAAGCGACTTAAATTTTTTATCATCATCATTTGCGCCATCCAACATTGAGCAACCAAAGAAGAAGATGGTAACAGCCTCAGATATGTTTAACTATTTGAGACACAGATATTTCTGGTAATGGATGTCACCTATGTGGTGGAAAGACTTATTAAGGAATGGAGGTTCCCAGGCAGCCTGGACTTTGTGACCAGCCTAAAAGTAGCCAAAGACATGGTAGAAGTTATGATAGAGGAGGAAGTGAAGAAATTAAGAAAATTCATTACACCAGAATTTGTGAGAGTGGGAAGCTTGAAGGAGGCACTTGATAGTGTAATCAAAGTCAGGTGCTTTCTAGAAGAACACGGTATTGGACAGAGTGGTCCTATGTAAATTGGGTAATGGACCAGCTCAAGGAAGCAGAAGAAATGATGAGAAAAGTGCTGGAAGAAGAGGTGAAGAAGATTAAAGATACCTGGACATAGGAGAGAAAGGAACAATACAACAGAAAGAAGAATAAGGACTTTAACAAACTGAATCATAATTGGATGAAAGTACAGGAGAAATTTAGAGCCATGGGACATCCTGACTGGATGCAAGAGACGGAAAAGAAGAAGAAATGAATCATTGGGAAAGTGAGGAGCTGGTGGAACATATGAGAAAATAAAAGAACCCAAAGGCCCTTTTCATGGCCACATTTTAGACACTTGTATAAGTGTTTGTGACTGTATGTTGCATGTGTTATATAAATCCCACTCTTTATTCCCGATTGAGGTCAGCCCGGTGTACACCTGCATACACACTCTTTGCTCCCTATTGACAACACCTCACATGGTTGCAACATTGTTACCAATCTCCCATACCGTGACGTCAGACGCTATACAGACCCGACTTTCCCTTGTCCGTAAACAGGCCCAATATACATAATATATAGACTCCATGTTAAATTACCATAGTCCGTAATCGTGCCCAAGGTGATTTTTAAAAACATGTTCGTAATCGTGTTAGCGGGGTGTGGGGATGTTCAGTAATGTATTTTTCCACTGTCCGTAAACAGCATCCATATACTACTGATATCTAGCACTGGGGCATCATGCCGCAGACACGTAGCATGATGTCCCACCCATTCACATTATCCTGACACCAGGCCACCAGTCCTAACACTAACCTCTTAACGCTGCGCGCTGAGCGCCAAGCGAGGTAGCTGTTAATACCATTTTTGTAAGTCTCTGGTATGATTCGGCCGGGGTTCGAACCCACGACCTCCCGCTTCTTTATATAATGTGTGTATGTACTTACATGATGTGCGAACGTCTTTTGTCCTTACATGATGTGGAAACCTCTTAATATGATGCGATTTTGTACTTATATGATGTGCAAACTTCTTTATCTGCGGCGCTTTCGTCCTTATATGATGTGCAAACTTCTTTATCTGCGGTGCTTTTGTCCTTATATATGATGTGCAAGCTTCTTTATATGCGGTGCTATCGTCTTTATATGATTTGCAAAATTCTTTATATGCGGCGCTTTCATCCTTTCATGATGTGAAAACTTCTTTGTATGCAATGCTTTCGTCCTTATATGATGTCATTATCACCCAGTCAAATAGATTACTATGGAACGCACGAGCTGTCTTAAGATGATCATTTTTATTATGTTATGTGGAAACCTCTTTATAAGCGGTGTTTTTGTCCTTATATGATGTGGAAACCTTTTTATATGATGTGCTTTTGTACTTATATGACGTACAAACTTCTTTATATGCTGTGTTTTTGTCCATATACAATGTGCGATATTCTTTATATGCGGTGCTTTCCTCATATGATGTACAAACTTCTTTATTTGCCGTGCTTTTGTCCTTATATGATGTGCAAACTTCTTTATATGTGGTACTTTAGTCCTTGTATGATGTGCAAACGTCTGTATATGTTGTGCTTTTGTCCTTATATGATGTGCAAACTTCTTTATATGTGGTACTTTAGTCCTTGTATGATGTGCAACCGTCTGTATATGTGGTGCCTTTGTCCTTCTATGATGTGCCAACTTCTTTATATACTGTGCTTTATTCCTTATATGATGTGCAAACTTATTTATATATGGTGCTTTCGTCTTTACATGAAACTTCTTTATAATGAGAAGCAAAAACGGAACTTTCGCAGGCGCGCAAAGGGGCGAAACAGTCTTTTAACAAAAGAAATTTGGTCGACTTAAATTAAGTAATCAAATTTAGGCTCTGTTATCGTCACCCTGTCAAACAGATTATATACTACTTCTAATTTAAACAGTGATCGCCACCAGTTTCTGTAACAATATATCTACATACATGAAGAAAGAACGTCGATGTGCAACCATTCTAGTACGAGAGAGAGAGAGAGAGACAGACAGACAGACAGACAGAGCGAGAGAGAGAGAGAGAGAGAGAGAGAGAGAGAGAGAGAGACAGACAGACAGAGTGTTTATCATGACGAACGTATCTTGGTACCGATAACAATTATCGCAAAATATATTATCAGTGAATATCATTCAATTGAAAAGCAATCTTTGGTTAATAGAGACCCATACCGACATTGTTAAATATATGACTCGAGAAGACATGACTTTGGTGTGAAGACCCTTTAAATATTTCATTCATCGTCCCATGTACTAACCATAATATTAGCGAACATAAAACATTTTGAGTATGTTGTAGTTGGCAACAGTTAGTCTCGAGAGACGATGGAAGAGCGCCCATGAGAGATGTCCCGGTTGGTGGTTGTCCAGCGTCTGCTGTGGCTATGTAGCCCAACACGGGAGTGGCAGTCATTGCTCCACTTGCTGCAATTGAAGGTTGCGTTTGGTGTGGGTTGGAGCTGCTTCTTCTTTCTCTGCGATCGTTTTTCATCAGCTAGCAAGCGTCGCTTGTCCTCGCTGACTTTCAGACCAGTGATCAGAGCATGTCTCCAGCTGCACCTGTCTAGAGTGAGCTCTTCCCAGGTGTTGACATCGATGTCAAGGGCTTTCATGTTGCGCTTGCAGACATCCTTGAAGCGAAGATGTGGCCGTCCGATCGACATTTTGCCAGAGGCAAGTTTTGAATAAAGACTGTCTTTGGGGATTCGTCTTCCATTCATCCGACGTACATTGCCCAGCCATCTGATGCCACGTTGACGGAGCCCGCAGAAATATTTTCAGAAGGGGTGGGGGCATACATGTAGTGGTCAGCCACAATGTTTAACGCATGTAGACCAAATCATGTTTAGAGGTGGCATCAGGGGGTGTGGCAAGTGCACCCCCTCCATTGTCCCTTTGTGCAGGCCCCCATGCTCTTCACACGAAAATTAAATGTCTGTGTTTATTAATAATTTTCATATCATTCAAAGTAGAAAGGAAGCTAAAGGACATTGCTAATTAAATTAACTGGTGTTCATCGATGTATGGACAAAATTGAATCCTTGTAATCAACTTAATAGTTACACTGGATAAATATCATTAATTCGCTCGTTAATTTCGATTTATGTTGAGCTCTTGTATCACCCATTTGGTGTTAAATGTTCATTTTTATATGTGCCACTAGTCCCACAGCTTTGTCCATCCATTTCGTGTCAAATGTTCATTTATGTATGTGCAAACTAATCCCATAGTATGTTATCACCCATTTGGTGTTAAATGTTGATTCTGTATGTGTAACTAATGTCACAGACAAAATGAGATTATATATATATATATATATATATATATATATATATATATATATATATATATATATATATATATATATATATATATATATATATATATTGTACATTATCATTTGTGATATTTAAGTCAGAAGTTTCTTAAAAAAATTAAGCAAAAATAACAGTTGGTGATAAAAATTTGTGGGACCAGTTCCACATACAAAAATGAACATTTAACACCACAAGGTGATAAAAAGCTGTGGGACTAGTTACACATACAAGAATTAACATAAGTATTGTCTGGGGACGATATAGCGACAGTGGGAAAATACATTACAGACCCCTCTGGGACGATATAGCAACAATACTTTTCAGATCACCCTGGGACGATATAGCGACAAAGGGAATTGAACATAGGGGAATATTGGGACTGTATAGCGACAAGTTGAACGGTGCCTATTTCACGGATGTCCCCACTGCTACTCTCAACGTGACACTAAAAGTCAGTGTTTACAACGTACCATGGAAGACTTGCACGAGTCCACTTGTCAGCGACGCTTGAAGTTAGAACAGCAAGGATACCAAGTGGTTGAAATGTGGGAACGCGAGTACGATGTCCGTTTGAAAACAGATCCCGAGTTTAAACGTATCGTGAAAAAAATTACAAACTGGTGGACCCTCTGAACCTGCGAGATAGTTTGTACGGAGGACGGACCAAAGCAACCTGTTTGCTGCACCACGCCGACGAGGACAAAGGAGAAAAAATCAAATACTTGAACGCGTGTTCACTGTATCCTTACGTATGCAAATACTGCCACTTTACCGCAGGGCACCCGCAATTGCTGACGAAACACATCGATCTGGACAACATATTACAATACGCAGGATTGGTTAAATGCAAAGTCTTGCCTACCATATACTTATAACATCCCGTTTTACCTCACCATTGCCAAGGAAAACTGATATTTCCCTTGTGCCGTACTTGTGCCGAAACGTACAAACAAGGCCAACCTTGTCAGCACACCCAGAAAGAACGCGCCTTGACGGGAACATGGGTTAGTGTCGAATTGTTTAACGCTCTGGACCTGGGTTACCAATACTTAGAAATGTACGAAATTTACCACTTTCCCAAGACATAAAAATAGCACAAGGACAACGAGACTCAGAAATGCATTTTTGCAGACTACGTGAATGTTCTTTTGAAACTGAAACAAGAATCCAGCGGCTATCCTTCCCGGTGCTACACTCCCGAAGACCAAATGAAATTCAAAGAGAAATATTAGGAGCAGTTAGGCATCGCTTTAGACCACGTGGAGAAAAAGGAAGGAAGGCGATCGTTTGCCAAAGTGATGTTAAATTGCGCGTGGGGTTAAATTGCGTGTGGGGCAAAATGGCACAACGACTGTGTTTACTCAAGACGGAGTATTTCACAGAACCTTCCCGCTACTTCCAGATGATTCACGACAAACCTAAATACATGAAACACTTGGACGTCCTTCGTGAGGACTTGATCTTAGTCAATTACAAAGAAGAACTGGACTTTGTAGAAGGCGACAAATTTTGAAACGTCATAATTGCGGCATACGTGACAGCTCATGCTCGCTTAAAATTGTATGAAGTTTTAGAACTGTTAAGTGATCGCGTCCTGTACTTAGACACGGACAGTTGCATCTACATAGATCGCCCGGGTCAACGCCACCCTGACATCGAAAGAGACCGTTTAGGAGTCTGGACGGACGAGCTCCCCGATGACAAGATTTCAAGTTTTGCTAGTGGGGGTCCTAAAAATTACGACTACGAATACCGAGACCCACAAGGAGAAGTGCACACCGAGTGCAAAGTAAACGGATTGACTCTCAATTATCGCACCAGTCGAGTAGTGAACTTTGGCGTACTAAAGAAGCCTTGCAGCCTGGACAGGATGAAATCTTTAAAGTAACCATCTTCGAACCGCACAAGATTGTGCGTTTACCCACACACCAAATCGTCAGTCGGCCTTTGGAAAAAGTGTATCAAATCGTGTACGAGAAGCGAGTACAGCTTCCCAACCACTTCACTTTGCCGTACGGACACGCTGATATTAACCAGCATATAAAGGGGAAAACGTCCAATATAATTTAATGTAGTTTGCAAGAAAATGTAAATGTAAACGTTTGTATAAGAAGTGATTTTTTCCTAAGACATAAATGGCAATTTTTAAAAATACTTTTCAATGACCAAGAGCTGGGTTTTTAAAACAAAAATGGGATATATCTGAGTGAGGCTTTTTGGTCATTGTCCGGTTAACTTCCTTGGAATTAACATGTACTGGATTGGAGTGAAAATTTCATTATGTGATAGGAATGTAACTAGTGATATCAAAAGCTTACCAATGGAAATACAAGATCATATCTACAAGTTTCATTACAAGTCAAGGGGAGTGGATAAGTCCAAGCTAGTGAATAAAGTTGATCTTGGCCAAGAGTTGAATAGGAGAAAGGTAGATCAAGTGAACAAGTATATTCGATTCATATTTTTTAGAACTTTCTTTTGGAGCTTGAACTTGTCAAGAACAGATTTGACAGCTCGACAACAGCATGATATTCTCTCCCGGTATCCTATTGAATTTACTGAAGAAGTTTGTAGATATATTATGTTCTTTGAAGATTTACGTCCACGTATGAAGGTTGATTATTTGTTTTGTGAAGAAGATGAGGAAAGAAAAGTTGGAATTTGAGGTTAATTCAGTAATTGTATCAGAGTTTAACAGTACCGTTTGTGATGTGAAGTTAAGTGAATCTAAACGGTTTTAAACTTAAGGTGGAAGAGAAAAGACAGCGAAAGCTTGTGGCTTTACATGTGGCTAAAAGTAGTACATGGATAGGAAATAAGTACACACTTTACAGGAATAAAAGTGAGGAATATAGAAATGATACGTATGATTTGTATAAGGACTCTGAAGTATGGAGAGATTATGGTGTAAATGGGATTTGAGAGTTTATAAAATTAAACGTGGTGAGTAATGAGAAATGTGTAAAGTACTTTGCATTCGGATATATAGATGAATATGTTCATAACTTGTAAATATGTTTCTTACATGTCCAATGTTTATGTATTAAATGTATAATGCTTAGAACAAAGCACAGGTCGTAGAGCTCGTGTATGTAATTGAATAAATGTTTTGTACTCATACAAGATAAATTTCTTTTTGGTGTCACTACTCTTTCTGCGAGTCTTTCTTTGAAATATCTTTGTCTATCTTCTTTGACTTGGAAGTTGACATCCGTTCGATTCAAAATCAACCACGAAAGAGAAAGGTTACTAGAAACAAAAATAGTGTCATCGAGAGTGCTATAGAGACGGTACTGTGCCGTTAGAACACGTAAATACTCCAGAAAACCACGCTACCCTGTCTTGTCAGATAGTTAGTGTCTTTTTGTTTATAGTTTGTGAATGTAGGGAAAAGGTGAGTGTTTCGTTTAGGTCCGCGCTTTCTGTGTTTTTTTGGTAATGATATTGGTCTTGCAAGTTTTGGTATCGGGGGATGTTTTCCTTCACGTTCGTGCTTGACAAATGTAAAGGGAAGCGCTCGTCAGTATCCTAGGATATGAAATATATAAGAAAATACCACCCAAAATGGAAGAAATCATACTATATTTGGTTAATCAATCATGGCAGACAGGACAAATTCCCCACAAAAGGAAACAGGATATAGTCATCGCGATCCCTAAAGCTAGCAAGGACCCCACAGAAATATCCTAATACAGACCGATCTCTCACCGATATCAAATGCAAGGTGATGGAGACGATGATAAACAACAGACTCAAACATCACCCTGAAAGTAACAATCTTCTCTCACAAAACCAAAGTGGCTTCCGCAATAAACGATCTACCCTAGATCAACTAATAAGGCTCGAGTCTCGTATCAAACTAGCTTTTAATGCTTAAAGAAAATGCGATAGACACCTCATAGCTATTTTCTTAGTCCTTGAGAAAGCCTTCGATATAGTTTGGACTGATGGTATCATTGCCAAATTGAACCATTATGGAATTAATGGCAACAGGGATAAATGGATTAAAACCTTTTTAAAAGACAGACACATCAAAACCAGAATAGGAGCGCATTATTCAAAAGAATATGTGCTAGAGAACTGCACTCCACAAGAAAGTGTCCTTAGTCCGACCCTATTCAACATCATGATAATTGATCTGGAACTCGATTTGCTGATGACAGCGGTTTATGGAAAGCGGGCAACCCACGCAGACAACAACTATTAACAGAACTGCATGTCAGCCTAAATAACATCGGTAAATGGGCCGACAAATGGTGGTTCAAACTATCAAAAGGAAAAACAACGGGAATACTATTTCCCCCCCCCCCCCAAAAAAAAAAGAAGACAATAGAGAGCCATTAACCCTATATATTCAAGGCGAACCAATCAAATTTGAAAGAGTAGCAAAATTTTTAGGCATGTGCTACGACGAACATCTCACATGGAACCATCACAAAATCCGAGCCACCCAACAAGGAACATCATTAACAAATGCAACATCCCATTTAGCCGGAGACTCGTCCCCTTCCCACCATCTTGGAAAATGATCCACACATTATGTAAAGAACTACAACTCTACTGCCTTCGTGCAGAAATAATACGATATCCAGACCCTACTCCACGGTCAAGGAAAAAAACAATTATCAACACCCTAGCAACAACCTTCGGATCCAAAGAAGAACATCCTTTAGAAATAAGATCAAAGATCCTCACTTTATTAGACAATTATTAAAAAGATTGTGTCAAAATACACACAGACGGGTCTAAATCAAACCCAGACAGAACTGCTGCAGCACTCCCTATCCCGGAACTGAATAACGAAATAGGAAGACGACCCCCGGATAAATGCTCAATATACACAGCAGAATTCTGGGCCATATTTGAAGCAGTAAAGATAGCATATCAACAGAAAATTCAAAACATGATAATAATAAGCGACTCACTTCGTGTACGTAAAACACTGGAAACAGGCAACTGAAAGGGGCGCGAAAACCTCCTTAAAGAAACCTACTTGCTAATTAACAACATGGAAAAACGACCACATTTTAGAATTCATGTGGGTTCCATCGCACAGAAACATCCCAGGTAACGAGAAGGCCGACCAAGTAGCAAATAATGCACTGAGCGAACTAGAACCAGCCCACGTCGATTACAGCGATCCAGAACTATAAGTAGTTAAGTGGGATACTATAGGGACAATGGGACTTAGCATTAAAAAGACCCCTGGGACAATATAGGGACAATGGAAATTTAACATGGAGAAAAATCGTGGGTCACTTTAGGGACAATGGGAATTTAACATAGAGTTTGGGACTGTCTAGGGACAATGGGAATTTAACATGGGAATAGAGTTTGGGTTTGTCTAGGGACAAGGGGAATTGAATATGGGATTTTTTAAAAATTTTTTTATTTTTTTTTTTTAAAAAGTTTTTTTTAAATTTAAATTTAAATTTAAATTTAGAAAAGGGGTAGGCAATGGAAAGGCTATCTCTTTTCGAGAAATATGGCTGGCCCTGAAAAGGGCCTTTGGGTTTATGTTAATATTAATATTAACATAGATGGCATCTGTCACATCTTCTTCTTCTTCTTCTTAAACTCCTTCTAACTACCGGTCCATACACAAGTACCCTCTTGAGACATCCTTGTCTTTCTATGTAAACTCTCCTCATCCATTGACTAGTATCTGTCCTATCAACAACAGTCCACTTGGACCTGACATACATGAGCATGTCCGTCCTAAACATCATGGAAGACACAAGGGTGGATGACTCAACTGTGGTCCACATCTTGAAGCGACGAGAATAGGTGAATCAATGCAGTGAACTGTGCTTATTTATAGGTACAGGAAGGATTGAAACGGATTGAATTCATTCACCAATCCGAACACGCGTTACAAAATTCAGTCAGCTCGCATCCAATCCGAAGAGAGCAGTCTGTGACGTCACGTGGTCTATATAGATTCGTTAGCGCTTGTGTGCAGTCAATCTATGCGACAGTGATTCAACATGACGGAAACTCAGAAAACGATCCATTGGGGTGCACCAGCAGGGGAGACTGCCCAAGGGAACCCGGGCTTACTTTCAGAAGAGGTACACTGGGATTTTGTGGATTTTCTTACCTCGCAAGAATTTGTTCCAGAACCTTCGTTACCTTCTTCATTACCGCAAGTGGAGAATTTTAGACAGAGACAGAAAGAAGAATTGGAGAAATTTATGCAACGACAAAAGGAAGCGGAACAAGCTTTTCTCCTACAGCAACAGCAACAGCAACAAGAAGAGGTAAGAAAAAAAACAACAGCAACAACAGCAAGAAGAAGTAGCAGCAAAGAAACAAGAGGGTGAAAATCAAACGGCTACGGTACTGTTGGACATTTTAGCGGAGTTAAGAAGTCTGAAACAAATGTATCAGACTTCTTTATCACGACCGAAGAGAATACGACCTTCCCGAGCTAAACACGCCAACCCTGTGACTAAGCCTGTCGTACCACCCTTAGTGATTTCAACCCAATCATCAGAAGTAGGCCTTGGCCGTGGCAAAGGCTTAAGGCAGTTAAAGTTGATTGGTTAAACTCACTCCTACACCAAAATAAAAAGGCCCTTTTCAGGGCCACCCACATTTCTCGAAAAGAAATACAATTTCAATTTGCCAATAACTCAAAAATAAACCCCACCCATTTTACCCTTATAGTACGTGTCTGTGTATGAGTGCGTGAGTGTAGCTTTCTATTTTAAAATCAAAACTCAAAGACACTTACCTTATATCATTCATGTATTCTTTTATCCATTTTTTTACAATCCAATTCACAATTCACCACAGAACACTTTAATTAAAAGTTCATTGACTTCTTCTTTCTCCTTGTTTAGTCTCTCTGTTTTTTTGAATTTCTTCACCGTTTTTACCTCATTTTCTTCCCTTCTTCTTTTCTTCTCCTGTTTCTTTGCTTCTTTTAAATAGAATTGTCTTCTTTCTTCCTCTTCTTCCTCTGAAGAATCCCTCTCTTCTTCCGAAGAATCCCTCTCTTCTTTTGAAGAATCCTTCTTTTCTTCTGACTCCTCTTGTTTCTTTTTTGGGCAATCTGGAGACCAATGTCCTTTTTCTTTACAATAATAACAGGTATCTTGACTTTTGTCTCTTTTAGTCCCTGTTTTTGTTCTTTTTTGATGGTCTGGACACTCTGAAGACCAATGCCCTTTCTTCTGACAGATATAGCAAGTATCTTGACTTTTATCTCGAAAGGAAGGAGAGTAGTCCGTCGGCTGGTCTGAAGAGAATTTTCTAATGACCCCTCGCAAAGCTCTGACGAAACGTTCCATCTGGGTAGTCTCTTCCATCGTTGTGCTCAGCTTGAGAGTGAAATGAATAGTGAAAGGACAAGACACATACCCTTTTTATATACGCTGGTTTGCCAAGACTATAAATTAGTCTGTGGTGTTTAAACTTGAGTCATTTGACGTTTTGCACTCAAGATGAAACGATCCCATTCATTCGAGAAGAAAGAAGAAGAAGAAAGTAAGAGGCAGAAACGTGATCTATCGCCTCGTACCAGGGCTGAAATCTTGGCACAAATTCATGCCAGTGATTTTGAAGAGGACATGAGTGAACCAGAATCCGAACCCTCTAAACCAAGTTCACCACCCTTAGTCAACCCTGAAAAGTACTATTCCATTCGAGAGACGGAAAAGCGCTCCTCTAGAAAATTTAGAACCACGGCTTACACCTACACGGTGAAGTTTAAAGATTTCAAGGCTGACGTACCCTTGGAGAAAGCAGAAGGGTTTATCACCGAGATGTGGGATTCTTTGCTCACCTCACTCAAGCGACAATGTCAACCCAAAGAAGACGATCGCTTGACACTATCCATAGATCACGACGGTTTGAAATCCCCTGTTTGGATCGAGTTTAGCAGACCTGCAGAACTAACCCCTTCCAAAGTCATGGACAAGATTCAACACGTACAACAATCTAATGACCAGTTTGACATCACCGATGGTAAAGCTACACTGAAAATGGCTCACGTCTCTCTTCCTCAAGGGACAGGACGCAAAAAGATGTTATTGGTGGACGACCTTCGCAACATTAAGCGTAGTCTTGTCCGAATTAACAACCCTCAAGACCAGATGTGCTTAGCCCGTGCCATCGTGGTGGGACGAACCTATGCCAACAAGAACGACACGGTAGAATGGAAAAGAACCTGGGAGAACATTCGAAAATCGAACCGAACCAAACAACGAAACGAAGCAGAACTCCTGTTGCAACAAGCTGGCCTGTCCAAAGACACACCCTGTGGCATTCCTGAGATGCAAAAATTGCAAGATGCCCTAGCTCCACGCTACACCTTGAAAGTGCACCCTCAAGAAATGCGTGGGTCTCTGTTGTTTCGAGTCCAAGACTTTAAGGACGGAAAATACATTCATGTCTATCATCACGATGACCATTTCGATACCATTACCAGTATCACTGGATTCGTGGGATACGGTTATTATTGTGAGAAATGTGATTATGGTTATAACAATCGAGAGCAACACAAGCATTGTGGATTGAAATGCCCAGGATGTTTGGCCTCTCCACCCTGTCTGAGCGAAGAACCAGTGCCTTGTTCAACTTGTCTGCGTACGTTTGTCAGCCCTGCCTGTTACCAGCAACATCTGAAGACGCAAGGTTCACAGCAGAAATGTGCTTGTCAACTCTTGAGATTGTGCCCTACCTGTGGACAAGGCATACTTACCAACAATGCCAAGGCACACGTATGTCGAGGAAAGAAAAAATGTCACATTTGTCACCACATCGTGGACTTGGAACACGAATGCTACGTGCAAAAATACCAACCCCCACCAGAGAAAGAGGACGGTCACAAGAAGAAAGGCAATTTCATCTTTTTCGATTTCGAATGCATGCAAGAGACTGGCATTCACATCCCTAATTTCTGCGTGGCTCATCGAGCGTGCGAGAAGTGCATTCAAGAACTTATCTTCAGTCATTGCCCTCACTGCAGCAAGATTCCTGGAGGGCGTGAAAAAATCTTTCGGGGACCAAACACGTTAGCCGATTTTGCCCAATGGGTCTTAGACCCCATCGACAAGACGTGGAGCCAAGAGGACATCGAACGTTACGGAGATTGTCATCGTCATGCCACGGTGATGGCTCACAATTTCTCCGGATACGATGGACAGTTTCTTTTGAGGTACTATACGGAACATGGCACCGAACGTCCTAAAGTGATTTTGAACGGAGCCAAAATCATTTTCATGCAAGTGGGACAAGTACAGTTTAAAGATTCGATGAGTTACTTGGCCATGCCTTTGAGCCGAATGCCTAAAACGTTTGGAATGACAGAAATGGCTAAAGGGTACTTTCCACACTTTTTCAATACGGAAGCCAATCAACATGCTGTTCTACCCCATTTGCCTGAGGCTCACTATTACGACCCCGACAACATGCGTACCGAACAACGAGAAGCTTTCTACGCTTGGTACCAGGCTCACGCCTCGGACCCTTTCGACTTTCAGGAAGAAATGTTAAAGTATTGTCGTTCCGACGTGGACATTTTACGGCGTTGCTGTGGAAAATTTCGAGAACTGTTCATGGAACACGGAGGGGTCGATCCTTTGAAAGAAGCTTGCACCATTGCCAAAGCGTGTTCCTTAGTGTACCGCCAACGATTCATGCCTGAAAACACCGTGGCTGTCATCAGTCCTCAAACGACCCACTATGTCAAGCGTCAATACTCGGTCAAAGCCCTACGTTGGTTACATTACTTGTGCGACAAGGAAGACAAATGGATTCAGCATGCCCGCAACGGAGGAGGCGAAAAGACCATCGGAACGTATTCAGTAGATGGCTGGGACTTAGAAAACCCCAAGATCGTGTACGAGTTTAACGGTTGCTTATTTCACGGATGTCCCGTCTGTTACCCTGACCGTGGCACTAAAAATCAGTTTTTGCAACGAACCATGGAAGACTTGTACCAGGACACTTGTCAGCGACGCCTAAAGTTAGAACAGCAAGGATACCAAGTGGTGGAAATGTGGGAACACGAGTACGATCACCGTATGAAAACCGATCCCGAGTTTAAACGCCTCGTGGAAAGTTAGCAGTTCATGGACCCGCTGAACCCGAGGGATAGTTTGTACGGAGGAAGGACCAATGCCACCTGTTTGCTGCACCAAGCCGACGAAGAGAAAGGAGAAGAAATCAAATACTTGGACGTGTGTTCGCTGTATCCCTACGTGTGCAAATATTGTCGCTTTCCTGTAGGGCACCCGCAATTGTTCACGGAACACATCGACCTGAAAAACATTCGACAATACGAAGGCTTGATCAAGTGTAAAGTTTTGCCTCCCACGAACCTATACCATCCCGTCTTACCTCACCATTGTCAAGGCAAACTGATGTTTCCATTGTGCCGTACTTGTGCCGAAACGTGCAACCAGGACCAACCTTGCCATCACAGCCAGGAAGAACGTGCCTTGACGGGAACCTGGGTCAGCGTGGAATTGTTCAAAGCTCTGGACATGGGATACCAACTGTTAGAAGTGTACGAAATTTGCCACTTTCCCAAGACACAACAGTACCACAAGGGTGACCCTACTCAGAAAGGCATTTTCGCCGACTACGTGGATGCCTTTTTGAAACTGAAACAAGAAGCCAGCGGCTATCCTTCCTGGTGTCACACTCCCGAAGACCAAATACAATTCAAAGAGAAATACTACGCACAAGAAGGCATCTCCTTAGACCACATCGAAAAAAACGAAGGCAGGCGATCGTTTGCCAAAGTGATGTTAAATTGCTTGTGGGGTAAAATGGCACAACGACCGTGTTTACCCAAGACGGAATATTTGACAGAACCTTCCCGCTACTTCCAGATGATTCACGACAAAACCAAATACATGAAACACGTGGACGTCGTTCGAGAGGATTTGATCTTGGTCAATTACGAAGAAGATCTGGACTTTGTACAAGACGACCCTTTTGGAAACGTCATCATTGCGGCTTACGTGACAGCTCATGCTCGCTTAAAATTGTACGAAGCTTTAGAACTGTTAGAAGAACGCGTCCTGTACTTTGACACGGACAGTTGCATTTACATCCATCACCCGATTCAACAGCACCCTGACATCGAAGGAGACCGTTTAGGAGCCTGGACAGACGAGCATCCCGACGACAAGATTCTAAGTTTCGTCAGTGGTGGTCCCAAAAATTACGGCTACGAATACCGGGACAAACAAGGAGAAGTGCACACGACGTGCAAAGTGAAAGGACTGACTCTGAATCATCGTACCAGTCGAGTGGTCAACTTTGGGGTATTGAAAGAAGCCTTGCAATCGGGAGAGGATGGAAACTTTAAAGTGACCACCTATCAACCGAACAAGATTGTACGTTTACCCACTCACCACATCGTCAGTCGACCCTTGGAAAAAGTCTATCAAATTGTATACCAGAAGCGAGTGCGACTTCCCAATCACTTCACCTTACCGTACGGTCACGTCGGTATTGGTCTGTATATGAAAAGGAACCCTAGGCAAGATCGATAGTTCATTGTTCATTGAAGTAACTTACCATGTCGTTGACGAAGAAGAAACCAGATTGGTTAGGAGTCAAATGTTGGACATCACCGAGACCAGGGTTTTGAGGCTTGGACACAAGAGGTGGCCCAGTATGCACGAGAGTTATTCAAGGAAAAAAGTTACTTTTCAACCTGTGTTAGTGACGGTGCCAGAAGAACCCGTCACCCAGGACAGGACTGTCGTGGACAGGCCTGAAAGACCCTTTCGGGAGGACACTTGTGTGACCTTACCCCTACTATAGAACTGGTTAGAACTTTACCCAAAACATGTTGTACAGACACTTGTGTTTATTCCACGTTCATGGTTATCATGTGCCTTTTATTCTTGTACTTAAGCCTTTGGCTTTTATGCATTTTTGTCTTTCGTATTCATGTTTGAAAAAAACATTCAATAAACGTGTTCTGAAAAAGTATATAAACTCTTGTCTTGTTTGTTTTTCGTGTCACAAGTGACATTTCTCACACCATGGCTACCTCTGCTGTCTCTGCTCCCTCTTCCTCTACTGTCAAAGTCATCGACGAACACTTAGATCGTGCCAGTTGGGAGGCTTTGTATCTTCGCCATCCCTTTAACATGCTCATTGCTGGACCTAGCGGTTCGGGCAAAACCGAATTCGTCAAACGTTTGATCGAACATAAACATCATTTGATCGATCGACCCCCTCAACAAATCGTGTGGTGTTACAAAGAGTGGCAATCGGCGTACAGCCTCTTGCGAGAAAGTCAAGGCGATTCCATCGTGTTTGTGGAAGGCATTCCTAAAGAAGACGACGGCATCGTCTCTGACTCCCGTCTAACCCATTTGGTCATTTTCGACGACATGTTAGGAGAAGACGAAGACGAAATTAAACTGTGGTTCACGCGCAAAGGGCATCACCGTAATGCCAGTGTCGTTTACATCACCCAAAATTTGTTTCAACAAAGTAAAGCCCATCGCACCATCAGTCTCAATGCGCATTACGTGGTCTTGTTTAAAAGCCCTCGAGATAAATCGCAAGTGCAAGTCTTAGCCAAACAGTTAGGAACGCCTTGGCTGACTCAGGCGTACGACGATGCCACTCAAACTCCACACGCCTATTTACTCGTCGATTTGAAACCTACGACTCCCGAGGATTTGCGATTTCGTACCCACTTGTTTCACCACTGGTGCCAAGACGGAGGGCCTGTCCTGTACACGTCTCCGTCCTCGACTTCATTTCACTCCCCATAAAAAATCTATAAAAACCTCAGACCCTTTTTCGTCTGTCTCACTCTCAGTGCGAACATGACGTCCCTTCAGTCGCATCTTCCCGTCAAATTGATTCGTGCCTTGTATGGCATCAGTCGAGAAAAAGATCCACAAACACGAGCTCGTGTCTTAGAAGCTAGTCTCAAAGAAGTCTTACGATGGTTCACGGTGACGGCACGTCAATTACTCCAAGGAATCATTCAGATTCCTCATCAAACCAAACGCTTTTTCGATCGAAACAAAGTCGCTTTGGTCCAACTGGCCGATCCCCGCATCGACACTCAAACCAAAAAACAAATCATTTTGAAACCTGGAGGGAGCGGTACTCTAGGAGGGGTCATCATTCGCTCACTCTTAAGATGGGATCCTAATGCCCCCAAAGTTATACCCAAGACAAAAGTCCAACGAAGCCCCAAGAAGAAAAAGACCAGGTCCCCAAGGAGAACTTCTCCAGTGGCAGGACCCTCCTCTGACCAGACACCACCCCGGAAAAAGAAAAGAAGCCCCCAGAAAAAGAAAAGTCCACAGAAAACTAGTCGCAAGAGAGGCACTTCGACCAGGACGCAACCTTACACTCGCAAACCACGACCTGCCACGGCGGTGACTGCGTCTCCGGCAGTTTCACGTTTGTCCACTTCTCCGTTAATGACACCCAGAACTGAAGAGTACTTGGAGACGTTGATCACACCAAGAACTTCTCCGTTGATGACCCCCAAAAGAACTTCCCCAGTGGCAGGACCTTCCAATTTAGTGGCAGTGGCTGCTGCTCACAAAGTACCTTCTCCCAAAATCAAAGTTCAAGAAAGATCGGGCATGTTACAAAGTTTACTGGATTTGTCCAAGCAAGAACTGGCTCGATTTAGTCCGTTGCGTACCCCTGCACGATGTGTCATGCCTGTCCTCAAACTGATACGACGTCAAGACAATCAGTGGCGACGCGTTCCAGTATAAAAAAGGCCTGTGACCAAGTCGGGTATCAGTGTTTTTTCGGTGCTCCTGAAGACTCAAAGATGTCACCCTCCAGAAAACCCCAAGGAAAGAAAAGGAAAGGACTGCCACCACGTTTAGCCAAACATGGGGACATGTTATCTGTCCTGTCCAAAGCTTCTCCACCCCTACGAAAAAAACTCATTCAAACGGCCTCCAAAGAGGTCATCGATACCGTGTGCGAATGTTGTTTGAACGTTTTGAAAGGCACGATCCTTTTGTCCAAACACCAGAAACAATGCTTAAGCAAACATCGTCACGTTCTTCGCCAAATGGTTCGAAAGAAAATTCCCATTCGTCAAAAAAAGAAGATGTTAGTGCAACGTGGAGGTATTTTACCTCTCTTGTTAGGCCCCATACTGAAAGGAGTCTTGGGAACCATGTTGGGAGGACTGGTGGGAGCAAGATAAAAAGGCCTTCGGAAGTCCCAAGATCTCAGAATCGACCCCTGACAACCCCATGGAAGGACGAAAACTAGCTTTAGTGCCTTACAAACGATGGATGGAATACCATCGGTGGCAAGAACAACGCGCCCCGCATTTACCTCCCAATCCCCATTTGAGCGAGATGTCCCAGTTACAACACGAATTGCAGTCCTTGATGGATCGCCAAGATTTGTCCGAAACAGAAAAATCGCAAAAGTACGGTCAACTCTTGCAACGACTGCAACTCTTTCACCAGAAAGCTTTAGACGAAACAGCTCTACCCACTCTGAAAGATTTTAAGACCTTGATGAAAAGTCCAGCACCATCACCAGTACCAGTACCACCAGTACCCGTGACCAAGACAGAAAAAGGAGAAGAAGAGGAAGGGTTTCAAACTCCACCAGAAAAAGTACGCAAGTTAACAACACCACCTACCTCCAGAATTGGATGGATTAAAAAGATGATGGCCACCCCTTCTTCCTCACAAGAGAAAAAGAAAGTGAAGACAGAAGTGAAGACAGAAGTGAAACAAGAACCGATATCCCCCGCTCAGACATCCTTCTCCTCTTCGACGCCTATTGCTGGCCGCACACGCAAAGCATTGCAATCCAAGAAAATACCCCAAGAGAAAAAGAGTAGCATCCTCCAAGAGTGGGTGTCTTATTAACACACCAACCAACACAAAAAAATGGAAAAAGTCTTAGCCAGCATTTACTACGATCCCTCGCATCCTGCAGGTTACGCAGGAGTTCAAAAATTGTATCGTGCTGCCAAAATGCGACTGAAAAGTCTCCGTTTACCTCAAGTGCAACGATGGTTACAAGAACAAGCTACCTACACTTTACACAAACCCATTCGACGCAAGTTTGCCAGAAGTCGCACCCGAGTGGAAAGCATCGATCATCAATGGCAAGCCGATTTAGCCGATGTCTCTCATTTGGCCAGCTACAATCGTGGCTACAAATATTTGTTTTGTGTCATCGACGTCTTTTCCAAATTTGCCTGGGTCGTGCCCTTGACTTCCAAATCGAGCAGCGAGTTAGTGCGAGCCCTGCAACGAGTGTTGAAACAAAGCGGTCGTCACCCTCTTCGATGGCAAACGGACAAAGGTACCGAATTTCTGAACCAAGCTTTCCAAAAAGAATTAAAGAAACGTGACATTCATTTTTTTACCACCGAGAATCCCGAAACCAAAGCCAGCATCGTGGAACGTTTTCAACGCACTTTGAAAGAACGCATGTGGAAATATTTTACGCATCACCACACTCTGAAGTACATCGACATCTTACCGCACCTGGTGCAAGCGTACAACCAATCTTACCATCGAAGCATCGGACGTGCCCCGCAAGACGTGACTCCCGAGAACGAAATGTTGGTGTTTGAGCGCCTGTTTGGTACGTCCCCGACGAGGGCTGTCCCCAAGAAAAGTGGAGAGTTGGCCGTAGGAGATTGGGTGCGCATTGGCAAAACCAAACGCACTTTCGACAAAGGTTACTTACCTAACTGGACGACCGAATTGTTTCGCGTCACTGGACGAGTGCATGGCCGTCATCCTGTCGTCTATAAATTGGAAGACATCAACGGAGAAGTGCTCAAAGGAACGTTTTATTTGCCCGAGTTACAACGTGTGACCAAAAAAGAAGACGACGTGTACGACATCGAAAGCATTCTCGAACGCAGAACCCGTAAACTGGGCAAACGACGTGTCAAAGAAGTCAAAGTACGTTGGAAAGGATATCCGCCCAGTTTTGATTCTTGGATCGACGCTTCGCAAGTCATCGACTATAAAAAGAAGTGACCATCATGCCTTTTCACACAGCAGACGCAGCTACGTCGACCACTCCTCCTTCCCCTAGTTCTTCTGTGCAAGATTTACAAAAACAACCCTTGTGGGTGTGGTGTGGAGAACGTGTGCCTAAAACGCAAATCGTCTTTTTCTGCCAAATCTTCGTGGTGTATTGTGTCATCGGGGCAGCCATCGCCAATTTGAGTTTGCAACAAGGAGACAAACAATTGTGGACCATTTTATTGAGCAGTTGCATCGGTTACCTGCTTCCTAATCCCTCCCTGAAATTCACCTCGAACGGGAACCCCGGGAACCTTGTGTCCAGTGCCAGTGCCAGTCACCACTTCAATCACAACCAGAACCCCATTTTAGACGGAGACACGCCTCTGACGTCCAGTAACCCCTCGGACAGCCACAGAACTCTGGAATTATGAGTCACCAAAACCAATTTTACTTAACTTTACCCAGTGACAGTTCCATGGAGGTGTTTCCCAAGAACACGTTGTGCTGTTACACGGCCAAATTACCTCAGGCCATCCCCTTAGATCACGAAGCCCATTGGGAAGTGGCTTTAGTAGAAATGATTCACACGACCCAAGTCCTCAATGTCCTTCCCAATCAAAATTTTTTTGATGTGGAAGTTCATGACGAGCAAATGCAACAGTGGATGGATAGCAATGTCAAATATGACAAGAAAACCCGTACACAAAAGTACACCACCTATCACTTGTTCATTCCCCCAGGCTATTATTTTAGTGGTCAACATTTGGTCAGCACCATAACCTCCAGGTTTAATGTCGTGTTTCTGAAAGCTTTGGAGCATGTCAACAAAAATGTCACCATGGAGTACCACAAAGCAGCTCGTCGCTTCTTGATGAAATTTGAACGAAGTAAAATCGTGTCCATTTTATTTTGTCCTGAATTGTTTGACATGTTGGGCGGAGACATGGACATGAGAAAGGCCATGCTCAAGAAAAACGAATTACCCATCGTTTACGACAACGAGTCTTTTAGCAAGTTATTTCGTGCCCCGGTAGAACTGAGCCAAGGACTGAATTTGATGTTCGTGTATTCCGATGTGGTGGAGTACAACGTGGTGGGACACACCTCCATACCGTTACTGCGTGTCATTCCTTTCAAAGTGGATTCTGCCACGAACGCTGACGAGGAAGGTGGAAACACTTACCACGTCCACCGCGAATTTGTCCATCCTCACTATTTGCCTGTGAGTAAGTCGTATTTGGACACGGTCAACATTGCTATAAAAGGAGATCTGGGACAAAATATTCCATTCACCAAAGGAAAAGTCACGGTGAAACTCCATTTTCGAAAACGGTTCTCTCACGACTCGTAAGTAAGTCATGTATCCAGTGTACCGAGGGGTTGCTCGACAGCGAGGACACGGTTTAGGAGACATGTTAAAATCGGCCTTTCGTTCGGTGGCCCCGGTGTTGAAACCGATGGTGACACGCGGATTGCACGCCTTGAAAGATGCGGCACTGACGCAAGGCAAAGAATTTCTCCAAAATGTCATCATCGACAAACAAAACCCTAAAGAAGCCTTCATGAGGGCAGGCAAAAATGTCTTGCTGCAAACGGGCAAAGACATTTTAGGCCAACGAGAAACACCTATAAATGCCCTGCACGCTACCGAGTCAGGCATTCAGCAAGGACAAGGCAGAAAGAGACGACGAAGAAAACACCCTTTCACCAGACTTCAAGCGAGAAAGGCCAAGAAAAGAAGAACCGTTCGAGACTTAGACGTTTTCGATTATTGAGAAAAGAGACAAAAAAATGATGCACCGAGAATCTTGCGCTTGTTCCAAGACGGAACTGGATCTGTTTGCCATGCCCCCTACCATGATGACCATGCAAGAATCCCAGTGGGTGGAATTTCACCCCGTCTCCTCACTGACCGATTCCGCTCCCATCGAGTTTGAAATCAAAGGACAGCCCGAAGATTACATCGATCTGAATAGCAGTTACTTGTACCTGAAAGTCAAAATTCTAGATAAGACTGGAGGTGCTATAGACGATGAAGCAGTAGCTCCCGTCAACAATTTCATGCATTCCTTGTTCAGTGGAGTGGACTTGTACTTGAATAACAAACTGGTCAGTAGCAGCATGGATACTTACCCTTATCGTGCCTACCTGGAAAATCTCTTGACGTACGGAATAGATGCCAAGAACACTCATCTCAATGCCTGTGTGGTATGGGAAGCTGACGAACCTACCAAGTTTGAAATATTGGAAACTGATGAAAAGAAAGACAACAATGATGGATTTCTAGAACGAAGAAAGAGAATCACGGGAGCCGACACAAGTTTAGAACTGATGGATCGTTTGCATTTGGACATGTGGTTGCAAGAAAAGTATTTGCTGAACGGGGTGGATGTCCGCCTGAGACTGAATCGTAGCAGTGCCGCTTTCCATTTGATGGCTGATAGTGACGGTTACAAAACCAAAATCCTAGAAGCCAGACTCTACGTACGCCGTGTGGAAGTGTTACCTAAAGTGGGAAACGACATCAGTCAGACGTTGAGTAGAACGACCGCCAAGTATCCCATACGACGCGTGGAAGTGAAAACCTTC